>CM026400.1:35019233-35087184 GCA_014843695.1 Archivesica marissinica | reverse complement strand
CCGAACTGGTCTTAGTATTTGTAATACAGCCGAACTGGTCTTAGTATTTGTAATACAGCCGAACTGGTCTTAGTATTTGTAATACAGCCGAACTGGTCTTAGTATTTGTAATACAGCCGAACTGGTCTTAGTATTTGTAATACAGCCGAACTGGTCTTAGTATTTGTAATACAGCCGAACTGGACGCACAATGCAGAGCACAGCCAACATGTGTGCAATAGTTTCATCCGTGCCAACGAGAGTGATTAATATAAGTTGTTAATAGCTTGTTTCGCAATCGTTGTAAAATAAATAAATTGTATACAAAAGCTCCCCTCCCCTGTCATCCGATCACACAGCTTGAATATCAGATCTGCTTTCAGATAATTAGCATTTTGTAACGTTTATTTAGCTTCGCTACCGATTGCCCATCTGAGCTACGGGTGGAAGTCGTGATAGCGCAGTGGATGCGCATTCGTTTCAGGTGCGAACGGTCCGGAGCATTTAAATTCCACGTTGCCTCTTCTCTCTCCCTCGTGGCGATGGATTCCATCAGGAATGAGGTCTCGAGAGTGATTTATATAAGTTGAAATAACTTGTTTCGCAATCGAGCTAAAATAAATTTGCACAATAAAAAAAAAAGCTATGGGAAGTTTACTTAACAACACATCTCCTGCACAGGCTCCAGCGGTTAGCCAGTACTTGGTTTATCAACCTGCGTAATTAACTGCCAACATTATTTTTATATAAAGAGACACGATCTGAGCGGGCCTCAAACCCATTACCATCAGTGATGATAGGTTACAGTTGTCTACAAGCAGCCAGCCAATGTAGTGGTGAACACCGGTTTCTCAATATACGTTAATTGTTGAAGAAATTGCCATATTGATAATGTTGTTATGACTGTTTAATGCAGGTGGGCTGCTTAATAGAGGTGACCGCTAATACAGGATGGGCAGTAAATCACATACTGATAACTATGTGTAAATCCTTTTACGTGAGGACATCTTACATCCATGCCCTCGGAAAGCCACAAAAACACAACGCAACTAGATATAAATGTTGCAATCGATTATGATAAAAATCAATACAGTATTAATACCTTTTGCGTGAAGTGTATTCAAACAAAGGACGTGTACTCGAACAAACAGACTGCGGGTATAAAATGCGATATATTGTTAGCAACAAGACACACCGCCTCTTCCCACCAAGATCATAACGTCTGGTAGAACAGTCTGCGCTGTACATAATTCTTCAAAATGGTAAGTACATTTTGTATGTTTGTTTATTGCAAGCGTTATATTCTCAAGTATTGTTTCTAAATGTATTTGACAATTTCATTATTTTATACTTTAAAATATATTGTATTTCCTTTTTCTTCTTCTATTTTCTATAATTCCCAGTGGATTTGTGTTACATTATATTGTGCCTTGTAATTATTTTTGCCATAAATTATTTCTTGAAATAAAATGGTACCAATACTACACAGTATTTTATGGTCACATTTTTGGGGGTGATTTTACAACTATGTTATCCGAACATTTCTATCTTTTTGGGGTTTGTCAACAAATTTGAAATTATAATTGGACTCTAACTAAAATATTACAATTTAATTATGTTACATTAATATAGCAAATTTAATTTTTATTGGTATAACTAGTAATGCACACAATGTAATACAGACGTATATATATTTATTACTAATATTTGACCAGAGATGTCACCGTTGTACACTACATAAAATATACACAATAAATCATCGTGGCAAAGTACAACACCATTCATTATATAATAATTATAAGAGACTATATGCTGTCCGATTAGCGCGCTCACTTCTCACCAATGCAACCCGGGTTCAAACCTCGAACCGGGAAGTATGTGCGATGGTACGGTAGTCGCGAGATTGGACAGGTGGCTTTTCTCTGGGTACTCCGGTTTACTCCCACATTAATGACCAAATTAACGCGTTCATCCGCCCCAGCGAGAGTGATTAATATAAGTTGTTAAAACTTGCTTCGCAATCGTTGTAAAATAAATAAAGTTTTAAAAAAATCCAATAACAAATAATCAAAATATCACAGTCTATACTAACACGACCATGCCTGAAAAAATAGTTCCAAATGCGGTAACATAGTTGTTGAGTTGTAATACATAAGACAAACTAAACAATTATGAGTATCATTAAACCGCTGTAGGCCTAATTGGTTGTGTGTATCATATAAATGTTCTTTTGATGTTAGATCCTCCGTCTGATAAACCCACCCTAATAAAAGTATCAGTCTTTCAGATGGGACGTGCACGTAAAAGAACCAGAGGATACTCTGGAATGGGTCTCTGTCTGTATCATTGCACTATCCTCCACAAAACTAAAATTACTAATCTGTTCAGGAGGCGTCGCTCATATGGGCAAACGGAAGAGACGATAAATAAACGTAAAACACAATTGACCGCCTCCGTTGTCGAGTTGTAAATGTTGCTGACTTGTATGTAACTGTAACCTATCATCACTGATGCTCGCTGGTTCGAGCCCCAATCAGACCGTGTGGTATCTATATGAAAAGTTGGCAGTTTCGTACAGAGGTTGTTGCACCAAGTACTGGTTAACCGCTGGAGCCTGCCCACGAAAGGTATTGTTAAGTAAACTGCCCGTCGCTCAAATGGGCAACCGGTAGCGGCGTTAACTAAACTTAATTAATAACAAAAACAACCATGAACGATTTCATTAAAATGACACTGTATGACGGAATTATTTAGACAGTAAAACTAATTATTATTATTATTATATACCACACTTATATAGCGCTCTTTTCATCTAAATATAAAACGTTCAAAAGCGCTTTACAGCCTAAAATATCACAAATATTGATAAAAACTTCCACATACAATGAGATAAAACAAGACAAAATTAGCAAACACAATTACAATGGAATCTAAATATGCTATAAAATATTAGGATCTAAAATTATAACAATTAAAATATAGGTAATAATTAAATAAAATGTGTTCAATTGCAGTCTTAATCCTGATTGAGCACAGACACTGTTCGATATTTATGTTCCATATGAACATTTAAAAAGGTGTGTCTTCAAAGCCTTCTTGAAAGAACACAATGTTGTTGCACTTCTAAGATTTGATGGAAGAGAATTCCAAAGTTTTGGGGCAGCAGTCATGAAACTTCTATCTCCGTATGTGACAGTCCGACTTCTTGGTAACACAAGAGTAGCTGCTTCATTTTTAGACCGTAAGTCTCTCCTTGGTATATAAACCTCAAGCAAGTTTCTCAAATAAATCGGTGCTTCTCCATTCAATGCTTTATATGTGTGAGTCAGTATTTTATACTTTATTCTTTCTTGAACTGGTAGCCAATGAAGTTCTTTTAGAATGGGCGTTACATGACTGAAACGGGATGTTCTGGTTATGATGCGAGCTGCTGTGTTTTGAACAGTTTGTAATTTATTGGAAGTGTTTTTTGGCACGCCGTACAACAGTGAATTACAGTAGTCGAGCCTGGATGTAACGAGTGAGTTTATGAGAGTTTTCGTGGCGTCTGTTGTTAAATACTGCCGAATGTGTCCAATCCGCCGGATCTGCGCATAACATGATTTTGTCACGGAATTTACATGTTTGTCCATATCCATTCTTGAGTCTAGGAAAGCTCCTAGATTTCTCACACATGTTGATGGTTCTGTATTTGAGTCTCCTACCTTCACATTTATGTTTTCAATGTGTTGAAAATTTCGCTGACTAGAAAACATAATCATTTCAGTTTTATCAGTATTGAGTTTTAACATATTGGCATGCATCCAAACAACAATGTCTTGTAGACAGTTTTCCATTCGAAGTAGTGTCTCTGCTTGTGAAGCTTGAACGGTTGGTTTGAATGAAAGGTAAAGCTGGGAATCGTCAGCATAAAAGTGATGGTTCAGTCCATGGTGTTTACAAATGGCTCCTACAGGCTTGGTATACATAGTGTAAAATTTCGGGCCTAAAACAGACCCCTGTGGAACACTGAAATTCATGAGCACTGAGTTGGATAGTTTTCCATCGATACATGGTGGTTTATTCGTCAACAACCCTGCGAATTTAGATGGTTAGACGTTCCATTAATGTCATACCCTTTGCGGGGACAATGACATGTGTCCTTGCCATGTACATGCTTAGCTGACCTAAGCGATTAACCAATACTAAGCATTATGTGTGTGAGGTGTCTTGCTCAATGACACCGCATACGTGCACTGACCGAGTATCGAACCCGTGACCCTTCGATTCGCTCTACCACTGGACCACGGACGCCACACTGTTGTAACATCAATAATGTAAAACTCTGATTTGTGTTTAACCAGCAAACATTCTCGCCGCATAGTTACAGAAAATCATTGTCTATTTTGATATGTCATCAATATTCCGCAAGCTCGTACACATGCCACCTTAAACATATGGGCTCTGTCTTACAATCGATGGGATCTGTCCTACTATAAATGGGGCTATTGTTCGCCTGGTATTTGTTTCACAAATAATTATAACCGTAAAGATAAATACACTGTAATCGATATTCAGTTAATCTTTTAACATTTTGCCAAAACGCATAATCTATTTTGCTCATAAAACATCTTTAAATCTCTAAATCAAGTATTCAAATTTCAATATGGACATTGTAATCAACCTCAAGCCTAACTTGACATGCTTAGCGATATGGGAATAGTCACATATACATATTCGTTCGGTTTGTTCTTTTCATGTTTGAATAGTAAATATTTATTCAATGTAAACCATATCATTAAGTATCTTTTCCGAATAACATAATAGCGACTTACCTTCAAGTTGCAGCACGATTGCTATGTATCTTTTGCACTATTTCTAAGGTTGTTCTCAAATATATATCTCTATAATTCATGTGAAAGAAACACATTCAATGGAAAACAAATTGTGAAACTGGTCAGATTAAAGGAATTAGTAACACTATACATTTCTGCTACATAATTGAAGCTACAGTGCATTCATATTTCTATAATTTGATGACCGAAATGACATTCAGTCATAATTATGTTCACAATTACGTTAAACTATGCTAGGTTGTCTTTTACAAGCCTTGGACGAGGGTGAATTAGATACCACACAAAGATCACAGTGCAATTAAATCATATTAATTGAACACGTATCTGGACTGCCAATCTGTGTTCATAGAACAGATAGCCCTGTATCAGTGATATACATAGTAACTAGGGCTCTAACATCACAGTCAGATCTCCTGACAACAACCGACACGGATTGATAACACTTTGCTCAAATGTCAAATTGTACGCCAAGTATACTTGTGTTTTGCGTTTATTTATCGTAAATACCGGTTGCCCGTATGAGCGACGCCTCCTGAAGAGATTAGTCAGTTTAGATTTTGAAGGATAGTGCAATAATACAGACATGGACCCATTCCTCTTGTTCTTTTACGTACACAATGTAGTTTATTTAAAACATTAATATAATATATACAAATGAACATCTTACACATAATTTACATACATGTATGAAACGGGATTAGAACCGAAAGCTATAGCTCATATAGGCCTTCTCCTATAAATAGATAATTACGGTAGGTAATAATTTTATTTAGGGGCGGCGCCAGGGGGGGGGGTTCGGGGGGTGCGAACGAACCCCCTTTTTCAGTTAATGGTGTACGATCATATGATGAAACCCATCTCAAGGAATGCTTCATATCATCATCACCAGTCGCAAAATGAGATGATTCATTTGATTGGCCACTCCATCATCGAAGCAGATATTATTACAGAGATTAAGAAATCAGGTTTTCACACTGTAATGGTGGATGAGGTAATATCAAGCAATGATTAAATTCTATCAGTTTGCTTTCGCTTTGTAGAAGTGAAACAGATACGAAAGGAGTTCGTTGAGTTCATCAACATTCATAGAATTACTGGCGAAGCTATCGCTAATGCCATCCTGGAGTTCCATAAAAATGTTGGTTTGGATATTCATCAGCTTCAGGGACAGTGTTATGATGGTGCCTCAAACATGTCTAGCGAGAAGAAAGGCGTATCTGGAATCATTTCACAGCATGCACCAAATGCTCCATATACCCATTGCAATGGACATATTCTTAATCTTTCCATTGCCGCTAGCATGTGATTGCTACCATGAAGGATGTAGCTATCTTCTTCAACTACTCTCCAAAAACGTCACGTTCACAATGCCACCACTAGAAAAGTGATAATTGGCATGTGCAAGACTCGTTGGTCGGAGCGCGATACCGCTTATGAGCATTTCTACCTGGCCCTACCATTCCTGATAGAGTTCTTTGATATCATCAGTGGTACTCACCCGGACATGGATGGTTTTGATGAGGCGTTTACGGAAGGCTGGGACTCGGAATCAAAGAAAGATGCAATTGCTCACGCTAAAGCTGTGACGGATTTCGGATTTATTGTTGGTCTGGTGTCGCTGTATTACCTGTTGCACCCTTTTCACGGCGTTACCGTCTACCTTCAGGGTCGAACGATAGACATTGTAAAAGCTTACCAGTTGATTGATGAAACCGCGTCTGATATGAAAGCGACACGTGACAACGTTGATGAAGGTTTCAAAAAGATCTACAAACAAGCCGAACGCATCGCAGAGAAATTAAACGTTGATCCGTCTTTGCCACGCATTGCCAAACGCCAGATCCATCGTCAAAATCAGTCCGCTGATACGCCAGAAGAATATTATCGCCGTACAGTTGCCATTCCACTTCTTGACTGCATCATCAGTGAGATGGATACACGATTTAACAAACTTTCACAGAGAGCTGTGAAGCTGCTGATGCTTGTTCCTGCCATCTGTTTTACCATACATTTTGAGCTCTAGAATGCAGGAAATGCCATTTCAGAGCTTCTGGATTTAAACATTTCAGGGGGAGCATGCCCCCGGACCCCCCTAGCAGGCTCCTGCCCTACGGGCCGTCGCACTTGTATCGAACCCCCTCCAGAAATTCCTAGCGCCGCGCCTGAATTAAATGGTGATATGTTTAGTTTAGTTTTAATCTTTATTAAAGTCTCATCTATGTACATACATGTAATGCAAACACAAATGTAAACAATCATATTAAAAGTACATAACCATTATGAATATAATTATAAGAGACATATTGCAACAAAACATATCACATTATAAAATCCCACACTACTATTAGTTAATGCGTATTTACATTCTAAAGCCAAGAAACAGTTGCTAATTTATATTTAAATACGAAATAAAACAAAATGGTATAAAACACTGAATCGAAAAACAAGCACTAGTGCGCTATTAAGAAATATCTTACAAAATCAGTTATCACCCAGGATCAGATCGAGAATGACCTAATTAGCAGCTGCTTCGTGTAGTCTGTAAAAATCATAGATATAATTATAGTAATTAACACAAAAAGGGCATTATTTACAAAGGTAAAAGTAACGACGCTGTAGTATATTAAAACAGGTTTTGGCACAAAGTCTTATCATGTGAGAAAGTTGTCTGTCGCTTAGAGACGTTGGATATAGTTGAGTACTGGAACTTTCCCAGGAAATGCGGGTTGTCTATTATTTGTAACAACAAACTGACCTCCCAATAATAATCAGAAACTAATTGATGGGCAGTAATAGAAAGAGACGAAGCCTAAGTCACATATCATCACGTCAAGAATATACCATCTGAGCAAAGGTTCACCAGTTGTCGAGTGGTCAGAATCTTTCACTTCAAATTACTTGCCCCTCGTTGGTGTAGGTTCGCATCCCACCGAGGGTGTCGAATTGTTTCCAGTGCGGAAGCTATCCAGCTGGTTAACGGAAGGTCGGTGTCCGTCCGTGCATGACATACTGGGGCATTTGGGGTCGTCCTGCAACACTACGTGTAATTACTGAAGAGTCACCATAGGACCTAGTAGGTGGTGCGACAATAAACCCAATACAAACAAACAAAGTCGTGATAGCGCAGTGGATGCGCGTTCGCTTCAGGTGCGAAAGGTCCAGAGTTCGAGCCCCACTGGAGCCGTTACGATTGTGCCCTTAGGCAAGGCGTTTAAATTCCACATTGCCTCTTCTCTCTCCCTCGTGGCGATGGATTCCATCAGGAATGAGGTCTCGAGAGTGATTTATATAAGTTGAAATAACTTGTTTCGCAATCGAGCTAAAATATATTTGTATTAAAAAAACAACAAAAAAAACAAACAAAATCAAACCACATGCACGACCATTATATTTCAATGAGACTACATTTGGTTTATACAAATTTATTTGAGCTCGATTGCTAAACAAGTTATTTCAACTTATAGTAATCACTCTAGAGACCTCATTCATGACGGAGTCCATCGCCACGAGGGAAAGAGAAGAGGCAACGTGGAATTTAAATGCCTTGCCTAAGGGCACACTCGTAACGACTCCAGCGTAACTCGAACTCCGGACCTTTCGCACATTTGGTGATATCATGGTATATAATGGAAATTGGTGGATAACTGCGTTGGAGATTTCACTTAAGATATTTTATTCCTTTATTTTGTTTTTCAGCGTGAATGTATCTCCATCCATGTCGGTCAAGCCGGGACCCAGATAGGCAATGCATGCTGGGAATTATATTGTCTTGAACACGGGATCCAGCCCGATGGTCAGATGCCCAGTGACAAGACTATTGGGGGCGGGGACGACTCCTTCAATACGTTCTTCAGTGAGACAGGGGCCGGAAAACACGTCCCGAGGGCTGTCTTTGTTGATCTGGAGCCCACTGTCGTAGGTATGCGATGCTAAACCTAAATCATGAAATTCCTGTATACTAGTATTGTCGGTAGCTTCTCACATGTAACAATTCGATACGCCAGTGGGATTCGATCCTACGGCTGTGTGGGGCAAATGATTTGAAGTCAACGACATTAATAACTCGACCATGGAGATCCACTAAGCTCCCTAAATACCCATCCCGAAAGTGCCGTATTCAAGATCCACTAAGCTCCCTAAATACCCATCCCGAAAGTGCCGTATTCATGTATTATGAATACGGCACTTTCGGGATGGGTATTTAGGGAGCTTAGTGGATCTCCATGGTCGAGTTATTAATGTCGTTGACTTCAAATCATTTGCCCCACACAGCCGTAGGATCGAATTGTTACATGTGAGAAGCTAGCTATCCAGCTGGCTTGTGGATGGTTGATGGTTTTACCCGGGTGTCCGTCCGTGCCTGAAGTACTGGCCGGAGTGGCACCTGGGGTCTTCC
Source organism: Archivesica marissinica (assembly GCA_014843695.1). Classification (NCBI taxonomy): domain Eukaryota; kingdom Metazoa; phylum Mollusca; class Bivalvia; order Venerida; family Vesicomyidae; genus Archivesica; species Archivesica marissinica. The sequence goes on along the minus strand of CM026400.1, from coordinate 35,077,974 downwards.
TCCACCACGAATTGCTAGATAGTCACCATATGGCCCAAGCTACTGGTGTGTCTTTACCCCCCCCCCCCCAAACAAAAAATAAAACAATGTAAATTGGTTTTAATGTATTGTTTTACGACATAAATGGTTGCATCCCAGGAAACCGCAAACCGAAGTGGTCGAAAACTGAAACTCAGGACTCCAAAGACAGCTAGCTGGTGACACTTGCAATTGAAAAACATACAACAGTAAATATGGAGTCAAAACACATGTAGATAACTAATTTATTATTATTCTCTTTTTATTCTGTCCCATTTCTTCTGAGTCAATCTCAATTTCAACGTTCTCCATTAATTACTACATGTACTTATCCTATTGATTTTCTAACTTACAGTCCATGATTAAAAACAATAATGAATTATACTGACCTTTTTCAAATTTAAATTAATAGTTTAGACAAGATTGCAACACTGTCATACCGTAACATTAAGTACCTTACTATAGAAGAAGACCTCTATAAGCTATAGCTTCCGGTTCTAATCTTTTTTCTTACATGTTTCTAAATGTTGTGTAAAATGTAAAGTTGTACATGTTGTATCATTGTTTGAAATAAACTATGTTTAAACTAGATAACTAATACCATGTATGTAGTTAGCTACATAGTGTAACATACTCACAGCCTCTAAATAGACTTACAACAAGTGTAGATCCAGATGAGCCGGCTCGTGACGAGCCGTCTCATCAGGATCTGCACTTTTTGCCGGTAATATTACTATTTTTAGACAAAATTACCCATTTTGATAAATGAACTGGTCCAAATGTAATTTTCTTATTAATTTATTGGTCTAAATATATCATGGACGAGTCCATGTCAGTTACTTGATGTTGTAATACATGTAATACAACTCCAATTATCCTGTTTCTCATAGCATTTGTTTTACCTTAGGCATACACGTACAATTATTTGATATGACAATATCACGTATTCTTAGTGTTTGGAGTTTTGTCATAATATCAATTGGAAACATTATTTATTCTAGATGAGGTTCGTACCGGCACCTACCGCCAGTTGTTCCACCCCGAGCAACTCATCACCGGCAAGGAGGACGCAGCCAACAACTACGCCCGTGGTCACTACACCATTGGCAAGGAAATTATCGATCTGGTATTGGATCGAGTCCGTAAACTGGCTGATCAGTGTACCGGTCTACAAGGGTTTTTGATTTTCCACTCCTTCGGTGGTGGTACCGGATCTGGCTTCGCATCCCTGCTCATGGAACGTCTCTCCGTAGACTACGGAAAGAAATCTAAGCTGGAGTTCGCCATCTACCCCGCCCCTCAGATATCTACAGCCGTTGTGGAGCCATATAACTCTATCCTTACCACCCATACCACTCTTGAGCACTCTGACTGTGCGTTCATGGTCGACAACGAGGCTATCTACGACATCTGCAGACGAAACTTGGACATCGAAAGACCAACTTACACTAATTTGAACAGACTCATCGCCCAGATCGTTTCATCAATCACTGCATCACTGAGATTCGATGGTGCTCTTAATGTCGATTTGACTGAGTTCCAGACCAATCTGGTGCCCTACCCACGTATCCACTTCCCTCTCGCCACCTACGCGCCTGTCATCTCCGCCGAGAAGGCCTACCACGAACAGCTCTCCGTTGCCGAGATCACCAATGCCTGTTTCGAGCCAGCCAACCAGATGGTGAAGTGTGACCCTCGTCACGGCAAGTACATGGCTTGCTGCATGTTGTACAGAGGTGATGTTGTCCCCAAGGACGTCAACGCTGCCATCGCTACCATCAAGACCAAGAGAACCATCCAGTTCGTCGACTGGTGTCCAACCGGATTCAAGGTCGGTATCAACTACCAGCCACCTACTGTTGTACCCGGCGGAGATCTCGCTAAGGTTCAGCGTGCCGTGTGCATGTTGAGCAACACAACCGCTATTGCCGAGGCATGGGCTCGTCTGGATCACAAGTTTGATTTGATGTACGCAAAGAGAGCTTTCGTCCACTGGTATGTCGGTGAGGGTATGGAGGAGGGCGAGTTCTCCGAGGCCCGTGAGGATTTGGCTGCTCTTGAGAAGGATTACGAGGAAGTCGGTGTGGACTCCGTCGAGGGCGAGGGTGAAGAAGAAGGAGAAGAATATTAACATTAATATAAATAGACAATTAATATCATGCGCATGCGTAAACAATTGCAATGGGCGCATGCGTATACATACGACTACAAACGTTTTCTCGGTACAACAGTTACATATAACCATTGTTTGTGTTAAGCTTATTAATTGCGTTGTGCATAGAATACAATCACAACACACTATGATATATGATAATGCCATTAACAAGACATCGACAAAATTATCACAAATATCCAAATAAACAAAATGAATAATTGATTTTGTTATTTATCCGAAATACACTAATATGTGTACATGTATTTTGCAACCACCATGATATGTATACACTGTCCAATATATCTCCTCCAAATAGAATGTGTCTTTCATTAATAATTTAATAGTGTTGTGCCTTAATTAAATACATAATTGGCATTTCCGGTTATCATATACACGGAAACACGGTTTGGACACCGCCTTGACCCAGATTCTTATAAACAGGTAAACAAACATTAAAACCGTTTGTTATAAAATCACCGGTTTAGCGTATTTTTGGCAATATACTACCTTCAACATACTCTGTTTACGTTGGTAGTTTGTTTTGTAACTGTATTCTATCCGTATTTATATAATTACTGATAACAAGTGAATATTACAGAGTAAACACGAATTCACGTACTAGTTTCGTCTATAAACCCCTTTCGTCTAACGATGATTTCGGGTAGTAACGTATTCATCCACATATACTGGGTACTCCCAGCACACACTACTGAGTATGACAGGGTGGCGCTTGTCGGGGACCGTTGATAAACATCTCATTTGAGACACAGAATGTTGAAAATAACCACATACTAAGGTCAAAAACAGTCCCGAGTGGTACAGTGGCCAGCCGCTCAGCAAAAATGGTAAAGGCTGGGGCTGGACTGTACATAGTATCTTATACTAATCTATCTATCTATCTATCTATCTTATCTATCTATCTATCTATCTATCTATCCTTATCTATCCATATCTATCTAACTTTATCTACCTATCTTTATCTATCTATCTACCTTTATCTATCTTCCTTTAATGTCGAACCCCTTGCGGGGATGTAGACATGTTGCACGTCAAAAACCGCAAAGAAGTTAAAAGTATGAATAGTTAAAAGCATAATTTAAGAAAGTAATGAAAATAAGTTGTGGTAAAAGTTTAAAAGCAGCTGCGCAGAACAACTAGGGACTGGCATGGTCAATATGGCAAACTGTCGTATTGAATTGCTCTGTGGTAGGGAGATGGACAATGTCAGGAGGGAGATGGTTCCAATGGTAGATTGTTCTTGGAAAAAAGGAAAACTTGTAGTAGTCTGTAGTTGCTGTAATTAACCTATAGCTTATGGAATGGCAATGGCGAGCAGGACGGAGAGGGGAACTAGGTAATTTTCAATGGGAATAGCAATAAGATCATTATGAATTTTATACAGAAGGGATAACCTATTGTCAATACGCCGTTGATCTAGTCTGCGTAGATTTAGGGAATGTAACATGTCTGTAACACTAGAGGTACGATAGAAGTCAGCCTTTATCCAACGGGTTGCTCTTCGCTGGACACATTCATATGGTCTATCAATGTTTGGGTATGGGGCAACCAGATCTCGGAGCCATATTCAAGCTGGGGTCTCACTAGTGTCTGGTAAGCCATGGACTTAAGGGGTTCGGATTTGACCTGGAGGTTTCTACGTAGGAATCCTAATGTTTGGTTTGCTTTCTTAGTTGACCTTTTTATGTGAGTGTCCCACGACAGGTTATTTGAGATATCCACGCCAAGGTATTTGGCTGAGGTGACCGACTCAAGTAGGAGTTCATATTGACTGGGAATAGGATGTTTCCTTCTGGTGACGTGGATAACTTGACATTTGGAGGGGTTAAATTCCATGTCCCACTCCAACTCCCACTCTTCTAATCTCTTAAGATCGTTTTGGAGTGTGACCGATTCATTTGCAGATGTCAGTGATAGATAGACTGCAGTATCATCTGCAAAGATGCGGACTTTGGAACTGATGTTTTGTGGGAGGTCGTTTATGTAGGCTAGGAAAAGCAGGGGTCCAAGTACGGATCCCTGTGGGACTCCAGAGGAATGGCATCTGAACTAATACCATTAAGGACAACTGACTGGAGTCTATTATCTAGAAAACTCTTAATCCACCTTAATGTTTGACCTCTGACTCCATAGTCATGCATTTTAGTAGTACTTTCTCGTGATTGACCTTATCGAAAGCCTTACTGAAGTCTAATAGGATGAGATCTACCTGATGCTTATTGTAGACAGAGGTAACCAAGTCATTGATTAGCATTACTAATTGGGTCACGCATGACCGTTTTTTCTCTAAAACCATGCTGCAAATGGTACAGAATACTGTGGTTAGTGAAGTGTTTTACTATCGAGAAGGAAACTAAGTATATATTCTAGAACCTTGCATAGAACACATGTCAGTGAGATATGCCTATAGTTGGCGGGGTGTGACTTGTTCCCTTTTTTGTAAATGGGAGCAACATTTGCTGACTTCCACTGGGCCGGCAGTGATCCTTCGTTGAGGGGAGGGAGGCCATTCCAATGTCATGGGTTAATATAGTTAATATGGTGCGTGTGACCTAAATGTTACTAATGCATTCAATTACTTATGTACATTGTATGTTGTATTGATGCCAAGCACCTTGTGGGGACCTTGACATGTTTCTTGGACAGGCTTAGCAGACTAAAGTCACTAACCAGTACTGAGATGCCTCACTCAATGACACTATATGTGCCCCAAACTAGTATCAAACCCGGGACCCTTTGAATCCAAATAAGACGCTCTACCACTGTACCACGGGACATTGGACGGCACACTAAGTAATTCCCTGAACCATATAACCCATATACATTCGTAGGAACATATATTGCGTCTAACTACTGGTAAATTGCAAGATTATGTGACACTTGGGTGTGTCATTCCTATACGAGTAATGCATATTTGCGTTTGTTACCTGTTAGTCTCGTTTTGGCGAAAGTAGGTCAAAACGGTGCGCGCTATATAATAAGCCAAACCGTGTTTCCGTGTATTAAAAGAATGTGACAACCGGTAATTATAAAACGGTTTCTTTAATAACATTTTATTTTCAAAATGCAGCATCATTCAAATCTAGTCCAAGATATATAGTGTGTTTGTGTTTATTTATCGTCGCTACCATTGTCCATATGAGCGACGCCTCCTGAGGAGATATGTGAGTCATTTTAGTTTTTGGAGAATAGTGCAACGATACAGATAGAGACGCATTCAGGATTCTCAGCTGGGTCTGCACGATGTAAAGCACCGACACGAGATCTCGGTTTAAAGTCCCAATTGTCAATGGTATGCCTATCAGACGTGTGATCGAACCTGCTTGGATGCTTGGATTCGCAGTCAAACGTGTTAACCACTGGACAACAGACCCGTCTACATGTATGGGCTGATGACAGGACACGCACAATTATAGTATTAATGTAGCGGAAACATGTACTGCGCATGTCTCAATAGGTTTATACATGCATACCACCTTCTATCATGAAGTATTGTTATGGTAAATTGAATACATTATCAAAATATTGTCTAAAATATCGTCGCAATCTTCACTGTCTTTATCAAGAGTATTAGTTATGTCATGAACAATAGTGGCCAGTATATTAATTTTGCAAAATCACATAGCACACAGCTATATGCCCAGATCTGTATTTCTAACCAACTGACTGCTAAATGCCCACTCTCGAGTGTTCCCAACTTCGCTCCAGAGCGTTACTTAAAACGCTTTGAGCGTTACCTACATCGCACTGAGCATTACCTACATCGCCCTGAGCGTTACCTACATCGCACTGAGCGTTACCTACATCGCACTGAGCGTTACCTACATCGCACTGAGCGTTACCTACATCGCCATGAGCGTTACCTACATCGCACTGAGCGTTACCTACATCGCACAGAGCATTACCTACATCGCACTGAGCATTACCTACATCGCCCTGAGCGTTACCTACATCGCCCTGAGCGTTACCTACATCGCCCTGAGCATTACCTACATCGCCCTGAGCGTTACATACATCGCCCTGAGCATTACCTACATCGTCCTGAGCATTACCTACATCGCACTGAGCATTACCTACATCGCCCTGAGCATTACCTACATCGCATTGAGCGTTACCTACATCGCCCTGAGCATTACCTACATCGCACACTGAGCGTTACCTACATCGCACTGAGCGTTACCTACATCGCACTGAGCGCTACCTACATCGCACTGAGCATTACCTACATCGCCATGAGCGTTACCTACATCGCCCTGAGCATTACCTACATCGCCCAGAGCATTATCTACATCGCCCTGAGCATTACCTACATCGTACTGAGCGCTACCTACATCGCACTGAGCGTTACCTACATCGCCCTGAGCATTACCTACATCGCCCTGAGCATTACCTACATCGCCCTGAGCATTACCTACATCGCCCTGAGCGTTACCTACATCGCCCTGAGCGTTACGTACATCGCACTGAGCATTACCTACATCGTCATGAGCGTTACCTACATCGTCATGAGCGTTACCTACATCGCCATGAGCGTTACCTACATCGCCATGAGCATTACCTACATCGTACTGAGCGTTACCTACATCGCACTAAGCATTACCTACATCGCCCTGAGCATTACCTACATCGCCCTGAGCGTTACCTACATCGCCCTGAGCATTACCTACATCGCCCTGAGCATTACCTACATCGCCCTGAGCATTACCTACATCGCCCTGAGCATTACCTACATCGCCCTGAGCGTTACCTACATCGCCCTGAGCGTTACGTACATCGCACTGAGCATTACCTACATCGTCATGAGCGTTACCTACATCGCCATGAGCGATACCTACATCGCCATGATCATTACCTACATCGTACTGAGCGTTACCTACATCGCACTAAGCATTACCTACATCGCCCTGAGCATTACCTACATCGCCCTGAGCGTTACCTACATCGCCCTGAGCATTACCTACATCGCCCTGAGCATTACCTACATCGCCCTGAGCATTACCTACATCGCCCTGAGCGTTACCTACATCGCCCTGAGCGTTACGTACATCGCACTGAGCATTACCTACATCGTCATGAGCGTTACCTACATCGCACTGAGCATTACCTACATCGCCATGAGCATTACCTACATCGCCATGAGCGTTACCTACATCGCCCTGAGCATTACCTACATCGCACTGAGCATTACCTACATCGTCATGAGCATTACCTACATCGCACTGAGCATTACCTACATCGTCATGAGCATTACCTACATCGCACTGAGCATTACCTACATCGTCATGAGCATTACCTACATCGCACTGAGCATTACCTACATCGCCCTGAGCATTACCTTCATCGCACTGAGCATTACCTACATCGCCATGAGCGTTACCTACATCGCACTGAGCATTACCTACATCGCCATGAGCGTTACCTACATCGCCATGAGCGTTACCTACATCGCACTGAGCATTACCTACATCGCACTGAGCGTTACCTACATCGCCCTGAGCGTTACCTACATCGCACTGAGCATTACCTACATCGCACAGAGCGTTACCTACATCGCACTGAGCATTACCTACATCGCACTGAGCATTACCTACATCGCACTGAGCGTTACCTACATCGCCCTGAGCGCTACCTACATCGCCATGAGCGTTACCTACATCGCACTGAGCGTTACCCACATCGCCCTGAGCATTACCTACATCGTACTGAGCATTATCTACATCGCACTGAGCATTACCTACATCGCCCTGAGCGTTACCTACATCGACCTGAGCATTACCTACATCGCCCTGAGCGTTACCTACATCGCCATGAGCGTTACCTACATCGCCCTGAGCATTACATACATCGCCCTGAGCATTACCTACATCGCACTGAGCATTACCTACATCGCCCTGAGCATTACCTACATCGCCATGAGCGTTATCTACATCGCCCTGAGCGTTACCTACATCGTACTGAGCATTACCTACATCGCACTGAGCATTACCTACATCGCCCTGAGCATTACCTGCATCGCACTGAGCGCTACCTACATCGCACTGAGCGTTACCTGCATCGCACTGAGCGTTACCTACATTGCACTGAGCGCTACCTACATCGCACTGAGCGTTACCTGCATCGCACTGAGCGTTACCTACATCGCACTGAGCGCTACCTACATCGCACTGAGCGTTACCTGCATCGCCCTGAGCATTACCTACATCGTACTGAGCGTTACCTACATCGCGCTGAGCATTACCTACATCGCACTGAGCATTACCTACATCGCCATGAGCGTTACCTACATCGTACAGAGCATTACCTACATCGTACTGAGCATTACCTACATCGCCATGAGCGTTATCTACATCGTACAGAGCATTACCTACATCGCCCTGAGCGTTACCTACATCGTACTGAGCATTACCTACATCGTACAGAGCATTACCGACATCGTACTGAGCATTACCTACATCGCCATGAGCATTACCTACATCGTACTGAGCGTTACCCACATCGTACAGAGCATTACCTACATCGTACTGAACGTTACCTACATCGCCATGAGCGTTACCTTCATCGCCCTGAGCATTACCTACATCGCCCTGAGCATTACCTACATCGTACTGAGCATTACCTACATCGTACTGAGCGTTACCTACATCACCCTGAGCGTTACGTACATCGCACTGAGCATTACCTACATCGTACTGAGCATTACCTACATCGTACTGAGCGTTACCCACATCGTACAGAGCATTACCTACATCGTACAGAGCATTACCTACATCGTACTGAGCGTTACCTACATCGTACAGAGCATTACGTACATCGTACTGAGCGTTACCTACATCGCCATGAGCGTTACCTACATCGTACTGAGCATTACCTACATCGTACAGAGCATTACCTACATCGTACTGAGCATTACCTACATCGTACAGAGCATTACCTACATCGTACTGAGCGTTATCGACATCGTACAGAGCATTACCTACATCGCACTGAGCATTACCTACATCGTACTGAGCATTACCTACATCGTACTGAGCGTTACCTACATCGTACTGAGCGTTACCTACATCGTACTGAGCGTTACCTACATCGCCCTGAGCGTTACGTACATCGCACTGAGCATTACCTACATCGTACTGAGCATTACCTACATCGTACTGAGCGTTACCCACATCGTACAGAGCATTACCTACATCGTACAGAGCATTACCTACATCGTACTGAGCGTTACCTACATCGTACAGAGCATTACGTACATCGTACTGAGCGTTACCTACATCGCCATGAGCGTTACCTACATCGTACTGAGCATTACCTACATCGTACAGAGCATTACCTACATCGTACTGAGCATTACCTACATCGTACAGAGCATTACCTACATCGTACTGAGCGTTATCTACATCGTACAGAGCATTACCTACATCGCCATGAGCGTTACCTACATCGCACTGAGCATTACCTACATCGTACAGAGCATTACCTACATCGCACTGAGCGTTACCTACATCGCACTGAGCGTTACCTACATCGCCATGAGCGTTACCTACATCGCCCTGAGCATTACCTACATCGCACTGAGCGTTACCTACATCGCCCTGAGCATTGCCTACATCGCTCTGAGCGTTACCTACATCGCACTGAGTGCTACCTACATCGACCTGAGCATTACCTACATCGCCCTGAGCATTACCTACATCGCCCTGAGCGTTACCTACATCGCCATGAGCGTTACCTACATCGCCCTGAGCATTACCTACATCGCACTGAGCGTTACCTACATCGCCCTGAGCATTATTTACATCGCCCTGAGCGTTACCTACATCGCCATGAGCGTTACCTACATCGCCCTGAGCATTAACTACATCGCCCTGAGCGTTACTTACATCGCCCTGAGCATTACCTACATCGCACTGAGCGTTACCTACATCGCACTGAGCGTTACCTACATCGCCCTGAGCATTACCTACATCGCACTGAGCGTTACCTGCATCGCCATGAGCGTTACCTACATCGCACTGAGCGTTACCTACATCGCCATGAGCGTTACCTACATCGCCCTGAGCGTTAACTACATCGCACTGAGCGCTACCGACATCGCCCCGAGCATTACCTACTTCGCCAAGAGCATTACCTTCTTTGCTACATAGAGTTACCTACCATTCCCTGAGTGTTATTGCTCCCCAATACCAGGATAACAACTGCACTCGGTGGATTAGCAAAAGTGATTATCTTTTATTGAGATAGGGTATTTTGAAGACTGGTGACTGCATTAGATACAGGTAGCTTGGAGACTAGCGACTGCATGGCGTACGGGTAGCTTGGAGACTAGCGACTGCATGGGGTACGGGTAGTTTGAAGACTGGCGACTGCATGGGGTACAGGTATTTTGAAGACTGGCGACTGCATAGGGTACAGGTAGTTTGGAGACTGGCGACTGCATTAGATACAGGTAGTTTGAAGACTGGCGACTGCATGGGGTACAGATATTTTGAAGACTGGTGACTGCATGGGGTACAGGTAGTTTGGAGACTGGCGACTGCATGGGGTACAGCTATTTTGAAGACTAGCGACTGCATGGGGTACGGGTAGTTTGGAGACTGGCGACTGCATGGGGTACAGGTATTTTGAAGACTGGCGACTGCATGGGTACGGGTAGTTTGAAGACTAGCGACTGCATGGGGTACAGGTAGTTTGGCGACTGGCGACTGCATGGGGTACAGGTATTTTGAAGACTGGCGACTGCATGGGGTACAGGTATTTTGAAGACTGACGACTGCATGGGGTACAGGTATTTTGAAGGCTGGCGACTGCATGGGGTACGGGTAGTTTGGAGACTGGCGACTGCATGGGGTACGGGTAGTTTGGAGACTGGCGACTGCATGGGGTACAGGTAGTTTGGAGACTGGCGACTGCATGGGGTACAGGTATTTTGAAGACTGGCGACTGCATGGGGTACAGGTATTTTGAAGACTGACGACTGCATGGGGCACAGGTATTTTGAAGGCTGGCGACTGCATGGGGTACGGGTAGTTTGGAGACTGGCGACTGCATGGGGTACGGGTAGTTTGAAGACTGGCGACTGCATGGGGTACAGGTAGTTTGGAGACTAGCGACTGCATGGGGTACAGGTATTTTGAAGGCTGGCGACTGCATGGGGTACGGGTAGTTTGGAGACTGGCGACTGCATGGGGTACGGGTAGTTTGAAGACTGGCGACTGCATGGGGTACAGGTATTTTGAAGACTGGCGACTGCATTAGATACAGGTAGTTTGGAGACTGGCGACTGCATGGGGCACAGGTATTTTGAAGACTGGCGGCTGCATGGGGTACAGATATTTTGAAGACGGGCGCATGGGGTACAGGTAGTTTGGAGACTAGCGACTGCATGGGGTACAGGTATGTTGGAGACTGGCGACTGCATGGGGTACATGTATTTTGGAGACTGGCGACTGCATGGGGTACAGGTATTTTGAAGACTGGACACTGCATGGGGTACAGGTATTTTGAAGACTGACGACTGCATTGGGTACAGGTAGTTTGAAGACTGGCGACTGCATGGGGTACAGTTAGTTTGGAGACTGCATGGGGTACAGGTAGTTTGAAGACTGGCGACTGCATGGGGTACAGTTAGTTTGGAGACTGGCGACTGCATGGGGTACAGGTAGTTTGGATACTAGCGACTGCATGGGGTACGGGTATCTTGGAGACTGGCGACTGTATGGGGTACGGGTAGTTTGGAGACTGGCGACTGTATGGGGTACGGGTAGCTTGGAGACTGGCTACTGTATGTGGTACAGGTAGTTTGGAGACTGGCGACTGCATGGGGTACATATCAGTTTCCTACGGTAGGCAGGTCGTGGATATGTCTCATGGTGTTTGTAAACACTATGTATGTTCAGTAGTACATGTAGGTGGCGCTGCATTTCTATATACATATAGTCTGTGTATATATACTAGAGGACATAGAAAACGCACACTTCCAGTGATTGGGTTTTACATGAAAAACAATAATATATATATAAATACATAGTTTTAAACATTTAAAAATGTGTTTAGTTGTTCAGTTTGTGTTTTGTAATAAAGATGTGATACATCTTTGATGAAATCCTTCGTATTTCGTTTTAATGTACTAATACTCATATAATGTAGGTGTGCGTTTTCTATGTCCTCTAGTATAATATGACCGGGGTTTAGTCTGTAGCTACAGGTATCCTAATACATTGAACATCGTGAGAACTTAAAGGTAATAGGCTTTTGGTGGCGCAAACATACACGTAAATCACAGCTCAGCAAGCATCAATAGCTTACAATAGACGACTGCATTTGAATTAACCCTTATTACAGCTCGGCAAACATTAATAGCTTACAATAAACGACTGTATTTGAACCAACCCCTATTGATCGCGTGATTTGTTCACATATGAACAACAATCAATATATCAAAAAGGCAGACAGTGACTCATTTATATTGAGAATCGATTTCATCTTTCAACCACCTATAATAAATGAGTCATGCCTTGGCCTATCTAATATAAGCCTATATAGGCTTATTGCAATGGAAACGGTGTCTGACCTGTGATCGAGCGGGGAGGTGAGTTGCTGAATCTTATTGAGAATCGATATCATCTTTCAACTACCTATAATAAATAAGTCATGCCTTGGCTGGTCTAATATAAGCCTCTATTGCAATGGAAATGGTGTCTGACCTGTGACCGAGCGGGTGGGGGATTGGTTGCTGAAGCCCCGTCAGAACCATGTTGGTTGTGTTTTTAGACAAGACATTTAGATATTTTCATTCTTCTCTCCTTCTTGGGAATGGGTTCCATCTGGATCGAGGTCTCCAGAGCCATTAACCTAATGTTGTAAAACATGTTTCGCAATTGAGCATGAACACATAATAATAAGTTTAAACTTTAAACTTTATTTATTTTACAACGATTGCGAAGCAAGTTTTAACAACTTATATTAATCACTCTCGTTGGCACGGATGGAAGCGTAAATGTGGTTATTCGTGTGGGAGGAAACCGGAATACCTGGAGAAAACACACCTGTCCGATCTGGCTGCCACCGTACCATCTCATATACTTCCCGGTCCGACGATCGAACCCGGGTTGCATTGGTGAGAAACTATCATACGTTACACGTAGCCTGGTAACAGTCGACGACATATTTACCAATATGCACACTCCAAACGCATTACTAAGCACACCCTGCACTCTCTCTCCCACCTCTCCATCCATCCCTCCCTCACTCCCTCCCCCTTTCTCAAACGTAAATCAACATATATAGCGTTGAAAACTTTAACCAATATCTATAAATGAACTTGTTTATAGCTGTTATGTGTGTTTAAACCATTATTTGGGAAGAGCCGTCTCTAATGTTGTAAGAACTTGTGGTTCGACCCATGTTTGCTTTCTTTGCATACATTGTATGTAGTCTGTGTCATAATAGAACTTGTGGCTCGACCCATGTTTGCTTTCTTTGCATATATTGTATGTAGTCTGTGTCATAATAGAACTTGTGGCTCGACCCATGTTTGCTTTCTTTGCATATATTGTATGTAGTCTGTGTCATAATAGAGCAAAATAAAATATGATCAAACTAAACCCATGTCCACCCATTAGCCTAACAATAAGCGGTATGAATGTTTGCAAAGGAGTAACAATGTGAAAGATCGACAGAATGGAACCGAACCTGGGTAGCAGATTAGCGGTCCGTTGGTGTTTTTTGTTATCACGCTGGACTTGTAATCCAGGGGTCGTAGATTCGAAAATAACACCAACTAATTCTTTTAGCTTTTTAGATATTTTGGTCATGTTAGAATCGAAATAATAATAGTACATGCAGTTGCGTTATTCATAGTTGCATACAACATGGTTTGTATTTCGGGGCGCATGAATTAAGTCATACGGCCTGCATTCTTAATTCCTACGCGTCAGAACTCCAAACCATGTTTTATTCGCCAATAAATAAACGCGAATGACCATGTATGCGCTTTCATCCGCGCCAACGAGAGTGATTAATATAAGTTGTTAAAACTTGCTTGGCAATCGTTGTAAAATAAATAAAAATAATAAAGTTTAAAACTTTAACGCTTTCCCTCATAGAAGCACCTCTTGACACCATTACCAATACGACATACATCGACACTGTAGTACCAAACCAATGTTCATAATAAAGGCCAGCATCTCGTGTAGTTCCAGTAATATATATGGAGGTGGGATAGATATGGCGACTACGTATCCACTGCATGATAGCTAAATGACTGTCGTTTGTATGGAGATATAATAGTATATTAACCTAAATCTCTATGAAGTCCCAGTAATATCTATGGAGGTGGGATAGATATGGTGACTACTTATCCACTGCATGATAGCTAAATGACTGTCGTTTGTATGGAGATATAATAGTATATTAACCTAAATCTCTATGTAGTCCCAGTAATATCTATGGAGGTGGAATAGATATGGCGACTACTTATCCACTGCATGATAGCTAAATGACTGTCGTTTGTATGGAGATATAACAGTATATTAACATAAATCTCTATGAAGGAAAGAGTTAAACTTTAAATAACCGAACGACACATATTATTTGCGAGACCGTATCCATTACTCTTCGAGGCACCATTGGTAAGAAGACAGTTACCATAACAATCCACTGTAATAGACTGGTCAAAGTTGTACAGCCTGCTAGGTCAATAATCAATATACAAACATGCGTAGTTACTGGAAGCAATGTCATTATTAGAAGAAAATAACACAACTACTATCTTGAACCAAGAGTACAATATTTTATTAATATTATGCAATTTTGTATTTAAATTAATGTTCAGATAAGTATTAAAATATGTGAGAGTACATGCTCTTGATATGTTGGCAAGAGTAACAGGAAATATATATTATTTATTCATTATTCTGAGTGTGTTTAAAGCGACACTACATCAGTGAAAATCCGAATTTCTCCAGAATGTAATTTCCTATTACATGTTATAATTGTTTTCCAAATATTTGCCTCACAAGCTGAGTAAACAAGCATCGTATACGACGTTTGTTGACATAACAAACTAATGTAAATAGGGTCAACATACATGCGTAATGCAATGTGTGCATCCTGAATACCACGATTTATGGTACAGATTTACCGTTATATCTCACCCTTTGTGCCTATGCATATTTATTGTTAAACTAATACGATTTAAAATATCTCTAAGCGACTGTAGCACGCGTTTGGTATAGACTCCAATAATAAGCAAACGTCAATTCAGGAGCATAGCTGACAGTTGTATGACATCCTACTTTCAATTTTGAGAATTGTATACCACAAAACCACTGTTTATGTATATAAAGTTAGTGTTCGAATTATTTGGGAAGCATTTGTAGTAGCCATGTTATTTATACTTTTCATTTATACATTTTCTGTGCTTTTTGCGATGTAATGTCGCTTTAATAAACAATTTTCGTCAGACCATTTCATTTGGTATATTCCTGTTCTTCTTCTTCATCTTCACCATCACCACTGTCAATACCGACCTCCTCGTAATCCTTCTCAAGAGCTGCCAAGTCCTCACGAGCCTCTGAGAACTCACCCTCCTCCATACCCTCACCGACATACCAGTGGACGAACGCTCTCTTTGCGTACATCAGGTCAAACTTGTGATCCAGGCGAGCCCAGGCCTCAGCAATAGCGGTTGTGTTGCTCAACATGCACACGGCACGCTGAACCTTAGCAAGATCTCCGCCGGGTACAACAGTAGGTGGCTGGTAGTTGATACCGACCTTGAATCCGGTTGGGCACCAGTCTACAAACTGGATGGTTCTCTTAGTCTTGATGGTAGCGATGGAAGCGTTGACGTCCTTGGGGACAACATCACCTCTGTACAACATGCAGCAAGCCATGTACTTGCCGTGACGAGGGTCACACTTCACCATCTGGTTGGCTGGCTCGAAGCAGGCATTTGTGATCTCGGCAACGGAGAGCTGTTCGTGGTAGGCCTTCTCGGCGGAGATGACAGGCGCGTAGGTGGCGAGCGGGAAGTGAATACGCGGGTATGGCACCAGATTGGTCTGGAACTCAGTCAAATCGACATTAAGGGCACCGTCGAATCTCAGTGATGCTGTGATTGATGAAACGAGCTGTGCCATGAGTCGGTTCAAATTGGTGTAAGTTGGTCTTTCGATGTCCAGGTTTCGGCGACAGATGTCGTAGATAGCCTCGTTGTCGACCATGAACGCGCAGTCAGAGTGCTCCAGAGTGGTATGGGTTGTCAGGATGGAATTATATGGCTCCACAACGGCTGTAGATACCTGAGGGGCGGGGTAGACGGCGAACTCCAGCTTAGATTTCTTTCCGTAGTCTACGGAGAGACGTTCCATGAGCAGAGATGCGAAACCAGATCCGGTACCACCACCGAAGGAGTGGAAAATCAAAAACCCTTGTAGACCGGTACACTGATCAGCCAGTTTACGGATTCTGTCCAGGACAAGATCGACTATCTCCTTACCAATGGTGTAGTGACCACGGGCGTAGTTGTTGGCTGCGTCCTCCTTGCCGGTGATCAGTTGCTCGGGGTGGAACAACTGGCGGTAGGTGCCGGTGCGAACCTCATCTAAAGATATTGATGGAATGTTATATATTAGCTCAATGATACAAGAAGCATGCACTTTATATATTCATTGTATGTCAGTAAATAGCTATCATTCTAATCTTAGTTGTTTGTAAAAACGCCGACAATAAATAAAGTACGAATTGGGTTGATAGACATGTACTACAAATGATAAAACTAATAGTGCATACTGGTCGGATCAAAGAGTGAACTAAATGAGGCCCGTAGCCGGCTTTTTTATGTGGGTTATCGTTTCGAGGTCCAAAAGGAACGTCGAGGGACGGAAGCCGCTACGGGTGTCCGGGGGCATTTTTAAATCTAGATGGTCTAAAACGCCATTTCCTGCATTGTACATACATGTAGTTAAAAAGCGACAGCATGTAGAGACAGTTCAGTGAAAACCTCTTATGAACTATTCCCAGGTTTATAGTAACTGTGTACACATTTTGATAGTATGCATGAAAAAGTGGTCCTCGGGGGAATTATTGGAGGTCGTCCGACCGCTCTGACCCCCACCCCAGCTACGGGCATGCCGTTTAAGATAACAACGAGCAAGTTTCACTTAAATAAGAAATAATATTGAATCATAGTGTGTTCAGTGGCTTCGAGGCTTTTCATACAGTAGATGAAATTACAATGGACGTTACGTACCGGTTTGAATGTGAATAACTTCTAGTCAGTCTTTTTTTTATAACCGATAAAATAATAATACTATGTAAAGTGACCATGCTTGATTAAACTCAGATTGCATAACACATTTTAAAATAAAACCACAATTTCACTCACATGTGAATTCTACATAGCGTCAAAATAGAACATTATGTTTCGGCCACCAATCAAATTTCATGTTTTCCGGTAGTGTCCCATGATTGACACGTGACCCTGTAAAGCCAAGCGTTACAATAATAAGCAAATATTTCTTTGCATATATCTCTGTGTAAGGGATTTGTAGGGTACACGTGAATGAGACTAATAAAAACATCAACATTTACATATTTTCTAAATAACAGGTGAATATTGATCTGTTTTGCTCATGTTCGTGTTTGGCAGTTTTAGCGTCAACCATATAATCCAAGTACCTGCTACTGATAGCGCTGACGTCATTTGCAAACATATTCTAAAACAGGTGGTGTACAGAAATAGGGCGATTGACGATACAACTCGATGATCCTACATATATGTACATAGTATGTATACTAAACTATGTATATTCAAAGAAATAAATATTGTTTAAACTAACTCGATGCACATACCAATTACAGTGGGCTCCAAGTCCACGAAGACAGCCCTGGGCACGTGTTTTCCGGCCCCGGTCTCACTGAAGAACGTATTGAATGAGTCATCACCGCCCCCAATGGTCTTGTCACTAGGCATCTGGCCATCGGGCTGGATCCCGTGTTCGAGACAGTACAACTCCCAGCAGGCATTGCCGATCTGGACTCCGGCTTGGCCGATATGGATGGAAAGACATTCACGCTGGAAATTAGAGAAGACAAATGTAAGAATATGAAATTACTGGAAATCATTAATTTGATAATAATTTTAACCCTACCCGTCAGATCGGACAAAACCTTGGGAAAACATCACATGACCCTACCCGATTAGCGCAGTGGTTAGCGCGCTCGCTTCACATCAATGATGGTACAGTGGTCGCCAGATCGGACATGTGTGTTCTCTCCGGGTACTCCGGTTTCCTCCCACACGAAGGACCACATATACGCTTTCATCCGAGCCAACGAGAGTGGTTAATATAAGTTGTTAAAACTTGCTTTGCAATCGTTGTAAAATAAATAAAGTTTAAACTTAAAACAATAAATCAAGAAAATAAATTTACCATGATTGAGTATGTGTAAAAATATGCTGTCCTATTTCACGTTATGGTGTGGAGGAGAAGGCGTTGTATGAACGATTGCCAGCGACGCCATTCATTTTTATAGCGTTCAGTTGCCATACCGGCAAAAAGTTAAGTATACTTAGCGTCAAAAGTTACGCTTTGCAAGCATTCTACCTGTTATAAAGTCATATTCCTGTTTTTAAAATACATGAAATTGCATCGTTTGTGAGTGCCCTGTTTTACATGCCAGCAATTTTAATAAAACATGCACAAACTAGATACATAAATAGATAGAGAAAAGACTATCATATTAAAGCCTGGAACTCATGACCACATGAACACAACTTAATTAGCCCAAAGACAACTAAAGCTTACTTTGTAAATTAACTAGCCCAAATACAACTACAGCTTACTTTGTAAATTAATTAGCCCAACTACAACTAAAGCTTACTTTGTAAATTAATTAGCCCAAATACAACTAAAGCTTACTTTGTATATTAATTAGCCCAAATACAACTAAAGGTTACGTTGTAAATTAATTAGCCCAAATACAACTAAAGCTTACTTTGTATATTAATTAGCCCAAATACAACTAAAGCTTACTTTGTAAATTAATTAGCCCAAATACAACTAAAGCTTACTTTGTAAATTTATTAGCACGTATCCATTACACTACGAAGGCCCCAAATAACGACATATTATTCACTCAAGTGTGCATGACTGAGGGACCCCGAGTGGTTACGGTCGTTCATCTTAAATCACACGATCTTCACCGCTGTATGTCGAACGTGTCGAATTGTTTCATCCGAGGAGCTTATCCAGTTGACTTGCGGAAGGTGAGTGGTTCTACCCGGGACATATGATATAGGCTACGCACCTAATGCATCAATATCAATATTATTGGGCCGATGTGCTTAATAACCATTTTTCTTCTTCACAATTAACTAATAAATTAAGCTAATTAATACGCACAATTTAACATTATGTCTACGAACTTTCATAGGTGAGTGTAGAAGAACATTGCATTCGTGTTTGTTGTAGTTACCACAGTAGCTTGTCCAGCGTGTTTTTTCATCACATCGGTTATGGTTCATAGATATAACTCTAAACTAAATAAAACCATTGAAAATCTTATTGAAAAATCTAAATGGAGAATGAGTATTAACGCAATTCATCTTTATAGAAAATACTTGACATTTACATATTCGGTCTCTTTCTACTATCAAAGGACATCAATCCAAAGTATTTACACATATGTATCAAACCATAATGTTGAACATGTATGCAATGCTCTCTATACGCTTAAAGCGACATTACATCGCAAAAAGCACATGTTTTTTAAGTATAAATAACATTGCTACTGCAGGTCAGACACCGCTATTGCAATGTCCATAGGTCACCATTATAACATACAGTGCCATTATATTTTTCCCCAAAATAGTTTGGCACAAAAGACAGTAGTTTTCAACAGACTGGCCTTTGAGCCACAGGAAAATGTCAAATTTCAATGGGGTTGACCGATTGCGTTTTTTTTATTTCCCACTAAAGGCACCCACCCCCTACTCTGAAGGTAATTTAGTGGTGAATGTTGCACTGACACCTGCATTTATAATATGCTGTTTATTTGTCACCATATTGTCTGCAAATATTTTTAAATATTCCAAAATGCAGCTCATATATTGTATTTTAATATTTAGAAGTCATGTTCACTATTTGTGACAATACCTACTCAGCCAATCAATTCATGTATCAATAACTCTTAAGGGCTTCCCTACACTTTTTCAACCAATCCCAGACCACTATATCAATAACACCGTCTGACCTGCACATGCTTCCCAAATAATTCGAACACTAACTTTATATACATAAACAGTGGTTTTGTGGTATACAGTCTCTCAAAAGTGAAAGTAGGATGTTATATTAACTGTCAGCTATGCTCCTGAATTGACGTTTGTTTATTATTGGAGTCTATACCAAGCGCGTGCTACTGTCGCTTAGAGATATTTTAAATCGTATTAGTCTAAAACTAAATATGCATAGGCACACAGGGTGAGATATAACGGTACATCTGTACCATATATCGTGGTATTCAGTATGCACACATTGCATTACGCATGGATGTTGACCCTATTCACATTAGTTTGTTATGTCAACAAACGTCGTATCAAACGTCGTATACGACGTTTGTTTATTAGATGAAATACTCAGCTTGTGAGGCAAATATTTGGAAAACAATTATACCATATAATAGGAAATTACATTCTATAGGTATTCTGGTTTTCACCAGTGTCGTAGTGTCGTTTTAAATATACACTCGACACAATTACTATTCTATCACCAGTAACGTAGCCAGAGGCAAATTTCAACCGAGGAAATCTAGGGGTCCGGGCATGTTCTCCCTTAAAAGTGTTGGGGTATAGAAAATATTTCCTGAGTTTTCTGATTTTAGACGTCTACGTATGTACTGACCTTTCAGCTCTCTAGCAATCAACATAAATTTTGATATAGCAAAGGGATATTTTTTGCATTTTATTTGTTTAATTTTTCCTTTTATTTTTGGCTTTGGAAATTTTAACCGAGGTAACTGCATCGGTGTGCCTCAGAGTGGCTAAGGGCCTGGATATATATTGTTATCTGCCACTGTAGGTATAACACGCTGCACTGGTAATCCAGGGAATCGCAGGTTCGTCTGACCTTAATAAAATTAACAGTCTTTCAGATGGGACATTAAACCGATGTCTCATGTCGGTGATTTACATCGTGCACGTAAAAGAACCAGAGGAGACTCTGGAATGAGTCTCTGTCTGTATTATTGCACTATCCTCCAACATTCTAAAATGACTAATCTCTTCAGGAGGCGTCGCTCATATGGACAGACATATCGGCAGACGATAGGAAGGGAACTATACCATACATGGACAGACATATCGACAGACGATAGGAAGGGAACTATACCATACATGGACAGACATATCGACAGACGATAGGAAGGGAACTATACCATACATGGACAGACATATCGACAGACGATAGGAAGGGAACTATACCATACATGGACAGACATATCGACAGACGAGAAGGGAACTATACCATACATGGACAGACATATCGACAGACGATAGGAAGGGAACTATACCATACATGGACAGACATATCGGCAGACGATAAGAAGGGAACTATACCATACATGGACAGACATATCGGCAGACGATAAGAAGGGAACTATACCATACATGGACAGACATATCGACAGACGATAGGAAGGGGACTATACCATACATGTACAGACATATCGACAGACGATAGGAAGGGGACTATACCATACATGGACAGACATATCGGCAGACGATAGAAGGGAACTATACCATACATGGACAGACATATCGACAGACGATAGGAAGGGGGGACTATACCATACATGGACAGACATATCGGCAGACGATAGGAAGGGGACTATACCATACATGGACAGACATATCGGCAGACGATAGGAAGGGAACTATACCATACATGGACAGACATATCGACAGACGATAGGAAGGGGACTATACCATACATGGACAGACATATCGACAGACGATAGGAAGGGAACTATACCATACATGGACAGACATATCGGCAGACGATAGGAAGGGGACTATACCATACATATCGACAGACGATAGGAAGGGAACTATACCATACATGGACAGACATATCGGCAGACGATAGGAAGGGGACTATACCATACATGGACAGACATATCGACAGACGATAGGAAGGGAACTATACCATACATGGACAGACATATCGACAGACGATAAGAAGGGGACTATACCATACATGGACAGACATATCGACAGACGATAGGAAGGGAACTATACCATACATGGACAGACATATCGACAGACGATAAGAAGGGAACTATACCATACATGGACAGACATATCGGCAGACGATAAGAAGGGAACTATACCATACATGAACAGACATATCGGCAGACGATAAGAAGGGAACTATACAATACATGGACAGACATATCGACAGACGATAGGAAGGGGAATATACTATACATGTACAGAAATATCGACAGACGATAGGAAGGGGACTATACCATACATGGACAGACATATCGGCAGACGATAGGAAGGGGACTATACCATACATGGACAGACATATCGACAGACGATAGGAAGGGAACTATACCACACATGGACAGACATATCGACAGACGATAAGAAGGGGACTATACCATACATGGACAGACATATCGACAGACGACAGGAAGGGAACTATACCATACATGGACAGACATATCGGCAGACGATAGGAAGGGGACTATACCATACATGGACAGACATATCGGCAGACGATAGGAAGGGGACTATACCATACATGGACAGACATATCGGCAGACGATAGGAAGGGGACTATACCATACATGGACAGACATATCGACAGACGATAGGAAGGGGACTATACCATACATGGACAGACATATCGGCAGACGATAGGAAGGGGACTATACCATACATGGACAGACATATCGGCAGACGATAGGAAGGGGACTATACCATACATGGACAGACATATCGACAGACGATAGGAAGGGGACTATACCATACATGGACAGACATATCGGCAGACGATAGGAAGGGGACTATACCATACATGGACAGACATATCGGCAGACGATAGGAAGGGGACTATACCATACATGGACAGACATATCGACATACGATAGGAAGGGAACTATACCATACATGGACAGACATATCGACAGACGATAAGAAGGGAACTATACCATACATGGACAGACATATCGACAGACGATAAGAAGGGAACTATACCATACATGGACAGACATATCGGCAGACGATAAGAAGGGAACTATACCATACATGGACAGACATATCGACAGACGATAGGAATGGAACTATACCATACATGTACAGACATACATATCGACAGACGACAGGAAGGGAACTATAGCATACATGGACAGACATATCGACATACGATAGGAAGGGGACTATACCATACATGGACAGACATATCGGCAGACCATAGGAAGGGGACTATACCATACATGGACAGACATATCGGCAGACGATAGGAAGGGGACTATACCATACATGGACAGACATATCGGCAGACGATAAGAAGGGAACTATACCATACATGGACAGACATATCGGCAGACGATAAGAAGGGAACTATACCATACATGGACAGACATATCGACATACGATAAGAAGGGAACTATACCATACATGGACAGACATATCGACAGACGATAAGAAGGGAACTATACCATACATGGACAGACATATCGGCAGACGATAAGAAGGGAACTATACCATACATGGACAGACATATCGGCAGACGATAAGAAGGGAACTATACTATACATGGACAGACATATCGACAGACGATAGGAAGGGGAATATACTATACATGTACAGATATATCGACAGACGATAGGAAGGGGACTATACAATACATGGACATACATATCGGCAGACGATATGAAGGGAACTATACCATACATGGACAGACATATCGACAGACGATAGGAAGCGGGGGGACTATACCATACGTGGACAGACATATCGGCAGCCGATAGGAAGGGGACTATACCATACATGGACAGACATATCGACAGACGATAGGAAGGGAACTATACCATACATGGACAGACATATCGACAGACGATAGGAAGGGGACTATACCATACATGGACAGACATATCGACAGACGACAGGAAGGGAACTATACCATACATGGACATACATATCGGCGGACGATAGGAAGGGGACTATACCATACATATCGACAGACGATAGGAAGGGAACTATACCATACATGGACAGACATATCGGCAGACGATAGGAAGGGGACTATACCATACATGGACAGACATATCGACAGACGATAGGAAGGGAACTATACCATACATGGACAGACATATCGACAGACGATAAGAAGGGGACTATACCATACATGGACAGACATATCGACAGACGACAGGAAGGGAACTATACCATACATGGACAGACATATCGGCAGACGATAGGAAGGGGACTATACCATACATGGACAGACATATCGGCAGACGATAGGAAGGGGACTATACCATACATGGACAGACATATCGGCAGACGATAGGAAGGGGACTATACCATACATGGACAGACATATCGACAGACGATAGGAAGGGGACTATACCATACATGGACAGACATATCGGCAGACGATAGGAAGGGGACTATACCATACATGGACAGACATATCGGCAGACGATAGGAAGGGGACTATACCATACATGGACAGACATATCGACATACGATAGGAAGGGAACTATACCATACATGGACAGACATATCGACAGACGATAGGAAGGGGACTATACCATACATGGACAGACATATCGACAGACGATAAGAAGGGAACTATACCATACATGGACAGACATATCGGCAGACGATAGGAAGGGGACTATACCATACATGGACAGACATATCGGCAGACGATAGGAAGGGGACTATACCATACATGAAATGACATATCGGCGGACGATAGGAAGGGGACTATACCATACATATCGACAGACGATAGGAAGGGAACTATACCATACATGGACAGACATATCGACAGACTATAAGAAGGGAACTATACCATACATGGACATACATATCGGCAGACGATAAGAAGGGGACTATACCATACATAGACAGACATATCGACAGACGATAGGAAGGGGACTATACCATACATGTACAGACATATCGACAGACGATAGGAAGGGAACTATACCATACATGGACAGACATATCGACAGACGATAGGAAGGGAACTATACCATACATGGACAGACATATCGGCAGACGATAGGAAGGGGACTATACCATACATGGACAGACATATCGGCAGACGATAGGAAGGGGACTATACCATACATGGACAGACATATCGGCAGACGATAGGAAGGGGACTATACCATACATGGACAGACATATCGGCAGACGATAGGAAGGGGACTATACCATACATGGACAGACATATCGGCAGACGATAGGAAGGGAACTATACCATACATGGACAGACATATCGACAGACGATAGGAAGGGGACTATACCATACATGGACAGACATATCGGCAGACGATAGGAAGGGGACTATACCATACATGGACAGACATATCGGCAGACGATAGGAAGGGGACTATACCATACATGGACAGACATATCGGCAGACGATAAGAAGGGAACTATACCATACATGGACAGACATATCGACAGACGATAGGAAGGGGACTATACCATACATGGACAGACATATCGACAGACGATAGGAAGGGGACTATACCATACATGGACAGACATATCGGCAGACGATAGGAAGGGGACTATACCATACATGGACAGACATATCGGCAGACGATAGGAAGGGGACTATACCATACATGGACAGACATATCGGCAGACGATAGGAAGGGGGGGACTATACCATACATGGACAGACATATCGGCGGACGATAGGAAGGGGACTATACCATACGTGGACATACATATCGGCAGACGATAGGAAGGGGACTATACCATACATGGACAGACATATCGACAGACGATAGGAAGGGAACTATACCATACATGGACAGACATATCGACAGACGATAAGAAGGGAACTATACCATACATGGACAGACATATCGGCAGACGATAAGAAGGGAACTATACCATACATGAACAGACATATCGGCAGACGATAAGAAGGGAACTATACAATACATGGACAGACATATCGACAGACGATAGGAAGGGGAATATACTATACATGTACAGAAATATCGACAGACGATAGGAAGGGGACTATACAATACATGGACATACATATCGGCAGACGATATGAAGGGAACTATACCATACATGGACAGACATATCGACAGACGATAGGAAGGGGGGGACTATACCATACGTGGACAGACATATCGGCAGCCGATAGGAAGGGGACTATACCATACATGGACAGACATATCGACAGACGATAGGAAGGGAACTATACCATACATGGACAGACATATCGACAGACGATAGGAAGGGGACTATACCATACATGGACAGACATATCGACAGACGACAGGAAGGGAACTATACCATACATGGACATACATATCGGCGGACGATAGGAAGGGGACTATACCATACATATCGACAGACGATAGGAAGGGAACTATACCATACATGGACAGACATATCGGCAGACGATAGGAAGGGGACTATACCATACATGGACAGACATATCGACAGACGATAGGAAGGGAACTATACCATACATGGACAGACATATCGACAGACGATAAGAAGGGGACTATACCATACATGGACAGACATATCGACAGACGACAGGAAGGGAACTATACCATACATGGACAGACATATCGGCAGACGATAGGAAGGGGACTATACCATACATGGACAGACATATCGGCAGACGATAGGAAGGGGACTATACCATACATGGACAGACATATCGGCAGACGATAGGAAGGGGACTATACCATACATGGACAGACATATCGACAGACGATAGGAAGGGGACTATACCATACATGGACAGACATATCGGCAGACGATAGGAAGGGGACTATACCATACATGGACAGACATATCGGCAGACGATAGGAAGGGGACTATACCATACATGGACAGACATATCGACAGACGATAGGAAGGGGACTATACCATACATGGACAGACATATCGACAGACGATAGGAAGGGAACTATACCATACATGGACAGACATATCGACAGACGATAGGAAGGGGACTATACCATACATGGACAGACATATCGACAGACGATAAGAAGGGAACTATACCATACATGGACAGACATATCGGCAGACGATAGGAAGGGGACTATACCATACATGGACAGACATATCGGCAGACGATAGGAAGGGGACTATACCATACATGAAATGACATATCGGCGGACGATAGGAAGGGGACTATACCATACATATCGACAGACGATAGGAAGGGAACTATACCATACATGGACAGACATATCGACAGACGATAAGAAGGGATATACCATACATGGACATACATATCGGCAGACGATAAGAAGGGGACTATACCATACATAGACAGACATATCGACAGACGATAGGAAGGGGACTATACCATACATGGACAGACATATCGACAGACGATAGGAAGGGAACTATACCATACATGGACAGACATATCGACAGACGATAGGAAGGGAACTATACCATACATGGACAGACATATCGGCAGACGATAGGAAGGGGACTATACCATACATGGACAGACATATCGGCAGACGATAGGAAGGGGACTATACCATACATGGACAGACATATCGGCAGACGATAGGAAGGGGACTATACCATACATGGACAGACATATCGGCAGACGATAGGAAGGGGACTATACCATACATGGACAGACATATCGGCAGACGATAGGAAGGGGACTATACCATACATGGACAGACATATCGGCAGACGATAGAAGGGAACTATACCATACATGGACAGACATATCGACAGACGATAGGAAGGGGACTATACCATACATGGACAGACATATCGGCAGACGATATGAAGGGAACTATACCATACATGGACAGACATATCGACAGACGATAGGAAGGGGGGGACTATACCATACGTGGACAGACATATCGGCAGCCGATAGGAAGGGGACTATACCATACATGGACAGACATATCGACAGACGATAGGAAGGGGACTATACCATACATGGACAGACATATCGACAGACGACAGGAAGGGAACTATACCATACATGGACATACATATCGGCGGACGATAGGAAGGGGACTATACCATACATATCGACAGACGATAGGAAGGGAACTATACCATACATGGACAGACATATCGGCAGACGATAGGAAGGGGACTATACCATACATGGACAGACATATCGACAGACGATAGGAAGGGAACTATACCATACATGGACAGACATATCGACAGACGATAAGAAGGGGACTATACCATACATGGACAGACATATCGACAGACGACAGGAAGGGAACTATACCATACATGGACAGACATATCGGCAGACGATAGGAAGGGGACTATACCATACATGGACAGACATATCGGCAGACGATAGGAAGGGGACTATACCATACATGGACAGACATATCGGCAGACGATAGGAAGGGGACTATACCATACATGGACAGACATATCGACAGACGATAGGAAGGGGACTATACCATACATGGACAGACATATCGGCAGACGATAGGAAGGGGACTATACCATACATGGACAGACATATCGACATACGATAGGAAGGGAACTATACCATACATGGACAGACATATCGACACACGATAGGAAGGGGACTATACCATACATGGACAGACATATCGACAGACGATAAGAAGGGAACTATACCATACATGGACAGACATATCGGCAGACGATAGGAAGGGGACTATACCATACATGGACAGACATATCGGCAGACGATAGGAAGGGGACTATACCATACATGAAATGACATATCGGCGGACGATAGGAAGGGGACTATACCATACATATCGACAGACGATAGGAAGGGAACTATACCATACATGGACAGACATATCGACAGACGATAAGAAGGGAACTATACCATACATGGACATACATATCGGCAGACGATAAGAAGGGGACTATACCATACATAGACAGACATATCGACAGACGATAGGAAGGGGACTATACCATACATGGACAGACATATCGACAGACGATAGGAAGGGAACTATACCATACATGGACAGACATATCGACAGACGATAGGAAGGGAACTATACCATACATGGACAGACATATCGGCAGACGATAGGAAGGGGACTATACCATACATGGACAGACATATCGGCAGACGATAGGAAGGGGACTATACCATACATGGACAGACATATCGGCAGACGATAGGAAGGGGACTATACCATACATGGACAGACATATCGGCAGACGATAGGAAGGGGACTATACCATACATGGACAGACATATCGGCAGACGATAAGAAGGGAACTATACCATACATGGACAGACATATCGACAGACGATAGGAAGGGGACTATACCATACATGGACAGACATATCGGCAGACGATAGGAAGGGGACTATACCATACATGGACAGACATATCGGCAGACGATAGGAAGGGGACTATACCATACATGGACAGACATATCGGCAGACGATAAGAAGGGAACTATACCATACATGGACAGACATATCGACAGACGATAGGAAGGGGACTATACCATACATGGACAGACATATCGGCAGACGATAGGAAGGGGGGGACTATACCATACATGGACAGACATATCGGCAGACGATAGGAAGGGGGGACTATACCATACGTGGACAGACATATCGGCAGACGATAGGAAGGGGACTATACCATACATGGACAGACATATCGGCAGACGATAGGAAGGGGGGACTATACCATACGTGGACAGACATATCGGCGGACGATAGGAAAGGGACTATACCATACGTGGACATACATATCGGCAGACGATAGGAAGGGGACAATACCATACATGGACAGACATATCGACAGACGATAGGAAGGGAACTATACCATACATGGACAGACATATCGGCAGACGATAAGAAGGGGACTATGCCATACATAGACAGACATATCGACAGACGATAAGAAGGGAACTATACCATACATGGACAGACATATCGGCAGACGATAGGAAGGGAACTATACCATACATGGACAGACATATCGGCAGACGATAAGAAGGGGACTATGCCATACATAGACAGACATATCGACAGACGATAGGAAGGGAACTATACCATACATATCGACAGACGATAGGAAGGGGACTATACCATACATATCGACAGACGATAGGAAGGGAACTATACCATACATGGACAGACATATCGGCAGACGATAGGAAGGGGACTATACCATACATGGACAGACATATCGACAGACGATAGGAAGGGGACTATACCATACATGGACAGACATATCGACAGACGATAAGAAGAAACTTGGCACGTTCTACAAACTATTTAGAAGCCATGTTCAACCGAAACAGCATGATATAAATTTTACAATGAAATGCAAGGGGCAGAATCAATATATGCATTTGTTACTAGATTACGAATTAAATCCATATATTGTGAATTTAAGGACACGGAAGAAATGATAAGAGACAGAGTTGTCTTTGATACAAACTCCGTAATGTCGAGAACAATTAATAAACGAAGGGGAAACACTGACAATGGATAAGGCCACACACATTGTTCAAAACTTTGAATATTGTCAGATGCAAATGAAATCGATGACACAATCTGAAAATCTGGACTTTGTACGCAAACGATTAGCCTGAGTGCCAGTCTGTCGATTTATTACTTTTTAACTTCTGGCAATATGATCAGAAACTCAATACGGCCCAATTAATCGTCTCGGTGTTAAATATATATTTATTTGACTGACCAGGCAAAATATATCGACGCCTGTTCTCAGGCTAGCAAACGATATCAATCAAATAAATCAAAGGTACACTCGTATACAGGTGCTACATCAACAGGAGGGGCGATGCCGAAGCAGTATCAATCATACGGAGGCAATACATCGAAAGGAGGGGCGATTCCACGGCAGAAACCTCGATATGACAATCGTAAATCAAATTGTGGCAAATGTGGCTATACCCATCTTGAAGGACAATGTCCAGGGAATGGCATGACTTGTAGAATTAGAAATTGTGGGAAACGTAACCATTTCAAACGTGTGTGTCGTTCAAGGAAAATTCACTCAGTTGACAATGAAAACATTCAGGAATATACATGCAATTCAGATGATGAGGATTTTCATATTGACACAGTAAGCACTTCTTCTTCTGATCGTGCATTTGTTGAGTTGACCATTGACCCTTCCGGCGACCCTGTTAGATTTAAGGTAGACATAGGCAGTGCCGCTAACATATTGCCCGTGTCGCAGTTTATAATGCCCTGAAGGTATATTCCCCATTAGGTGCCTCCAACTCGAAGCTAACCTCATATACAGGAAATCAGCTTTCCGTATTAGGTAGCATACATTTATCTTGCCGACACAATGAGAATTCTGTAACAGCTTTGTTCCATATTGTAGATACCCCAACGGTACCCCTTCTCAGTTTACAGACCTCCGTTGACCTAGGACTGATACAGTTAACATATGATATTACTGGCATTGACACATATTGCTTTGGGCAGTTTACTAATGTTGCTAGAACTTGTTGCCCAACCCATTTTGCATTTTATCACATATAATGAATGTTAAGTCTATGTACTATATATGTAAAATAGCAAATTAAAATATGATTAAACAATAAACATATTGCTTAAACAAAAACAGTGTTATGAGAGATTACAGTGACCCTTTTAAAGGCATTGGTGTTTAAAAGCATTGATTTGCAAACTGCACTTAAAAGAAAACACAGTCCATGTAGTCAATCCACCTAGGCGTGTGCCGGTAGCACTGCAGACTAGATTGGGTGATTAACTCCAAAGAATGGAGAAACATTGTAGTATTACCAAAGTCACTGAACCAACAGATTAGGTGAATTCTCTTGTAGTAGTGGAGAAATCCAAGACTGGACAGTTACGGATATGCCTTGACCCTAAAGCACTGAATGAAGCAATTCGCAGACCGTATTATCCAATGGCAACCGTAGATGACGTACTAACATGCTCATTTGTTTGTCCATCATCTGCGCCCGTGGGTAGCACTCGGGCTGAAGATAACCAACATCTGTGTGTAACATTTGTGTGTGTGTTTTGTGTATGTAATTGTTCTCACATTTCCTGTACTCGAGCACCACCTGTACCAGACCCGGAAATGGCACTCATGTACAAACTGTTAGGTTTGATCCTCATATTCTGCGTTACAAAAACACGGACATTTTATCACAACAAGGAAACACATGACCGTCCAACAAGTAGCTGTTCCCCACTATTTGTCTACCAAATCACACTCCCAGACCCGGACCCGCCCATTCTTCAGAAAGACAAATGCCTCAGTATCTTCCACTGGCTATCCCATCTCAGAAAACCATTCTTCTGCACAAAACACATACTACCGCCTTCGGACAAAAACTACCACTTACTCATCAAACTGTTACTTGGAAACCAAGTCGAACTCAACCCGGGCCCTAGAACGCCAAGATGGCACTGTGGTACATGTGGCAAAGCAGTCACCTGGAAATCCAAAGCATTGGAATGTGACTCTTGCAGAACCTGGTACCATATCAATTGTCAAGGACAGATGACTAATACAATGTATGCTCTAATGGATAACAGTAACCTCTCATGGCATTGTCTCAAGTGTGGTTTACCAAATTTCACAAGCTCATACTTCCAAAATGATCCAATTACATCTTCAAATAACTTCTCAATTCTAAGTTGTGATAGTCCCGGAAAACCTACTGCCTGTTCATCCCCTAAACCAGATGCAAACAAAACAACGTCAGACAACCATACCCATAGGAGCCCAATAAATCAGAATACTAACAAACCCAAACAAAAGACAAAAAGCGTCAAACGACCCATAAAAATTATAAGCCTAAATTTTCAATCACTAAAAAACAAAAAACCTGAACTTGACTTCCTTATAGACACGATAAACCCTGATATTGTTATTGGAACGGAAACTTGGCTTGACCCATCCGTCTCTTCGTATGAATTCTTTCCAGCAAATCACTTCACAGTCTACAGGAAGGATCGCCAACCCAATAAAAAAGGCCAAAGCCATGGGGGTGTCCTTATCGCTGTTAGAAATGCATTCCAAAGCTCTGAGGTTAAAGAATTACAGACCAATTGCGAAATAGTATGGGTGGAGCTGACTATCCAAAACTCAAGAAAATTATTAATCTCCTCTTTCTACAGACCGCAACCAAATGACGAAGTTTCACTTGAGCAACTAAACCTATCACTGAGCAGGATAATCCCTAACTCAAGATCTGTAATCTTAGTTGGT
Organism: Archivesica marissinica; assembly: GCA_014843695.1. Lineage (NCBI taxonomy): Eukaryota > Metazoa > Mollusca > Bivalvia > Venerida > Vesicomyidae > Archivesica > Archivesica marissinica. The sequence goes on along the minus strand of CM026400.1, from coordinate 35,044,301 downwards.
GGCGATTTCAACCTTGGAAATATTGATTGGAAAACTACTAGCATAATCCCTGGCAAAACTAACATCAAACATCATCAAGAACTCTTAGACATAATTGCAGACCACTCGCTGAACCAAATTGTAGACAAACCAACTCGAAACGACAACACATTAGACCTGATTCTCACAAACTACCCGTCCATTATAGATAATTTAGAAACCATCCCCCCAATCGGTGAAGCTGATCATGATATTATATGTCTTGAAAGTAATACCTCCCTACGTCGCTGTAAATCCCCTCCACGGGAAGTACTAAAGTATTATAAAGCAGACTGGGACAAAATCAATCTAGACAATCTAGAAACATATCAGAAAATTCAAGAAACTCAAAACACACAAGATATCAACTATATTTGGAACACATTTAAAAATGATCTTCAAGCTTCCATCTCGAAAAATATTCCAACTAAATTAATAAAACCTGACAACAAACTTCCCTGGATAACAAATGAACTCAGAAAGAAAATGAAAAACTATAGACGTAAATTCTCAAGAAGCAAACAAAACCACAACCATAATCAACTGAAGCACCTAAAAAGCGAAATTCAAAAAGAACAAAGGCAGGCATATTGGAAATATATTGAAAACATGATATTCGACATACCGATTCCGGAACAAGATAGCCCAGCCTTCACAAAAACTCCCAAAAACTTATTCTCGTACATAAAAACCCAAAAAACTGAAAGTCAAATTATACCCCCCTCCGAGAGAACGGCATTCTCAAATCTACCGCAACCGATAAATCCAACATACTCAATAAACAATTCCAAAAAGCTTTTACCCCTGTCACAAATGATGATATACCTGACAAAGGCCCAAGCCCTCATCCACAAATGAAAGACATCTCAATCACTGAAAATGGAGTTACTGGAAAATATCAAACCACATAAAGCCGCTGGACCGGACAAACTACAAAGTAAAATCTTAAAAGAATGTAGCGCCTCCATATCACCAATTCTTACCAATATTTTTCATAAATCTCTCTCACTTGGCGAAATCCCTACAGACTGGAAGCACGCAAATGTATGTCCTGTATTTAAAAAAGGCGACAAGCATGATGCGATCAATTACAGACCAATTTCACTCACATGTATGTGTTGCAAGCTCCTCGAACATATTATCTCAAGTAATGTAATGTCACACCTAGAAAACAATAATATCCTCTATGATCTACAACATGGCTTTCGATCTTCCCGCTCCTGCGAATCACAGCTAATTTCATTTCTCCAAAACCTAACGGAATCTAACAACAAACATATTCAAACAGACGTCATCATTATGGATTTTGCGAAAGCATTTGACAAAGTTTCTCACCGTCACCTCCTCTACAAACTACAATTCTACGGAATCAATTGTAATGCTCTTCATTGGATATCTGACTTCTTGAGAGATAGGACCCAGACAGTTGTCCTGGAATGGGAAACATCAGACACTGTACCAGTCACATCCGGAGTACCCCAGGGCACTGTCATGGGGCCTATCCTCTTTCTTATCTATATAAATGACTTCCCTGAATACCTCAATCACAGTACCCTTAGACTATTCGCAGATGACAGCATTATATATAAAGAAATTAACAACACTTCTGATGCAAAACTCTTACAATCTGACCTAGACGCTGCTGGTAGATGGGAGCAGGTTTGGCTCATGAATTTTCACCCTGATAAATGTAATGTTCTAAATGTCACACAAAAAAGAAACCAAGTTAAATTTACATACAAACTTCACAACCACCCCCTTGAAATTGTCGAACATGCAAAATATTTAGGCCTCACTTTACAGAATAACTTAAAATGGGATAAGCATATAAACTCTATAACAAGCAAAGCTAATCAGTCATTAGGATTCCTCCGCAGAAATTTAAAAATCAACTCTACCAAAGTAAAAGACCATGCTTATAACGCCCTCGTCAGACCCAAACTAGAATACTCCTCTTCTGTTTGGGACCCACATACCAAAAGCCAAATTAGTCAAATTGAAAAAGTACAACGCCGTGCAGCCCGCTATACATCCAACCGCTACCACAATACAAGTTCTGTAACTGACATGCTCACTACCCTCAACTGGCCCACCTTGGAAATTCGAAGAATCCGTACCAGACTCATCATGTTTTATAAGATCATACACCACGTAGTTGCCATCCAACCACCCTGTAATCTAATTATTCATTCAGACCCCAGAACCAGGCACAGTAACACCTATACCTACAAACATATTCACGCAGCTAAAGACTCGTACAAATACTCTTTCTATCCTAGAGCCGTCACTCAGTGGAACATGCTACCGCCCACCATATATGCCACAGACACAGTGGACGCCTTCAAGGCCCTGATCCCTGTGTCTGTCCTCACCCCAATATATGTTGCATAAACTGCCACAAATATGTACATAGTTTTATAAAAAACACTTAAAAATATATCTAAAAATATGTCTATTCACTGTATCCTTTCTAATGAGCACTTTCTGATCAAGCACTTAACTAACACTTTTTATTACGGCGCCAGCACCTAATCTTCATAAGTGAAGGAGTGCTGTTTAAACAAAGAAGAAAGAAGAACCGCAAAGCTCAATGGAGCTCAGTATTTCACTTGATCAATGGAGCTCAGTATTTCAGCTTGCTTGATATTACACATGTATTTGACGACATTGTTACCATATTAATTTTGGTAGATACCGTTACCTAAGGCTACCATTCGTAATTAACTCGAGCCAAGACATATTTCAGAGAAAGGTGAACAAAATCTTTGAGGATATGACTGACCTGTCTGCAATTGTAGATGACATACTAATTTATAATTATATAAATACCCATACTGTTATTCAAAACATTACAAAGAGCAGCTTAGATGATAAACTAATTCATCAAGGCGATGGGATTCATGAGTTGGAGTCGCAGAATAAACTTCTTAGAAGGCGCGATTCGTTATAGGTCCGTTTATTCTCCTGTGCGTAGAAAACACAAACATGTTTGGTTGAGAACTACTGCAAAGACGGGAAAGACGATGCAGAAACTGCTTCGATGCTGCAGTGACTGTAAGTGACTTAAAAAGGAAAAAATACAGGCTTTGCAGAAGTAGAAATATAAGGAGAGCTTGTGACAGGAACTACTGCAGCAAGCTCGGATGTCGGTGACCTACCTGTGTGACAATTACGATATGACAACAATACGGTGAAAATACATTTCGTTAGGAGATATTTCGGCCTGATGAGGCTACGTACAGAACATACCTGAGAAGTTTGAGTTTTTCAGTAAAATACATGAAAATGTCTTCAAGTTCGAACACCCCGACTGTTAGAAAATGTACCTATTGCTGATTGAAAAAGATAGTGGAGCGAAAAGTTAGAAATATAGGATTATTAGATTCTGATACAGATTCGGACAATTCCGATATTTCGGATAGTACATGTAGCAATGATGCAACACCTCTGCGCTAGCATTTCAAAGAAAAACATGAAAACAATCTGGCGAATACCCATGTCCGTAGCTTCGAGTGCGCATGTCAGCTGCATATGAATTTGCCAACCAACATGTGTCTTTCGAAAGTTTAAATATTTTTTTAAATTTATTTGTAGCTTGGGAACTAGAAATAATCTCTCAAGTATAGCACCATAAATCATTCTTAGTAATGTTAGAGGTGTTATTTACTTTATTGATGTATTATTTATACACAGAATCTTCATTGAATGCGATAATCCTATGTGTACAGGGACAAGGACTCCAATGTGTGCATTTGTATACTCAAACGCAAAAGAAAGTGTGCATAGGTTTTTATTAATATTCCTTATATCCATAAAAGAAATTGTATGATGTTTGGTACCACTGTTTAGCTTATTCAATTGCCTACAAACCCAAATAATATTTTTAAAAATAGCGGTTACTATAGATGCCCAGATTTCTGTTACATGTGTTTACGGTCAAAATGAAAAATACACAAACTGTGATATTGGTGTTATTGTGAGTATTATCACGTTTTGCAGCTCTCCTAATGGTTTTGTTGTGATTATTTGATTGATACCGGGTATAGCGGCCAGTTTGTCTGATAATCTGTACAATACGACGTCTCATGGAATTGACGTAACGTTGTACGACGTGTGTACGTATGTTGTTCCATTCCATCTGCAGAGCATTATGTAGGTCCTGCAAATTGTTGACGACATGTCTTGACCCAACTCAACGACCAAGAACACCCCAAATATCCTCGATTGGGTTGAGGTCAGGAGAAACGACAGGCCAAGGCAAGGCGTTAACGCCATTTGCATTTAAGTATTGCTGCGTTAGCTGTGCCGTATGGGGATGTGCATTGTCGTGCATCAATGTTGCGGGTGCATGCTGATTAACGAATGGAACAGCTACTGGTCTTAATGTACTCGGCTGCATTAAGATCAGTTTTCCTGTTTCCCATGATCTCGCCCCAAACCATAACACTGCCCCCGCCAAACCTGTTTATCTCTACAACACAAGCGTCAGCAAATCGCTCCCCTCTCATAAATACCCTCACCCTCAAATCATGATGACTCCGATTAAACCTAGATTCATCGGAAAAGACAATTCTATCCCACTGACGTCTTTGCCAACGGAGATGAAGCCATGCCCAGTTCAAACGAGCAACGCGATGACGTCGAGTACATTACCAACGTAAGCCAGTCTAGGTCTGATAGGCCGAACACAATGACGTAGACGCCTCAGAACTGTGTCCCTGCTAATACCGTTATTGCCTCGCTGTAGCGCTAGCACTTTGGAAACGACGCATGGTGTGCGTCAGTTCAAAATGACGGTCTAATCTGACGTCAGTTACACGAGGCCTGCCGGTTCGAGGACGATCGGCAACTGTTCCTGTTTGCTGGAACCTGGCACGAAGTTTACTTACTGTGTTTCTGTGGCAATTAAATGCGCGTGAAACAGTATCGATGGAGTCACCTCTGCTCAGCATCATCAAAGCTTCAATACGTTGACGCTGAGAGAGTCTGGGCATGGCGAGTTTTGAAAATATTCAAATTGCTGTGTGTTTTTCTTACTCTTAGATGTTGTAAGAAAGTAATAAGATATTATTTGACAGATTTCACATTTGTCCAGACATTGCACGGACAAATCGTGCAAAACGCTTGTATAGGGACGTTACGTAACAATACTGACACATTCCTGACCGATGTAGCCATTTTTCAACACAGTGACAGGCGTGCTTCACGTGCTACACAGATGAAATATTTATAACCGATATAACTATAGCTATCATAAAAAGAAACGTGCACACTTTCTTTTGCGTTTGAGTATAGAAATATAAGGAAATCCGCCATCTTTGATTGTCATAATGGCTGCCATAACATAGTTTGCTCTATATCTGCGTCTATTCAAAATAGAACATATATTGAATATGTTAATCCTATGTTTTTTTAGACAAGGAATACAATGGAAGCCCAACTAGACACCTAACCCATAAGCCAGAGACCCATAATACATCTTATGTGTAAATCTTGTAAATCTTAGCTTGGACTTCAAAATGACCACCAACATATTTAATCTGCATTATCCTTGCGTCTAGTGAATGCAGCATAAGCCAGAGACCCATAATACATATTACGTGTAAATCTTGTAAATCTTAGCTTGGACTTCAAAATGACCACCAACATATTTAATCTGCATTATCCTTGCGTCTAGTGGATGCAGAAACGTCATTGAATATAGGCATCCTATGTTCTCAGGGACAAGGAATCCATAGGCAGCACAATTACATACCTAATTATAACTCCTAGATCATTTTACAAGAACATTGTAAACTTGATTCTGAAAATGTTTATAAGTAAAGTGTAAAAGTAAAGTGTTTGTTTATTATAGTGTCACCCCTATTTAAAGGGCCAGCCATTTCTGACTTATGAGACACCTCTTTTTTTATGAACATCTGTACTTCCCGAATCCTATGCTTGTGTGCCAGACGTCAGGCTGGTAGGCAATCGGTAACCATTATTTAACTAGCTGGCGGCTATATATATTATATGTATACTAATGTTAGTACAATCGAATGCATATTACAATCGTAACGGCTCCAGCGGGGCTCGAACTCCGGACCTTTCGCGTTCGCTTCAGGTGCGAAAGGTCCGAAGTTCGAGCCCCGCTGGAGCCGTTACGATTGTGTCCTTAGGCAAGGCATTTAAATTCCACATTGCCTCTTCTCTCTCCTTCATGGCGATGGATTCCATCAGGAATGAGGTCTCGAGAGTGATTAATATAAGTTGAAAGAACTTGTTTCGCAATCGAGCTAAAATAAATTTGTATAAAATAAAATCGAATGCATATTGTTCAATGTCATACCGTTCTATACCTCTGTTTCAATGCTGATTTCATGAAATACAATTACATGAATAATTAAGGTATTGGATATTAACTCTTTCAAAGCATGTGTACACTACATAGATCCAGATCAGCCACGGTGTAACGCCGCATCTGATGAGGATCTATGTTGTTTGCTATTCGAACAGATGCTTCAGCTCCACTGTGAAGAGCAATCAGCATATAGCCTGATCAGACGGCACGCTCTGTTCTGTCTGATCGGGTTCACTGCGTTTTGCAAATTCGCTTTTATGTGACATTGGCGGTGAGAGAGTTAAATAGCAGAAAAAGTAAAGATAATCCACTTATTGCCGGTCATCACTAAATTGGGCTATATCGTCGGCGGCCAGTTTGCATAACAACACCTTTCCTAGGCATTTTGTATAAAATAAAGGCTATAAATAGTTCAAATAATTGTAGATGACAATTCTTGACAATGAATTTTTCTTATTTGTAACTGGAAGCTCTGGGAATATGTGATGGCAAGTCATTAGAATGGTGAAGTTATATATTTGACTGAATGACGCTGTTGATATCCACTACAAGAAGAATTATGTCAAACAATTATGGATTTTATGGGTCACTTTCCGTTTGATAGGAGTTACTCCTTCCACCACTTATAATCTGCGTATCAACACTTTTGTGCCAATTTTACAAACAAACTGCTCGTTTAAAAGGTCCACTAATCGTGCCCCATTAGCCATATCAGGTTCTCTTATTTTTCAAAGACTTCCTTGATATGGTTACTGTATGAATCATGTGTAGAAAGTGTTTATTTTACATTATAACATTGTGTTAGGGTGTAACATGCCCGACATGTTGGGGGTTTGCAGGCTCACTTGACATTTCAAGCCCACGTGACCATTACAAAGAATCCATAATTAGTTGGCATATTATATCTTGTAATGCACATAAAAGCCTTCATTTTGAGTGGTCATGGACTATTTTATGCTGAAAACGTATCGTTTTATGAGCAATCCCTACACTTAAATTTCAATGTTTTGCCGTATCAGCAAATTTCTGAAAATGTGTTGAAATTGGCGGATTCTGGAAAAAGAATTTTATACATCCACCCTGGACAGGTGTACCACCCTATATACAAGCTATCTGGGGTGGATGTACCTCTCTTTCACAAAATGAATTTGATGTTGTCATTTTGGGATCATGCCTCTCTACTAATATGACATCGCAGTCTAACCGGTTATATTCCAGCTTACATTCAATCATGAACAGTATTATCATTTTATAGTGTGAAATTAATCATTAAACGATTAAGGAAATCAATTTGCATGGCTGTATGCTTCATGATTGTATTACACATCCGGCAGTATCAGTGAATGATTGCTAATATATAGCTATTTGATTTAAAGTGATGTACGCGGATGAAAGGAGCAGTATATATGCTAATTATGATTGCTTTCCTCATGCTACACGATAAGCTCACTTGTAACTGTTTAGTTTATACACATTTATTTTAGCTCGATTGCGAAGTTCTATACAACATCTTAATAACTCTCAAGACCTAATTCCTGATCGAGTCCAACGCCACGAGGGAGAGGCAACGTGGACGTAACTGCATAGTTTAGGGGAACAATCGTAACGGCTCCAGCGGCGCTCGAATGCCAGTTTAGTTTATACAAATTTATTTTAGCTCGATTGTGAAACAAGTTCTTACAACTTATATTAATCACTCTCGAGACCTCATTCCTGATGGAATCCATCGCCACGAGGGAAAGAGAAGAGCAGCGTGGAAATTAAATACCTTGCCTAAGGGCACACTCGTAACGGCTCCAACTCCAGTCCGTTCGCACCTGAAGCGAACGCGCTACCCATTGCGCCATCACGCCTACCTCATATATATTCCGACTTCCTCAAATATATTCCAGGAAATATTGCAATGGGATATACGTATATAGATATATCTATCTCCGACAAACCAGAAGCTACTCGTAAGGTTTGAGAATGCACAACGAATCTGTTTTAAGACGTCGAAATAAATCACCGTTTCAAGACCAGATTCTGATAGTGTGGATTATACAATGATTAAGGAATTAATCGTGGGTTTTCGGCATCCATGCTAACTTTAAACCCACACAATGCAGTAAAAGTTTTTAATTTATCTATTTTACAACGATTGCAAAGCAAGTTTTAACAACTTATATTAATCACTCTCGTTGGCGCTGATGAAAGCATAAATGTGTTCATCCGTGTGGGAGGAAACCGGAGTACCCGGAGAAAACCCACCTGTCCGATCTGATGACCACCGTATCATCTGACATACTTACCGGTCCGAGGATCGAACCCGGGTTACATTGGTGAAAAGCGAGCTAATCGGACAGCCAATATGGTTCGTACCCCGATGAAACTATTATCCCGCGATTCATTACTTATATTTACATACATTAATTATTCTTTTCAATGACACCAACAAAATATAGCACACTGCATTTAAATGTTTTAGTCCAAATTTGCAACCTGCCGTGTGCATGCAGGAACAGGTAAATAGATCATACTTGGAACAGCGTACACTGTGTAAGACACGCATTTTCTCGCTACGAACGCTGCCTAACACTGCGAATGCGATTGTCCGTAGCTTCGAGTGCGCATGGCAGCTGCATATCATTAGTTGGGAAACCTCATACGAAAATGTATACAATCAGGGCACATACGTTCATCGAAGGAAATGCAATAGTGATGTAAATATATAAGTATATACAATATGACTGCCAGAACAGGAGTATACAATTTTATGAATTTTAAATGGAACTGTGTATGTAATTTTATTAAATGTAGGATGCACACCTTGCCTGGAATATGTTATGTGTCCGAGACCCCAGTTCGACTAATCGACTGACTGTTTATAGAGTTCACCTACCAGGTTGCTTGCCATGATCAGTGTATTATGAATTAGCTCACAATACTAGCAAACACCATTGCTGATTTTATTTGCTAAAAATAAATACATGTAATTTTTTGTCTGTACCAACTGACACCAACAAGAAACTGCGCACTTATCTTGGAGGTAAAATGTATATACTTAGGCAATATATATAGGCACATTTGGTATCAAAATGTGCGAATTATTGGGTAAATTAGTGCAATATGTGACGGATTATTTTCTTCACTCATGATAGTAAAATCCATAATTCTAATTTGTAATGTTTATGGTGTCAGTATATATGTTATGGTAATTCGTGTGCAAAGCATATCAGGAAGGATTAAAGAACAATTGAATACTGTTATCAGTTCTAATTGTTTGGTACGTGTAGCTTCCACTGCCGTTTAATAAAAAACATAAAAGAACGACCAGTTATTTGGATATTTGTGATAATTTTGTCGATGTCTTGTCAATGGCATTATCATATAGCATAGTGTGTTGTGATTGTGTTCTATGCACAACGCAATTAATAAGCTTAACATAAACAATGGTTATATATAACTGTTGTACCGAGAAAACGTTTGTAGTCGTATGTATACACACGCGCTCATTGCAATTGTTTACGCATGCGCATAATATGAATTGTCTATTTATATTAATATTCTTCTCCTTCCTCTTCACCGTTGCCCTCGGTGGAGTCCACACCGACTTCCTCGTAATCCTTCTCAAGAGCGGCCAAATCCTCACGGGCCTCGGAGAACTCGCCCTCCTCCATACCCTCACCGACATACCAGTGGACGAAAGCTCTCTTTGCGTACATCAAATCAAACTTGTGATCCAGACGAGCCCAGGCCTCGGCAATAGCGGTTGTGTTGCTCAACATGCACACGGCACGCTGAACCTTAGCAAGATCTCCGCCGGGTACAACAGTAGGTGGCTGGTAGTTGATACCGACCTTGAATCCGGTTGGACACCAGTCGACGAACTGGATGGTTCTCTTGGTCTTGATGGTAGCGATGGCAGCGTTGACGTCCTTGGGGACAACATCACCTCTGTACAACATGCAGCAAGCCATGTACTTGCCGTGACGAGGGTCACACTTCACCATCTGGTTGGCTGGCTCGAAGCAGGCATTTGTGATCTCGGCAACGGAGAGCTGTTCGTGGTAGGCCTTCTCAGCGGAGATGACAGGCGAGTAGGTGACGAGAGGGAAGTGGATACGCGGGTAAGGCACCAGATTGGTCTGGAACTCAGTCAAGTCGACATTAAGAGCACCATCGAACCTCAATGATGCAGTGATTGATGAAACGATCTGAGAAAGGAGTCTATTTAAATTGGTATAGGTTGGTCTTTCGATGTCGAGGTTTCGTCGGCAGATGTCATAGAGAGCCTCGTTGTCGACCATGAACGCACAGTCAGAGTGCTCCAGAGTGGTATGGGTTGTCAGGATGGAATTATATGGCTCCACAACGGCTGTAGATACCTGAGGGGCGGGGTAGATGGCGAACTCCAGCTTAGATTTCTTTCCGTAGTCTACGGAGAGACGTTCCATGAGCAGGGATGCGAAGCCAGATCCGGTACCACCACCGAAGGAGTGGAAAATCAAAAACCCTTGTAGACCGGTACACTGATCAGCCAGTTTACGGATTCTGTCCAGAACAAGGTCGACTATCTCCTTACCAATGGTGTAGTGACCACGGGCGTAGTTGTTGGCTGCGTCCTCCTTGCCGGTGATGAGTTGCTCGGGGTGGAACAACTGACGATAGGTGCCGGTACGAACCTCATCTGGAATAAAGTTTAGACGATGCATGTATTTTTGTTTTTGTTAACTTAAACTAGATGAATAATTATGTCACATCTACACTAAGTACATTATTCGCATCATAACATCGTTATTTTATTGATCTCTTACCAACTACGGTAGGCTCCAAGTCCAAGAAAACAGCTCTGGGCACGTGTTTACCGGCTCCGGTCTCGCTGAAAAAGGTGTTGAAGGAGTCATCACCGCCCCCAATGGTCTTATCACTGGGCATCTGACCGTCCGGTTGGATCCCATGTTCGAGACAGTACAATTCCCAGCAGGCATTGCCGAGCTGGACTCCAGCTTGACCAATGTGAATAGAGACAACTTCACGCTGAAATACAAAATAAACAAGAGTGTGAGGACAATGTGTTCCCATATCACTTACACCTGACATTTACTTAACCCTTTCAACACCACATACCTCTAAATAGGCTTACAAAAAGTGTAGATCCAGACGAGCCGTCTCATCAGGATCTGCACTTTTTGCCAGTAATATGACTATTTTTAGACATAATTACCCATTTTGATAAATGAACTTGTCCAAATGTGATTTTCTGATTCATTTATTGGTTTATGAATATCATGGACCAGTCCATGTGAGTTACTTGGTGTTGAATGGGTTAATAAATAATTGTCTTCTCGTTGTTTATGTAGATCAAAATTCATTAAAAATATTACCATACTTGGCCGACTATACAGAAATTGATCAATCTTTCGTCATGCAAATCCAAGATTGGCTGTCCAAATAGCGAAGTGGTTAGCACGCTCGCTTCTCACCAATACAACCTGGATTCGATCCTCGGACCGGGTAGTATGTGAGATGGTACGGTGGTCGCCAGATCGGACAGGTGGGTTTTCTCCGGGTACTCCGGTTTCCTTCCACACAAAAGACCACAAACAAGCTTTCAAATAAGCCAACGAGAGTGATTAATATAAGTTGTTAAAACTTGCTTCGCAATCGTTATAAAATAAATAAAGTTTAAAAATCCAAGAAAATCACCGTTGATCTTTCCAAATTTATATACTTTGCAAATAAACAACGAAACTAAAGTATGTCCCACTTAATCAGTTCTATAAACCTCAGATAATTGTAAGTCTTTCATTTATTCTCAATAATTTACAATGAAATAAGATCATTATATCCAGGGACGTCTTTCATTTTGCTGATTGGCAGGTTCGATCCAGTATAGGATATAAGCCAAAAATGATCCAATATGTAAAATATTGGACTGTGTTAGACGCGTAGAGCCGAAGACGTTCAATATGTTACATATTGGATCCGTTTGAGGCTTATATCTTACTTAAAACACACACTTATATAACAAGATACTACTAATTTAAAGTGTTAATTTCGTACATGTACGCGTATGATTTAATATAATGTTCTGGCCTTTTGACAGCCGTCCAATATTAATAATAATGGTATGACGTCACGACCGTGTTTTAATGGCGAATAAAAACAATGGTTTGGATTTTTAATGCATAGGACAGACGAATAAGTAGTCCAGTGGTTAACACGATGGACTGGGAATCCAGGGATTGCAGGTTCGATCACCCGCCTGACACTAATAAAATTAACAGTCTTTCAGGCGAGAGTTTTAATCTGAGGTTTCGTGTCGGTGCTTTATACCGTGAATGTAAAAAGAACCAGAGGAGACGCTGGAATGGTTCTCCTTCTGTATCATTGCATTATCCTCCAAATATCTAAAATGATTAATCTCTTCAGGAGGCGTCGCTCATGTGGACAACCGGTAGCGACGATAAATAAACGTAAAACACACACTGGTGCATAGGAATTAAACACACAAGCCATAGGCCTAAGTGGTTAATTCCCCATTAATTCCTGACTAGTTAAAAGACATTTTGAGAATTCTGGATTGAACTTGTAAAGTTTTGAAGCACACCCATTATAAAAGCAAATTTACGCCACATTAGATACGTATCAAAGATATTTGTACTGAACTAATGTATAGTATTTGTGAGTTCGATGCTTATAATAGGTTATTAACAAGAGCAAAACAAAACAGTACTTTCTTATGTGTGTGTGTGTGTGTGGTGGTGTGGTGTGGTGTGGTGTGGTGTGGTGTGGTGTGGTGTGGTGTGGTGTGGTGTGGTGTGTGTGTGTGTGCGTGTTCGCGTGTGTGTGTGTGTTTTACGTTTATTTATCGTCGCCATCGGTTGCCCATATGAACGACGCCTCCTGAAGAGATTAGTCATTTTATATTTTTGGAGGATAGTGCAATGATACAGACACAGATACAGACCCATTCCAGAGTCTCCTCTGGTTCTTTTACGTGCATGGCGTACAGCACCGACACGAGATCTCGGTTTAAGGTCCCATCTGAAAGACTGTTAATTTTATTAGGGTCAGATGAGGGATCGAACCTGCGATTCCTGGATCCCAGCGTGTTACCTCTGGACTACAGATCCGTCTGTAAGTACTTTCTTTCTTCTCTCAATCGTTTATATACCAGTACAGAAATGTATCAAGCAATATTCAAATCGTTTTAAATGAGTACTTTATATCATTTTCAAGCATAAGATAATAGATTTAGCAACTCCTTAATCCTTTCTAGTTATCACTTTTGCTTGAGCCTTGGTCTTGGGATGCACATCTTGGGAAACTGGACAGTGGACTATGCAGAATAGTACCATTCTTTGAAAAAGTAATACTACATATAAACATACTCTATAACCTAGGTACATGTTTTAAGCTTTTGATTGCGTAATAATACCTCGTTTATTCCGTAGTGTTCAAATCGTTTCTATGGGAAGGGCAAATCACTAATGGTGTCAGAACTTGTGGCCTAACCCATTTGCTAATTATGTATCGGTTATACGATTGTTATTGTTATATACATGTATATAGAGCAATACAATATTAACAAATCAAATATGCCATTTATTTGTATCTTGTAAAATATTTTAACGTGTCTGTTTCTCGGTATCAATTTTAGCTTAATTCAGTAAGCTAATAAATGCTATGCGAAAAGTAGAATTATGTGTGAAAAACAGTGCATCTATCTAATATAATAATTCTTTATGCTCGCCCACATGGCTCGCCGGTGGCGAGGGTAATATAAGCCCAGTCATCATCATTCTTCATGATTCAATGTCCTGGTTGTTATTGATGGACTTGGTGCTCCCGTTTTAGCCTGGGAACAAGCGTCGATATATTTTGCCTGGTCAGTCAAATAAATATATTTTAACACCGATACTATTAATTGTGCCGTATTGAGTTTCTGAACATGTCATTTGGCCAGAAGTTAAAAAGTGAAAAATCGACAGACTGGAACCCAGGCTACTCCCGTTTTATCTATTTGTAATTACGTGTCTGTTTAGTTTTAAGCATATGTTATTTCCCAATCTATTAAATATTGAACAATGCATACATTACACATATCAAAATACAGAAAAAGGATTAGAATGAAAGACAATAAGTCTAATATAATCCTTATCCTCGTGTGTGTAGTGAGTTTATTAATTCTTATCCTCGTGTGTGTAGTGAGTTTATTAATTCTTATCCTCGTGTGAGTTTATTGATTCGTATCCGTGTGTGTGTGTAGTGCATTTATTAATTATTATCCATGTGTGTGTAGTGCATTTATTAATTCTTATCCTCGTGTGTGTAGTGAGTTTATTAATTCTTATCCTCGTGTGTGTAGTGAGTTTATTAATTCTTATCCTCGTGTGTGTAGTGCATTTATTAATTCTTATCCTCGTGTGTGTAGTGCATTTATTAATTCTTATCCTCGTGTGTGTAGTGAGTTTATTAATTCGTATCCTCGTGTGTTTAGTGAGTTTATTAATTTTTATCCTCGTGTGTGTAGTGAGTTTATTAATTATTACCTTCGTGTGAGTTTATTAATTCTTATCCTCGTGTGAGTTTATTCATTCTTATCCTCGTGTGAGTAGTGAGTTTATTAATTATTATATTCGTATGAGTAGTGAGTTTATTAATTCTTATCCTCGTGTGAGTTTATTAATTCTTATCCTCGTGTGAGTAGTGAGTTTATTAATTATTATCTTCGTATGAGTAGTGAGCTTATTAATTCTTATCCTCGTGTGAGTAGTGAGTTTGTTAATTCTTATCCTCGTGTGAGTAGTGAGTTTATTAATTCTTATCCTCGTGTGAGTAGTGAGTTTATTAATTCTTATCCTCGTGTGAGTAGTGAGTTTATTAATTCTTATTCTCGTGTGAGTTTATTAATTATTATCCTCTTGTGTGTAGTGAGTTTATTAATATTCTCGTGTGTGTAGTGAGTTTATTAATTATTATCCTTCGTGTGTGTGTGTGTGTGTGTGTGTGTGTGTGTGTGTGTGTGTGTGTGGTGTGTGTGTGTGTGTGTGTGTGTGTGTGTGTGTGTGTGTGTGTGTGTGTGGTGTGTGTTGGTGTGTGTGTGTGTGTGTGTGTGTGTGTGTGTGTGTGTGTGTGTGGTGTGTGTGTGTGTGGTGTGTGTGTGTGGTGGGTGTGTGTGTGTGTGTGTGTGGTGTGTGTGTGGTGTGTGTGTGTGTGTGTGTGTGTGTGTGTGTGTGTGTGTGTGTGTGTGTGTGTGTGGTGTGTTGTGTGTGTGTGTGTGTGTGTGTGGTGTGTGTGTGTGGTGTGTGTGTGTGTGTGTGTGTGTGTGTGTGTGTGTGTGGGTGGGTGTGGGTGTGGGTGTGGTGTGGGTGTGGGTGTGGGTGTGGGTGTGGTGTGGTGTGGTGTGGTGTGGTGTGGACTGGGAATCCAGTGATTGCAGGTTCGATCACCCGCCTGACACTAATAAAATTAACAGTCTTTCAGGCGAGAGTTTTAATCTGAGGTTTCGTGTCGGTGCTTTATACCGTGAATGTAAAAAGAACCAGAGGAGACTCTGGAATGGTTCTCCTTCTGTATCATTGCATTATCCTCCAAATATCTAAAATGATTAATCTCTTCAGGAGGCGTCGCTCATGTGGACAACCGGTAGCGACGATAAATAAACGTAAAACACACACTGGTGCATAGGAATTAAACACACAAGCCATAGGCCTAAGTGGTTAATTCCCCATTAATTCCTGACTAGTTAAAAGACATTTTGAGAATTCTGGATTGAACTTGTAAAGTTTTGAAGCACACCCATTATAAAAGCAAATTTACGCCACATTAGATACGTATCAAAGATATTTGTACTGAACTAATGTATAGTATTTGTGAGTTCGATGCTTATAATAGGTTATTAACAAGAGCAAAACAAAACAGTACTTTCTTATGTGTGTGTGTGTGTGTGGTGGTGTGGTGTGGTGTGGTGTGGTGTGGTGTGGTGTGGTGTGGTGTGGTGTGGTGTGGTGTGGTGTGGTGTGGTGTGGTGTGGTGTGGTGTGGTGTGTGTGTGTGCGTGTTCGCGTGTGTGTGTGTGTGTTTTACGTTTATTTATCGTCGCCACCGGTTGCCCATATGAACGACGCCTCCTGAAGAGATTAGTCATTTTATATTTTTGGAGGATAGTGCAATGATACAGACACAGATACAGACCCATTCCAGAGTCTCCTCTGGTTCTTTTACGTGCATGGCGTACAGCACCGACACGAGATCTCGGTTTAAGGTCCCATCTGAAAGACTGTTAATTTTATTAGGGTCAGATGAGGGATCGAACCTGCGATTCCTGGATCCCAGCGTGTTACCTCTGGACTACAGATCCGTCTGTAAGTACTTTCTTTCTTCTCTCAATCGTTTATATACCAGTACAGAAATGTATCAAGCAATATTCAAATCGTTTTAAATGAGTACTTTATATCATTTTCAAGCATAAGATAATAGATTTAGCAACTCCTTAATCCTTTCTAGTTATCACTTTTGCTTGAGCCTTGGTCTTGGGATGCACATCTTGGGAAACTGGACAGTGGACTATGCAGAATAGTACCATTCTTTGAAAAAGTAATACTACATATAAACATACTCTATAACCTAGGTACATGTTTTAAGCTTTTGATTGCGTAATAATACCTCGTTTATTCCGTAGTGTTCAAATCGTTTCTATGGGAAGGGCAAATCACTAATGGTGTCAGAACTTGTGGCCTAACCCATTTGCTAATTATGTATCGGTTATACGATTGTTATTGTTATATACATGTATATAGAGCAATACAATATTAACAAATCAAATATGCCATTTATTTGTATCTTGTAAAATATTTTAACGTGTCTGTTTCTCGGTATCAATTTTAGCTTAATTCAGTAAGCTAATAAATGCTATGCGAAAAGTAGAATTATGTGTGAAAAACAGTGCATCTATCTAATATAATAATTCTTTATGCTCGCCCACATGGCTCGCCGGTGGCGAGGGTAATATAAGCCCAGTCATCATCATTCTTCATGATTCAATGTCCTGGTTGTTATTGATGGACTTGGTGCTCCCGTTTTAGCCTGGGAACAAGCGTCGATATATTTTGCCTGGTCAGTCAAATAAATATATTTTAACACCGATACTATTAATTGTGCCGTATTGAGTTTCTGAACATGTCATTTGGCCAGAAGTTAAAAAGTGAAAAATCGACAGACTGGAACCCAGGCTACTCCCGTTTTATCTATTTGTAATTACGTGTCTGTTTAGTTTTAAGCATATGTTATTTCCCAATCTATTAAATATTGAACAATGCATACATTACACATATCAAAATACAGAAAAAGGATTAGAATGAAAGACAATAAGTCTAATATAATCCTTATCCTCGTGTGTGTAGTGAGTTTATTAATTCTTATCCTCGTGTGTGTAGTGAGTTTATTAATTCTTATCCTCGTGTGAGTTTATTGATTCGTATCCGTGTGTGTGTGTAGTGCATTTATTAATTATTATCCATGTGTGTGTAGTGCATTTATTAATTCTTATCCTCGTGTGTGTAGTGAGTTTATTAATTCTTATCCTCGTGTGTGTAGTGAGTTTATTAATTCTTATCCTCGTGTGTGTAGTGCATTTATTAATTCTTATCCTCGTGTGTGTAGTGCATTTATTAATTCTTATCCTCGTGTGTGTAGTGAGTTTATTAATTCGTATCCTCGTGTGTTTAGTGAGTTTATTAATTTTTATCCTCGTGTGTGTAGTGAGTTTATTAATTCTTATCCTCGTGTATTTAGTGAGTGTATTCATTCTTATCCTCGTGTGAGTAGTGAGTTTATTAATTATTATCTTCGTGTGAGTTTATTAATTCTTATCCTCGTGTGAGTTTATTCATTCTTATCCTCGTGTGAGTAGTGAGTTTATTAATTATTATCTTCGTATGAGTAGTGAGTTTATTAATTCTTATCCTCGTGTGAGTTTATTAATTCTTATCCTCGTGTGTGTAGTGAGTTTATTAATTCTTATCGTCGTGTATTTAGTGAGTGTATTCATTCTTATCCTCGTGTGAGTAGTGAGTTTATTAATTATTATCTTCGTGTGAGTTTATTAATTCTTATCCTCGTGTGAGTTTATTCATTCTTATCCTCGTGTGAGTAGTGAGTTTATTAATTATTATCTTCGTATGAGTAGTGAGTTTATTAATTCTTATCCTCGTGTGAGTTTATTAATTCTTATCCTCGTGTGAGTAGTGAGTTTATTAATTATTATCTTCGTATGAGTAGTGAGCTTATTAATTCTTATCCTCGTGTGAGTAGTGAGTTTATTAATTCTTATCCTCGTGTGAGTAGTGAGTTTATTAATTCTTATCCTCGTGTGAGTAGTGAGTTTATTAATTCTTATCCTCGTGTGAGTAGTGAGTTTATTAATTCTTATTCTCGTGTGAGTTTATTAATTATTATCCTCTTGTGTGTAGTGAGTTTATTAATATCCTCGTGTGTGTAGTGAGTTTATTAATTCTTATCTTCGTGTGAGTTTATTGATTCGTATCCGTGTGTGTGTGTAGTGCATTTATTAATTATTATCCATGTGTGTGTAGTGCATTTATTAATTCTTATCCTCGTGTGTGTAGTGAGTTTATTAATTCTTATCCTCGTGTGTGTAGTGAGTTTATTAATTCTTATCCTCGTGTGTGTAGTGCATTTATTAATTCTTATCCTCGTGTGTGTAGTGCATTTATTAATTCTTATCCTCGTGTGTGTAGTGAGTTTATTAATTCGTATCCTCGTGTGTTTAGTGAGTTTATTAATTTTTATCCTCGTGTGTGTAGTGAGTTTATTAATTCTTATCCTCGTGTATTTAGTGAGTGTATTCATTCTTATCCTCGTGTGAGTAGTGAGTTTATTAATTATTATCTTCGTGTGAGTTTATTAATTCTTATCCTCGTGTGAGTTTATTCATTCTTATCCTCGTGTGAGTAGTGAGTTTATTAATTATTATCTTCGTATGAGTAGTGAGTTTATTAATTCTTATCCTCGTGTGAGTTTATTAAACCCAAAAACAAACACACCCAAAAAAAACTCGTGTGAGTTTATTAACACCCTGAGTTTATTCATTCTTATCCTCGTGTGAGTAGTGAGTTTATTAATTATTATCTTCGTATGAGTAGTGAGCTTATTAATTCTTATCCTCGTGTGAGTAGTGAGTTTATTAATTCTTATCCTCGTGTGAGTAGTGAGTTTATTAATTCTTATCCTCGTGTGTGTAGTGAGTTTATTAATTATTATCCTCGTGTGAGTAGTGAGTTTATTAATTCTTATCCTCGTGTGTGTAGTGAGTTTATTAATTCTTATCTTCGTGTGAGTTTATTAATTATTATCCTCGTGTGTAGTGAGTTTATTAATTATTATCCTCGTGTGTGTGTGTGTGTGTAGTGAGTTTATTAATTATTATCCTCGTGTGAGTAGTGAGTTTATTAATTATTATCCTCGTGTGTGTAGTGAGTTTATTAATTCTTATCCTCGTGTGTGTAGTGAGTTTATTAATTATTATCCTCGTGTGTGTAGTGAGTTTATTAATTATTATCCTCGTGTGAGTAGTGAGTTTATTAATTCTTATCCTCGTGTGTGTAGTGAGTTTATTAATTTTTATCCTCGTGTGTGTAGTGAGTTTATTAATTAGTATCCTCGTGTGTGTAGTGAGTGTATTAATTATTATCCTCGTGTGTAGTGAGTTTATTAATTCTTATCCTCGTGTGTGTAGTGAGTGTATTAATTCGTATCCTCGTGTGTTTAGTGAGTTTATTAATTTTTATCCTCGTGTGTGTAGTGAGTTTATTAATTCTTATCCTCGTGTATTTAGTGAGTGTATTCATTCTTATCCTCGTGTGAGTAGTGAGTTTATTAATTAGTATCTTCGTGTGAGTTTATTAATTCTTATCCTCGTGTGAGTTTATTCATTCTTATCCTCGTGTGAGTAGTGAGTTTATTAATTATTATCTTCGTATGAGTAGTGAGTTTATTAATTCTTATCCTCGTGTGAGTTTATTAATTCTTATCCTCGTGTGTGTAGTGAGTTTATTAATTCTTATCGTCGTGTATTTAGTGAGTGTATTCATTCTTATCCTCGTGTGAGTAGTGAGTTTATTAATTATTACCTTCGTGTGAGTTTATTAATTCTTATCCTCGTGTGAGTTTATTCATTCTTATCCTCGTGTGAGTAGTGAGTTTATTAATTATTATCTTCGTATGAGTAGTGAGTTTATTAATTCTTATCCTCGTGTGAGTTTATTAATTCTTATCCTCGTGTGAGTAGTGAGTTTATTAATTATTATCTTCGTATGAGTAGTGAGCTTATTAATTATTATCCTCGTGTGAGTAGTGAGTTTATTAATTCTTATCCTCGTGTGAGTAGTGAGTTTATTAATTCTTATCCTCGTGTGAGTAGTGAGTTTATTAATTCTTGTCCTCGTGTGAGTAGTGAGTTTATTAATTCTTATTCTCGTGTGAGTTTATTAATTATTATCCTCTTGTGTGTAGTGAGTTTATTAATATCCTCGTGTGTGTAGTGAGTTTATTAATTCTTATCTTCGTGTGAGTTTATTGATTCGTATCCGTGTGTGTGTGTGTAGTGCATTTATTAATTATTATCCATGTGTGTGTAGTGCATTTATTAATTCTTATCCTCGTGTGTGTAGTGAGTTTATTAATTCTTATCCTCGTGTGTGTAGTGCATTTATTAATTCTTATCCTCGTGTGTGTAGTGAGTTTATTAATTCGTATCCTCGTGTGTTTAGTGAGTTTATTAATTTTTATCCTCGTGTGTGTGTAGTGAGTTTATTAATTCTTATCCTCGTGTGAGTAGTGAGTTTATTAATTATTATCTTCGTATGAGTAGTGAGCTTATTAATTCTTATCCTCGTGTGAGTAGTGAGTTTATTAATTATTATCCTCGTGTGAGTAGTGAGTTTATTAATTCTTATCCTCGTGTGTGTGTGTGTAGTGAGTTTATTAATTCTTATCCTCGTGTGAGTAGTGAGTTTATTAATTCTTATCCTCGTGTGTGTAGTGAGTTTATTAATTCTTATCCTCGTGTGAGTAGTGAGTTTATTAATTCTTATCCTCGTGTGTGTAGTGAGTTTATTAATTCTTATCCTCGTGTATGTAGTGAGTTTATTAATTTTTATCCTCGTGTGTGTAGTGAGTTTATTAATTATTATCCTCGTGTGAGTAGTGAGTTTATTAATTCTTATCCTCGTGTGTGTAGTGAGTTTATTAATTGTTATCCTCGTGTGTGTAGTGAGTTTATTAATTAGTATCCTCGTGTGTGTAGTGAGTGTATTAATTATTATCCTCGTGTGTAGTGAGTTTATTAATTCTTATCCTCGTGTGTGTAGTGAGTGTATTAATTTTTATCCTCGTGTGTGTAGTGAGTTTATTAATTCTTATCCTCGTGTATTTAGTGAGTGTATTCATTCTTATCCTCGTGTGAGTAGTGAGTTTATTAATTAGTATCTTCGTATGAGTTTATTAATTCTTATCCTCGTGTGAGTTTATTCATTCTTATCCTCGTGTGAGTAGTGAGTTTATTAATTATTATCTTCGTATGAGTAGTGAGTTTATTAATTCTTATCCTCGTGTGAGTTTATTAATTCTTATCCTCGTGTGTGTAGTGAGTTTATTAATTCTTATCGTCGTGTATTTAGTGAGTGTATTCATTCTTATCCTCGTGTGAGTAGTGAGTTTATTAATTATTATCTTCGTGTGAGTTTATTAATTCTTATCCTCGTGTGAGTTTATTCATTCTTATCCTCGTGTGAGTAGTGAGTTTATTAATTATTATCTTCGTATGAGTAGTGAGTTTATTAATTCTTATCCTCGTGTGAGTTTATTAATTCTTATCCTCGTGTGAGTAGTGAGTTTATTAATTATTATCTTCGTATGAGTAGTGAGCTTATTAATTCTTATCCTCGTGTGAGTAGTGAGTTTATTAATTCTTATCCTCGTGTGAGTAGTGAGTTTATTAATTCTTATCCTCGTGTGTGTAGTGAGTTTATTAATTCTTATCCTCGTGTGAGTAGTGAGTTTATTAATTCTTATCCTCGTGTGTGTAGTGAGTTTATTAATTCTTATCTTCGTGTGAGTTTATTAATTATTATCCTCGTGTGTAGTGAGTTTATTAATTATTATCCTCGTGTGTGTAGTGAGTTTATTAATTATTATCCTCGTGTGTGTAGTGAGTTTATTAATTATTATCCTCGTGTGTGTAGTGAGTTTATTAATTGTTATCCTCGTGTGTGTCGTGAGTTTATTAATTATTATCCTCGTGTGTGTAGTGAGTTTATTAATTATTATCCTCGTGTGAGTAGTGAGTTTATTATTCTTATCCTCGTGTGTGTAGTGAGTTATTAATTCTTATCCTCGTGTGTGTAGTGAGTTTATTAATTATTATCCTCGTGTGTGTAGTGAGTTTATTAATTATTATCCTCGTGTGTAGTGAGTTTATTAATTCTTATCCTCGTGTGTGTAGTGCATTTATTAATTCTTATCCTCGTGTGTGTAGTGAGTGTATTAATTCGTATCCTCGTGTGTTTAGTGAGTTTATTAATTTTTATCCTCGTGTGTGTAGTGAGTTTATTAATTCTTATCCTCGTGTATTTAGTGAGTGTATTCATTCTTATCCTCGTGTGAGTAGTGAGTTTATTAATTAGTATCTTCGTGTGAGTTTATTAATTCTTATCCTCGTGTGAGTTTATTCATTCTTATCCTCGTGTGAGTAGTGAGTTTATTAATTATTATCTTCGTATGAGTAGTGAGTTTATTAATTCTTATCCTCGTGTGAGTTTATTAATTCTTATCCTCGTGTGTGTAGTGAGTTTATTAATTCTTATCGTCGTGTATTTAGTGAGTGTATTCATTCTTATCCTCGTGTGAGTAGTGAGTTTATTAATTACCTTCGTGTGAGTTTATTAATTCTTATCCTCGTGTGAGTTTATTCATTCTTATCCTCGTGTGAGTAGTGAGTTTATTAATTATTATCTTCGTATGAGTAGTGAGTTTATTAATTCTTATCCTCGTGTGAGTTTATTAATTCTTATCCTCGTGTGAGTAGTGAGTTTATTAATTATTATCTTCGTATGAGTAGTGAGCTTATTAATTCTTATCCTCGTGTGAGTAGTGAGTTTATTAATTCTTATCCTCGTGTGAGTAGTGAGTTTATTAATTCTTATCCTCGTGTGAGTAGTGAGTTTATTAATTCTTGTCCTCGTGTGAGTAGTGAGTTTATTAATTCTTATTCTCGTGTGAGTTTATTAATTATTATCCTCTTGTGTGTAGTGAGTTTATTAATATCCTCGTGTGTGTAGTGAGTTTATTAATTCTTATCTTCGTGTGAGTTTATTGATTCGTATCCGTGTGTGTGTGTGTAGTGCATTTATTAATTATTATCCATGTGTGTGTAGTGCATTTATTAATTCTTATCCTCGTGTGTGTAGTGAGTTTATTAATTCTTATCCTCGTGTGTGTAGTGCATTTATTAATTCTTATCCTCGTGTGTGTAGTGAGTTTATTAATTCGTATCCTCGTGTGTTTAGTGAGTTTATTAATTTTTATCCTCGTGTGTGTGTAGTGAGTTTATTAATTCTTATCCTCGTGTGAGTAGTGAGTTTATTAATTATTATCTTCGTATGAGTAGTGAGCTTATTAATTCTTATCCTCGTGTGAGTAGTGAGTTTATTAATTATTATCCTCGTGTGAGTAGTGAGTTTATTAATTCTTATCCTCGTGTGTGTGTGTGTAGTGAGTTTATTAATTCTTATCCTCGTGTGAGTAGTGAGTTTATTAATTCTTATCCTCGTGTGTGTAGTGAGTTTATTAATTATTATCCTCGTGTGTGTAGTGAGTTTATTAATTATTATCCTCGTGTGAGTAGTGAGTTTATTAATTCTTATCCTCGTGTATGTAGTGAGTTTATTAATTTTTATCCTCGTGTGTGTAGTGAGTTTATTAATTATTATCCTCGTGTGAGTAGTGAGTTTATTAATTCTTATCCTCGTGTGTGTAGTGAGTTTATTAATTGTTATCCTCGTGTGTGTAGTGAGTTTATTAATTAGTATCCTCGTGTGTGTAGTGAGTGTATTAATTATTATCCTCGTGTGTAGTGAGTTTATTAATTCTTATCCTCGTGTGTGTAGTGAGTGTATTAATTTTTATCCTCGTGTGTGTAGTGAGTTTATTAATTCTTATCCTCGTGTATTTAGTGAGTGTATTCATTCTTATCCTCGTGTGAGTAGTGAGTTTATTAATTAGTATCATCGTAGGAGTTTATTAATTCTTATCCTCGTGTGAGTTTATTCATTCTTATCCTCGTGTGAGTAGTGAGTTTATTAATTATTATCTTCGTATGAGTAGTGAGTTTATTAATTCTTATCCTCGTGTGAGTTTATTAATTCTTATCCTCGTGTGTGTAGTGAGTTTATTAATTCTTATCGTCGTGTATTTAGTGAGTGTATTCATTCTTATCCTCGTGTGAGTAGTGAGTTTATTAATTATTATCTTCGTGTGAGTTTATTAATTCTTATCCTCGTGTGAGTAGTGAGTTTATTAATTCTTATTCTCGTGTGAGTTTATTAATTATTATCCTCTTGTGTGTAGTGAGTTTATTAATATCCTCGTGTGTGTAGTGAGTTTATTAATTATTATCCTTCGTGTGTGTGTGTGTGTGTGTGTGTG
>CM026400.1:34792022-35018233 GCA_014843695.1 Archivesica marissinica | reverse complement strand
TGGTAGTCTACTATAGGTGAGTATGTATGGTAGTCTACTATAGGTGAGTATGTATGGTAGTCTACTATAGGAGAGTATGTATGGTAGTCTACTATAGGTGAGTATGTATGGTAGTCTACTATAGGAGAGTATGTATGGTAGTCTACTATAGGCGAGTATGTATGGTAGTCTACTATAGGAGAGTATGTATGGTACCAAATACGAGTATGTATGGTAGTCTACTATAGGAGAGTATGTATGGTAGTCTACTATAGGCATAGAGTATGTATGGTAGTCTACTATAGGTGAGTATGTATGGTAGTCTACTATAGGAGAGTATGTATGGTAGTCTACTATAGGTGAGTATGTATGGTAGTCTACTATAGGAGAGTATGTATGGTAGTCTACTATAGGTAAGTATGTATGGTAGTCTACTATAGGTGAGTATGTATGGTAGTCTACTATAGGTGAGTATGTATGGTAGTCTACTATAGGTGAGTATGTATGGTAGTCTACTATAGGCAAGTATGTATGGTAGTCTACTATAGGAGAGTATGTATGGTAGTCTACTATAGGAGAGTATGTATGGTAGTCTACTATAGGTAGAGTATGTATGGTAGTCTACTATAGGTGAGTATGTATGGTAGTCTACTATAGGTAAGTATGTATGGTAGTCTACTATAGGTGAGTATGTATGGTAGTCTACTATAGGCAAGTATGTATGGTAGTCTACTATAGGCAAGTATGTATGGTAGTCTACTATAGGCGAGTATGTATGGTAGTCTACTATAGGTGAGTATGTATGGTAGTCTACTATAGGAGAGTATGTATGGTAGTCTACTATAGGTGAGTATGTATGGTAGTCTACTATAGGAGAGTATGTATGGTAGTCTACTATAGGTGAGTATGTATGGTAGTCTACTATAGGTGAGTATGTATGGTAGTCTACTATAGGTGAGTATGTATGGTAGTCTACTATAGGTGAGTATGTATGGTAGTCTACTATAGGTGAGTATGTATGGTAGTCTACTATAGGCGAGTATGTATGGTAGTCTACTATAGGAGAGTATGTATGGTAGTCTACTATAGGAGAGTATGTATGGTAGTCTACTATAGGTGAGTATGTATGGTAGTCTACTATAGGAGAGTATGTATGGTAGTCTACTATAGGTGAGTATGTATGGTAGTCTACTATAGGAGAGTATGTATGGTAGTCTACTATAGGTGAGTATGTATGGTAGTCTACTAATAGGTGAGTATGTATGGTAGTCTACTATAGGTGAGTATGTATGGTAGTCTACTATAGGAGAGTATGTATGACAAATGTATGGTAGTCTACTATAGGAGAGTATGTATGGTAGTCTACTATAGGTGAGTATGTATGGTAGTCTACTATAGGGAGTATGTATGGTAGTCTACTATAGGAGAGTATGTATGGTAGTCTACTATAGGAGAGTATGTATGGTAGTCTACTATAGGTGAGTATGTATGGTAGTCTACTATAGGTGAGTATGTATGGTAGTCTACTATAGGAGAGTATGTATGGTAGTCTACTATAGGTGAGTATGTATGGTACCGGTAGTCTACTATAGGAGAGTATGTATGGTAGTCTACTATAGGAGAGTATGTATGGTAGTCTAATATAGGAGAGTATGTATGGTACCGGTAGTCTACTATAGGTGAGTATGTATGGTAGTCTACTATAGGAGAGTATGTATGGTAGTCTACTATAGGAGAGTATGTATGGTAGTCTACTATAGGTGAGTATGTATGGTAGTCTACTATAGGAGAGTATGTATGGTAGTCTACTATAGGTGAGTATGTATGGTAGTCTACTATAGGAGAGTATGTATGGTAGTCTACTATAGGTGAGTATGTATGGTAGTCTACTATAGGAGAGTATGTATGGTAGTCTACTATAGGAGAGTATGTATGGTAGTCTACTATAGGAGAGTATGTATGGTAGTCTACTATAGGAGAGTATGTATGGTAGTCTACTATAGGTGAGTATGTATGGTAGTCTACTATAGGTGAGTATGTATGGTAGTCTACTATAGGTGAGTATGTATGGTAGTCTACTATAGGAGAGTATGTATGGTAGTCTACTATAGGTGAGTATGTATGGTAGTCTACTATAGGAGAGTATGTATGGTAGTCTACTATAGGAGAGTATGTATGGTAGTCTACTATAGGAGAGTATGTATGGTAGTCTACTATAGGAGAGTATGTATGGTAGTCTACTATAGGTGAGTATGTATGGTAGTCTACTATAGGTGAGTATGTATGGTAGTCTACTATAGGAGAGTATGTATGGTAGTCTACTATAGGTGAGTATGTATGGTAGTCTACTATAGGTGAGTATGTATGGTAGTCTACTATAGGAGAGTATGTATGGTAGTCTACTATAGGAGAGTATGTATGGTAGTCTACTATAGGTGAGTATGTATGGTAGTCTACTATAGGAGAGTATGTATGGTAGTCTACTATAGGAGAGTATGTATGGTAGTCTACTATAGGGAGTATGTATGGTAGTCTACTATAGGTGAGTATGTATGGTAGTCTACTATAGGTGAGTATGTATGGTAGTCTACTATAGGTGAGTATGTATGGTAGTCTACTATAGGAGAGTATGTATGGTAGTCTACTATAGGTGAGTATGTATGGTAGTCTACTATAGGCGAGTATGTATGGTAGTCTACTATAGGTGAGTATGTATGGTAGTCTACTATAGGAGAGTATGTATGGTAGTCTACTATAGGAGAGTATGTATGGTAGTCTACTATAGGAGAGTATGTATGGTAGTCTACTATAGGTGAGTATGTATGGTAGTCTACTATAGGAGAGTATGTATGGTAGTCTACTATAGGAGTATGTATGGTAGTCTACTATAGGTGAGTATGTATGGTAGTCTACTATAGGTGAGTATGTATGGTAGTCTACTATAGGTGAGTATGTATGGTAGTCTACTATAGGTGAGTATGTATGGTAGTCTACTATAGGTGAGTATGTATGGTAGTCTACTATAGGAGAGTATGTATGGTAGTCTACTATAGGTGAGTATGTATGGTAGTCTACTATAGGCGAGTATGTATGGTAGTCTACTATAGGCGAGTATGTATGGTAGTCTACTATAGGAGAGTATGTATGGTAGTCTACTATAGGCGAGTATGTATGGTAGTCTACTATAGGTGAGTATGTATGGTAGTCTACTATAGGTGAGTATGTATGGTAGTCTACTATAGGAGAGTATGTATGGTAGTCTACTATAGGTGAGTATGTATGGTATTCTACTATAGGAGAGTATGTATGGTAGTCTACTATAGGTAAGTATGTATGGTAGTCTACTATAGGAGAGTATGTATGGTAGTCTACTATAGGAGAGTATGTATGGTAGTCTACTATAGGTAAGTATGTATGGTAGTCTACTATAAGCCTATAGGAGAGTATGTATGGTAGTCTACTATAGGAGAGTATGTATGGTAGTCTACTATAGGTGAGTATGTATGGTAGTCTACTATAGGTAAGTATGTATGGTAGTCTACTATAAGCCTCTAGGAGAGTATGTATGGTAGTCTACTATAGGAGAGTATGTATGGTAGTCTACTATAGGTGAGTATGTATGGTAGTCTACTATAAGCCTATAGGTGAGTATGGACAATAGGTATAAAGAAGACTGTCTGCAGATTGTCCTAGAAAATAATAAATCTAAAACCAACAAAATGCAATAAAATCTAATCTGTAGGATTGGGGGGGGGGGGAGGTGGAGAAGAGTTTGGTTGTTAACTTGGAGGAGGTTACATACATTCTGCACAACATAAAAAGTCAAATTCATATCTCTGAAAATATCGAAATTTGAATATCCAAAACGTAATGTATGCAATATTGACATTCTAGGATTCATACTTTCTGAGGCGGAGCATGCCCCCAGAACCCTCTAGGCATCCTCCTGAGGGTTGCATTTGTGAGAAGTGAACTTTATAACAACCGAGCTAACCGGACAACTCGGAACAAGTTTATTTAACGTCGCTTCCCATTTGAGCGATGGGCAGTTTACCTAACACCTTTCCTAGGCAGGCTCTAACCAGTACTTGGTGCACAAACCTCCGTAAGAAACTGCCAACTTTTTCATATAAAGAGACAGTCTGAGCGGGGCTTGAACCTGTGACCATCAGTGATGATAGGTTACAGTGGTATAGATGCCAGCGACCTTAACCACTCGACTACGGACAGACGGATCTGTAGTCCAGTGGTAACACGCAGGACTGGTAATCCAGGGATCGCAGGTTCGATCCCCCATCTGACCCTAATAAAATTAACAGTCTTTCAGATGGGACGTTAAACCGAGGTCTCGTGTCGGTGCTTTACACTGTGCACGTAAAAGAACCAGAGGAGACTCTGGATGGGTCTCTGTCTGTATCATTGCACTATCCTCCAAAATCTAAAATGACTAATCTCTTCAGGAGGCGTCGCTCATATGGGCAACCGGTAGCGACGATAAATAAACGTAAAACAAACAACCACTCGACTACGTAGGCAGACATCAGAAAAAAAGCTATACTAGACTTACACAAGCTCATTAATTTTGGAACGCCCCATACCTTCCTGCTGTAGATATGTCAGATAGATAAATTGCTATAAAAATTGTTGGGGGAGTAATTGTTCTGGAATTGGGTACAGGTGATAGATAACACAAGTAGCACACACTGGGGGGAATGCCAAGGTCGCTCACAGTTACTATTACAGTACAGTAACTTGGTACTAAAGTACAGTAGAACCATGGCATACAGGTGATAGATAACACAAGTAGCACACACTGGGGGGAATGCCAAGGTCGCTCACAGTTACTATTACAGTACAGTAACTTGGTACTAAAGTACAGTAGAACCATGGCATACAGGTGATAGATAACACAAGTAGCACACACTGGGGGGAATGCCAAGGTCGCTCACAGTTACTATTACAGTACAGTAACTTGGTACTAAAGTACAGTAGAACCATGGCACTAAAGTACAGTAGAACCATGGCATTAAAGTACAGTAGAACCATGGCATTAAAGTACAGTAGAACCATGGCATTAAAATACGGTAACTTGGCACTAAAGTACAGTAACTTGGCACTAAAGTACAGTAGAACCATGGCACTAAAATACAGTAACTTGGTACTAAAGTACAGTAGAGTCATGGCATTAAAGTACAGTAACTTGGCACTAAAGTACAGTAGAACCATGGCACTAAAGTACAGTAACTTGGCACTAAAGTACAGTAACTTGGCACTAAAGTACAGTGACTTGGCACTAAAGTACAGTAACTTGTCACTAAAGTACAGTAACTTGTCACTAAAGTACAGTAACTTGGGACTAAAGTACAGTAGAGCCATGGCACTAAAGTACAGTAAATTGGCAAAGTATAGTAACTTGACACTAAAAGTACAGTAACTTGGCATTAAAGTACAGTAGAACCATGGCACTAAAGTATAGTAACTTGGCACTAAAGTACAGTAACGTGTCACTAAAGTACAGTAACTTGGCACCAAAGTACAGTAACTTGGAACTAACGAACAGTTTTTTTTTTTTTTAATTTAAGTTTATTTAACGTCGCTACCGGTTTCCCATTTGAGTGACGGGCAGTTTACCCAACAACACCTTTCCTGGGCAGGCTCCAGCGGTTAACCAGTACTTGGTGCACCAACCTCCGTAAGAAACTGCCAACTTTTTCATATAAATGAGACACGGTTCTGAGCGGGGCTCGAACCCGTGACCATCAGAGGCGATAGGTTACAGTATTGTACAGTATAGCATTATCAAACAGCCTGACAAGGGAGCGACACAAAGTGGAAACTTACATTAGTAGAGATGGATGCTTGACAGAGGTTATGGCTTGATCTAATGGCCAGTGTTGAAAATACAGTAATTCACTGTTTAATACAGGTTGACTGCTTTTAAATACAGGTTTGGCTGAATACAGGTTGACTGCTTATAAACACAGGTTTGGCTGCTTAATACAGGTTGACTACTTATTTATATAAATACAGGTTTGCTGGCTGCTTAATACAGGTCGACTACTTATTTATATAAATACAGGTTTGCTGGCTGCTTAATACAGGTCGACTGCTTTTAAATACAGGTTTGACTGCTTTAAATACAAGTTGACTGCTTATAAATACAGGTGTGACTACTTAATACAGGTTGACTGCTTATAAATACAGATGTGACTGCTTAATACAGGTTGACTGCTTATAAATACAGGTGTGACTGCTTAATACAGGTTGACTGCTTATAAATACAG
This sequence comes from Archivesica marissinica, assembly GCA_014843695.1. Classification (NCBI taxonomy): domain Eukaryota; kingdom Metazoa; phylum Mollusca; class Bivalvia; order Venerida; family Vesicomyidae; genus Archivesica; species Archivesica marissinica. Next base: position 35,011,970 of record CM026400.1, on the reverse strand, counting down.
GTGTGACTGCTTAATACAGGTTGACTGCTTATAAATACAGGTGTGACCGCTTAATACAGGTTGGCTGTTTATAAAAACAGGTTTTGTGGCTGCTTAACACAGGTTGAATGCTTTTAAATACAGGTTTGATTGTCAAGCTCAATAAAGGTTTACTGCATTTATATACAGTGTTGGCCACTTAATGGAGGTGGCCACTTGGACAGGTTTGACAATCAAGTATTGTTATATGGGAAATGTAATTGGTATGGGTAACCTCAATAGCCACAATCACACACAGGAAGTTAGTTCCTTCCACAGACACAATACACAATCATACACAGGAAGTTAGTTCCTTCCACAGACACAATACACAATCATACACAGGAAGTTAGTTCCTTCCACAGACACAATACACAATCATACACAGGAAGTTAGTTCCTTCCACAGACACAATACACAATCATACACAGGAAGTTAGTTCCTTCCACAGACACAATACACAACCATACACAGGAAGTTAGTTCCTTCCACAGACACAATCATACACAGGAAGTTAGTTCCTTCCACAGACACAATACACAACCATACACAGGAAGTTAGTTCCTTCCACAGACACAATCATACACAGGAAGTTAGTTCCTTCCACAGACACAATCATACACAGGAAGTTAGTTCCTTCCACAGACACAATCATACACAGGAAGTTAGTTCCTTCCACAGACACAATCATACACAGGAAGTTAGTTCCTTCCACAGACACAATCATACACAGGAAGTTAGTTCCTTCCACAGACACAATACACAACCATACACAGGAAGTTAGTTCCTTCCACAGACACAGTCATACACAGGAAGTTAGTTCCTTCCACAGACACAATACACAACCATACACAGGAAGTTAGTTCCTTCCACAGACACAATACACAATCATACACAGGAAGTTAGTTCCTTCCACAGACACAATACACAATCATACACATGAAGTTAGTTCCTTCCACAGACACAGTCATACACAGGAAGTTAGTTCCTTCCACAGACACAATACACAGCCATACACAGGAAGTTAGTTCCTTCCACAGACACAATACACAATCATACACAGGAAGTTAGTTCCTTCCACAGACACAATCATACACAGGAAGTTAGTTCCTTCCACAGACACAATACACAATCATACACAGGAAGTTAGTTCCTTCCACAGACACAATCATACACAGGAAGTTAGTTCCTTCCACAGACACAATCATACACAGGAGTTAGTTCCTTCCACAGACACAATACACAATCATACACAGGAAGTTAGTTCCTTCCACAGACACAATACACAATCATACGCAGGAAGTTAGTTCCTTCCACAGACACAATACACAACCATACACAGGAAGTTAGTTCCTTCCACAGACACAATCATACACAGGAAGTTAGTTCCTTCCACAGACACAATACACAACCATACACAGGAAGTTAGTTCCTTCCACAGACACAATACACAACCATACACAGGAAGTTAGTTCCTTCCACAGACACAATCATACACAGGAAGTTAGTTCCTTCCACAGACACAATACACAATCATACACAGGAAGTTAGTTCCTTCCACAGACACAATACACAATCATACACAGGAAGTTAGTTCCTTCCACAGACACAACCATACACAGGAAGTTAGTTCCTTCCACAGACACAATACACAACCATACACAGGAAGTTAGTTCCTTCCACAGACACAATACACAATCATACACAGGAAGTTAGTTCCTTCCACAGACACAATCATACACAGGAAGTTAGTTCCTTCCACAGACACAATACACAATCGTACACAGGAAGTTAGTTCCTTCCACAGACACACACAGGAAGTTAGTTCCTTCCACAGACACAATACACAATCATACACAGGAAGTTAGTTCCTTCCACAGACACAATACACAACCATACACAGGAAGTTAGTTCCTTCCACAGACACAATCATACACAGGAAGTTAGTTCCTTCCACAGACACAATCATACACAGGAAGTTAGTTCCTTCCACAGACACAATCATACACAGGAAGTTAGTTCCTTCCACAGACACAATCATACACAGGAAGTTAGTTCCTTCCACAGACACAATACACAATCATACACAGGAAGTTAGTTCCTTCCACAGACACAATACACAATCATACACAGGAAGTTAGTTCCTTCCACAGACACAATACACAATCATACACAGGAAGTTAGTTCCTTCCACAGACACAATACACAATCATACACAGGAAGTTAGTTCCTTCCACAGACACAATACACAATCATACACAGGAAGTTAGTTCCTTCCACAGACACAATACACAATCATACACAGGAAGTTAGTTCCTTCCACAGACACAATACACAATCATACACAGGAAGTTAGTTCCTTCCACAGACACAATACACAATCATACACAGGAAGTTAGTTCCTTCCACAGACACAATCATACACAGGAAGTTAGTTCCTTCCACAGACACAATCATACACAGGAAGTTAGTTCCTTCCACAGACACAATCATACACAGGAAGTTAGTTCCTTCCACAGACACAATACACAATCATACACAGGAAGTTAGTTCCTTCCACAGACACAATACACAACCATACACAGGAAGTTAGTTCCTTCCACAGACACAATATACACAGGAAGTTAGTTCCTTCCACAGACACAATACACAATCATACACAGGAAGTTAGTTCCTTCCACAGACACAATCATACACAGGAAGTTAGTTCCTTCCACAGACACAATACACAATCATACACAGGAAGTTAGTTCCTTCCACAGACACAATACACAATCATACACAGGAAGTTAGTTCCTTCCACAGACACAATACACAATCATACACAGGAAGTTAGTTCCTTCCACAGACACAATACACAATCATACACAGGAAGTTAGTTCCTTCCACAGACACAATACACAACCATACACAGGAAGTTAGTTCCTTCCACAGACACAATACACAATCATACACAGGAAGTTAGTTCCTTCCACAGACACAATACACAATCATACACAGGAAGTTAGTTTCTTCCACAGACACAATACACAATCATACACAGGAAGTTAGTTCCTTCCACAGACACAATACACAATCATACACAGGAAGTTAGTTCCTTCCACAGACACAATACACAATCATACACAGGAAGTTAGTTCCTTCCACAGACACAATACACAATCATACACAGGAAGTTAGTTCCTTCCACAGACACAATACACAATCCTTTTGTTATGTCCTATGGTCTTATAGTGATAAGGCAGACATCGGAAATAAAACTATCATGTTGAAACATGAACGAGAAACTAGTGAAACAAACGACCAGATTACTGATGTCCTTGAGGTGGCGATTTTATTTGATGGAAATCGGTCAAATAACACCAGAATGACCCATTACTTCATCCTAAATATCCAGAAAAACATTTTTGTTGTTTTCTCTGTTAACGACAAAATGTATGACTGATGTTTTTATAGTCGTTTTACTGTGTAATATTCGTTAACAGCCACAAACTTCCCACCAACTTCGCTTAACCCATTCAACCCCAAATAACTGACATGGATTGGTGCATGATATTTTTAGACCAATAAATTAATAAGAAAATTACTTTTGGACCAGTTCATTTATCAAAATGGGTAATTTTATCTAAAAAATAGTAATAATTATTACTGGCAAAAAGTGCAGATCCTGATGAGCTGGCTCGTGAAGATGGCTCATCACGAGCTAGCTCATCTGGATCTACACTTTTTGTAAGTGTATTTAGAAGCCTATAGTGTTGAAAGGGTAAAGGCAACCTAAGCATGCAGAAATACAAGTGATGTACGTACCACTTAGTTAATACAAATTTATTTTAGCTCGATTGCGAAACAAGTTCCTACAACTTATATTAATCACTCTCGAGATCTCATTCCTGATGGAATTTCCATCGCCACCAGGCAGAGAGAACAGGCAATGTGGAATTTAAATGCCTTGTCTAAGGGCACAATCGTAACGGCTACAACTGGGCACGAACTCCGGGCGTTTCACACCTGAAGCGAACGCACTACCACTGCGCTATCACGACTTTTTACGAACCACTTGAGCTCTAGAAATGGTTTGATTGAGATGTGTCCATTCAGGTCAGGCACTGATTTCGAGTCTCACCATTATGAGACGCAGTTCCATTATGCAACCAATCTCTGTCGTTACACGATAATAACAACGTTTCCATGACACCGCACTTTTCCACCAATCAACCGACGTCCCATGTAATCTTACGGGGGGGAAAAACAGTATTTCTGCCAATGAACGGCCGCAATGCAAATAACGGCATCTAATGATTAGAGTAGTACCGTAATAGTTTATGCATAGGACGCACTTATTATACTCAAATACATTATTATGCATTTGTGTTAACTCTTTGCATGTTAGCAGTGAATATAACACAGTACAATATGTCATGGAATATAACATGGTACAATATGTCATGGAATATAACACAGTACAATATGTCATGGAATATAACATGGTACAATATGTCATGGAATATAACACAGTACAATATGTCATGGAATAAAGCATGGTACAATATGTCATGGAATATAACATGGTACAAATGTCATGGAATATAACATGGTACAATATGTCATGGAATATAACATGGTACAATATGTCATGGAATATACAGTACAATATGTCATGGAATATACACAGTACAATATGTCATGAAACATAACACAGTACAATATGTCATGGAATATAACATGATACAATATGTCATGGAATATAACATGATACAATATGTCATGGAATATAGCATGATACAATATGTCATGGAATATAGCATGATACAATATGTCATGGAATATAGCATGATACAATATGTCATGGAATATAGCATGATACAATATGTCATGGAATATAGCATGATACAATATGTCATGGAATATAGCACAGTACAATATGTCATGGAATATAACATGATACAATATGTCATGGAATATAACATGGTACAATATGTCATGGAATATAACACAGTACAATATGTCATGGAATATAACATGGTACAATATGTCATGGAATATAACATGGTACAATATGTCATGGAATATAGCACAGTACAATATGTCATGGAATATAACATGGTACAATATGTCATGGAATATAACACAGTACAATATGTCATGGAATATAACATGATACAATATGTCATGGAATATAACATGGTACAATATGTCATGGAATATAACACAGTACAATATGTCATGGAATATAGCACAGTACAATATGTCATGGAATATAACACAGTACAATATGTCATGGAATATAACACAGTACAATATGTCATGGAATATAACACGGTACAATATGTCATGGAATATAACACAGTACAATATGTCATGGAATATAACACAGTACAATATGTCATGGAATATAACATGATACAATATGTCATGGAATATAACATGGTACAATATGTCATGGAATATAACACAGTACAATATGTCATGGAATATAGCACAGTACAATATGTCATGGAATATAACACAGTACAATATGTCATGGAACATAACACAGTACAATATGTCATGGAATATAACACGGTACAATATGTCATGGAATATAACACAGTACAATATGTCATGGAACATAACACAGTACAATATGTCATGGAATATAACATGATACAATATGTCATGGAATATAACATGGTACAATATGTCATGGAATATAACACAGTACAATATGTCATGGAATATAACATGATACAATATGTCATGGAATATAACATGGTACAATATGTCATGGAATATAACACAGTACAATATGTCATGGAATATAACACGGTACAATATGTCATGGAATATAACACAGTACAATATGTCATGGAATATAACATGATACAATATGTCATGGAATATAACATGGTACAATATGTCATGGAATATAACACAGTACAATATGTCATGGAATATAACACAGTACAATATGCCATGGAATATAACACAGTACAATATGTCATGGAATATAACACAGTACAATATGCCATGGAATATAACACAGTACAATATGTCATGGAATATAACACAGTACAATATGTCATGGAATATAACACAGTACAATATGTCATGGAATATAACACAGTACAATATGCCATGGAATATAACACAGTACAATATGTCATGGAATATAACACAGTACAATATGTCATGGAACATAACACAGTACAATATGTCATGGAATATAACATGATACAATATGTCATGGAATATTAACACGGTGCAATATGTCATGGAATATAACATGGTACAATATGTCATGGAATATAACACAGTACTATATGTCATGGAATATAGCACAGTACAATATGCCATGAAATATAACACGGTACAATATGTCATGGAACATAACACAGTACAATATGCCATGGAATATAACACAGTACAATATGCCATGGAATATAACACAGTACAATATGTCATGGAATATAACACGGTACAATATGTCATGGAATATAACACGGTACAATATGCCATGGGCTTTAATTAGAATTGTGTAGTAACAACGCAATTCTAACACAATTCCATAACACAATCCATAACACAATTCCAGAGACTTTATTTACAAATACAAAAAACACATTGTTTATTATTGCTTTCGTTGGGAGGCATTGAAAATATTTGGCAACATGTACAAAACACTACTGGTTGACCCTCCCTCCCCTCCTCTCACCCAATGTGTGCAGCTGTTGGGAGATAGTAACAGTTACCATTCATATAGCATCATCAAATGATTCTTAGAAACAAGAGAGAATTCCTGGAATATCCCAACAAAGATGTGAAAATACCTGTGAAAATATGTTTAGCTAACTATTCATACTAACTTGGTTATTATAATTGCAATAAAGAATTTAGGTATATAGATACAATTAACTCTGTGAATGCTGGGTAATTTAGGTATAGTACTGGTAGATACAATTAACTCTGTGAATGCTGGGTAAATTAGGTATAATAGATACAATTAACTCTGTGAATGCTGGGTAATTTAGGCATAGTACCGGTAGATACAATTAACTCTGTGAATGCTGGGTAATTTAGGCATAGTACCGGTAGATACAATTAACTTTGTGAATGCTGGATAATTTAGGTATAGTAGATACAATTAACTCTGTGAATGCTGGGTAATTTAGGTATAGTAGATACAATTAACTCTGTGAATGCTGGGTAAGAAAAAGGATATAAATACTTTTAACAGCCGACAATTCATTACTATGTTATTCAGTCCAACGTGCTAACAACTGAACAAGCCATTTAAATAATTCGGACAATGATTTATTAATATGTTATTCTGTCCAACGCGTTAACTGAACAGGCTATTTAAATAATTCGGACAATGATTCAGACAATAGCACAGTCTATTTCTTCTAATAATGATCAAGTCTATTTATACAAACAATGCTAAATATAGACCATTTATTTTCAGTATAAAGCCAAACTTCAGCTTGTCCTAAACAATATTTTCAGTATAAAGCCAAACCTCAGCTTGTCCTAAACAATATTTTCAGTATAAAGCCAAACCTCAGCTTGTCCTAAACCATATTTTCAGTATAAAGCCAAACCTCAGCTTGTCCTAAACAATATTTTCAGTATAAAGCCAAACCTCAGCTTGTCCTAAACCATATTTTCAGTATAAAGCCAAACCTCAGCTTGTCCTAAACCATATTTCCAGTATAAAGCCAACAAACATCAGCTTGTCCTAAACCATATTTTCAGTATAAAGCCAAACCTCAGCTTGTCCTAAACCATATTTCAAGTATAAAGCCAACAAACCTCAGCTTGTCCTAAACCATATTTTCAGTATAAAGCCAAACCTCAGCTTGTCCTAAACAATATTTTCAGTATAAAGCCAAACCTCAGCTTGTCCTAAACCATATTTTTAGTATAAAGCCAAACTCCAGCTAGTCCTAAACAATATTGTTGGTATAAAACCAAACCCCAGCTATTCCTAGACCATATTTTCGGTATAAAACCAAACCCCAGCTCATCCTAGACCATATTTTCGGTATAAAACCAAACCCCAGCTTGTCCCAGATCATGTTCTCCTACTCTGTGTAAGAGTTTACTAAATCACTCCTCCATTAGCATATATAGAACTAACTTACTGACAAGAACATCCACCAATGTCAGGCTTAATGCCAAGCTTATTGTCCATAATTCTACCAATAATTAAATTTACTGGACATCAGATTGTTTGTTGGACATTTCCATAGAAACGGGTACTTCAAAGCAGAGCATCTAATATGAAACGCATTTTCCTCTATTAATAGACATAATTTTCTCTCCAAGATAAAATTTACAATAAAAAACACCACAACCTGAAATATTTCTCTTAAATAAAACTGTTTTCTTGGAACTGTCAACTGCTATTAGTCTTAAATTGGATAAATAGGCGAAAGTAATCAACACTTATGCAAGGATGCTCCTAGAAATTGACTTTATGTATTTGTCTCCATAGCAGACACATCTATTTCCTGGACAAATTTTCCAGTAACTATGGGTGGTTTATGGCATAGACGTTTTCATATTAAATTATTTAGACAATTCAGATCCATTAATTGCAGTTCAACACTAATTAGTCTAGGGTTTACTGTAATTAAACATGTCAACAGTGCTAGTGAACTAGTCTCCCTGATCTACATCACTTCTCCCTACAGAGATGGATCTAGAGGGTACAGTGGGAGAAATAGTCTCCCTAATTTTCCTCACTTCTCCCTACAGAGTTTGAGCTAGAATGAGACATGGGATAAATAGTCTACCTGAACTGCCTCACTTCTCCCTCCAAGGCTGGAGCTAGAGGGTGAAGTGGGAAAAATAGTCTACCTGAATTTTCTCACTTCTCCCTGCAGGGCTTGAGCTAGAGGGTGAAGTGGGAGAAATAGTATTTGTGAACTGCCTCACTTCTCCCTACACGGCTGTAGCTAGAGGGTGAGGTGAGGAAATAGTCTACCTGAACTGCCTTACTTTTCCCTACAGGGCTGGAGCTAGAGGGTGAAGTGGGAAAAATAGTCTACCTGAATTTCCTCACTTCTCCCTGCAGGGCTTGAGCTAGAGGGTGAAGTGGGAGAAATAGTATTTGTGAACTGCCTCACTTCTCCCTACACAGCTGTAGCTAGAGGGTGAGGTGAGGAAATAGTCTACCTGAACTGCCTTACTTTTCCCTACAGGGCTGGAGCTAGAGGGTGATTGGGAGAAATAGTCTCCCTGAGCTCCCTCACTTCTCTCTGCAAGGCTGGGGTTAGAGGGTGAAGTGGGAGAATAGTATTTGTGAACTGCCTCACTTCTCCCTACAGGGCTGGAGCTGGAGGGGGATATGGGAGAAATAGTCTACCTGAACTCCCTCACTTCTCCCTACATAGTTTGAGCTAGAGTGAGACATGGGATAAATAGTCTACCTGAACTGCCTCACTTCTCCCTGCAGGGCTGTAGCTAGAGGGTGAAGTGGGAGAAATAGTCTACCTGATCTCCCTCACTTCTCCCTGCAGGGCTGGAGCTATCGAGCGATTTGGCAGAAAATAGTCTCCAGGAGCTGACACATTTAGATATAGCTAGGGCTATAGAGCGACTTGGGAGCAATAGTCTCCAGTAGCTGCTACACTTCTCCCTGGCCCCGACGTTATAAAACTTTTCTCAGATCTCAAATTCAAGCTCAAATAATCTGATTGGTTGAGTGTTACTGTCAGCTGAACCAACCAGACGCTTGAGACTGAGTTTTGAGATTGGAGAAAAGTTTTATAACCTTGGGGCCTGGTGAGCTAGAGCTATAGAGGACTTGGGAGCAATAGTCTCCAGGAGGTGCCACTCTCCCTGGTGAGCTAGAGCTATAGAGTAACTTGGGAGCAATAGTCTCCAGGAGCTGACACACTTCTACCTGGTGAGCTAGAGCTATAGAGTAACTTGGGAGCAATAGTCTCCAGGAGCTGCCACACTTCTCCCTGGTGAGTTAGAGCTATAGAGTGACTTGGGAGCAATAGTCTCGGGGAGCTGACAAACTTCTCCCTGGTGAGCTATAGAGCAACTTGGGTACAATAGTCTCCAGGAGCTGACAAACTTCTCCCTGGTGAGCTATAGAGCAACTTGGGAACAATAGTCTCCAGGAGCTGACACACTTCTCCCTGGTGAGCTATAGAGCAACTTGGGAACAATAGTCTCCAGGAGCTGACACACTTCTCCCTGGTGAGCTAGAGCTATAGAGTGACTTGGGAGCAATAGTCTCCAGGAGCTGAAAAACTTCTCCCTGTTGAGCTATAGAGCAACTTGGGAACAATAGTCTCCAGGAGCTGACACACTTCTCCCTGGTGAGCTAGAGCTATAGAGTGACTTGGGAGCAATGGTCTCCAGGAGCTGACAAACTTCTCCCTGGTGAGCTATAGAGCAACTTGGGAACAATAGTCTCCAGGAGCTGACACACTTCTACCTGGTGAGCTATAGAGCAACTTGGGAACAATAGTCTCCAGGAGCTGATACACTTCTCCCTGGTGAGCTATAGAGCAACTTGGGAACAATAGTCTCCAGGAGCTGACACACTTCTACCTGGTGAGCTATAGAGCAACTTGGGAACAATAGTCTCCAGGAGCTGACACACTTCTCCCTGGTGAGCTATAGAGCAACTTGGGAACAATAGTCTCCAGGAGCTGACACACGTCTACCTGGTGAGCTATAGAGCAACTTGGGAACAATAGTCTCCAGGAGCTGCCACACCTCTCCCTGGTGAGCTAGAGTTATAGAGCAACTTGGGAACAATAGTCTCCAGGAGCTGACACACTTCTACCTGGTGAGCTAGAGCTATAGAGCAACTTGGGAGCAATAGTCTCCAGGAGCTGCCACACTTCTCCCTGGTGAGCTAGAGCTATATAGTGACTTGGGAGCAATAGTCTCCAGGAGCTGACACACTTCTCCCTGGTGAGCTAGAGCTATAGAGCAACTTGGAGCAATAGTCTTCAGGAGCTGCCACACTTCTCCCTGGTGAGCTAGAGCTATATAGTGACTTGGGAGCAATAGTCTCCAGGAGCTGACACACTTCTCCCTGGTGAGCTAGAGCTATAGAGTGACTTGGGAACAATAGTCTCCAGGAGCTGCCACACTTCTCCCTGGTGAGCTAGAGCTATAGAGTGACTTGGGAGCAATAGTCTCCAGGAGCTGACACACTTCTCCCTGGTGAGCTAGATCAATAGAGCAACTTGGGAGCAATAGTCTCCAGGAGCTGACACACTTCTCCCTGGTGAGCTAGAGCTATAGAGCAACTTGGGAGCAATAGTCTCCAGGAGCTAACACACTTCTACCTGGTGAGCTAGAGCTATAGAGCAACTTGGGAGCAATAGTCTCCAGGAGCTGCCACACTTCTCTCTGGTGAGCTAGGGCTATAGAGTGACTTGGGAGCAACAATAGTCTCCAGGAGCTGCCACACTTCTCCCTGGTGAGCTAGGGCTATAGAGTGACTTGGGAGCAATAGTCTCCAGGAGCTGCCACACTTCTACCTGGTGAGCTAGGGCTATAGAGTGACTTGGGAGCAATAGTCTCCAGGAGTTGACACACTTCTACCTGGTGAGCTAGAGCTATAGAGTGACTTGGGAGCAACAGTCTCCAGGAGCTGCCACACTTCTACCTGGTGAGCTAGGGCTATACAGTGACTTGGGAGCAATAGTCTCCAGGAGCTGACACACTTTTCTCTGGTGAGCTAGAGCTATAGAGCGACTTTGGAGCAATAGTCTCCAGGAGCTGCCACACTTCTCCCTGGTGAGCTAGAGCTATAGAGTGACTTGGGAGCAATAGTCTCCAGGAGCTGCCACACTTCTCCCTGGTGAGCTAGAGCTATAGTGACTTGGGAGCAATAGTCTCCAGGAGCTGCCACACTTCCCCCTGGTGAGCTAGAGCCATAGAGTGACTTGGGAGCAATAGTCTCCAGGAGTTGACACACTCCTCCCTGGTGAGCTAGAGCTATAGAGGACTTGGGAGCAATAGTCTCCAGGAGCTGACACACTCCTCCCTGGTGAGCTAGAGCTATAGAGTGACTTGGGAGCAATAGTCTCCAGGAGCTGCCACACTTCTCCCTGGTGAGCTAGAGCTATAGTGACTGGGGAGCAATAGTCTCCAGGAGCTGCCACACTCCTTCCTGGTGAACTAGAGCTATAGAGTGACTTGGGAGCAATAGTCTCCAGGAGCTGACACACTTCTACCGTGTGAGCTATAGAGTGACTTGGGAGCAATAGTCTCCAGGAGCTGACACACTCCTCCCTGGTGAGCTAGAGCTATAGAGGACTTGGGAGCAATAGTCTCCAGGAGCTGCCACACTTCTCCCTGCTGAGCTAGAGCTATATAGCAACTTGGGAGCAATAGTCTCCAGGAGCTGCCACACTTCTCCCTGCTGAGCTAGAGCTATATAGCAACTTGGGAGCAATAGTCTCCAGGAGCTGCCACACTTCTCCCTGCTGAGCTAGAGCTATAGATTACCAGCAGGCAAGCAGATTCTTTGACATCTGAAAACAATTTTAGAATGATTGAATGCAAGGACGGACAAGAGCTAGCGTATATGCTGCTTTTTTAAAATTAGCAAGAATTAAAAATGACACAATTTCTTTTATTCTTGTTTTTAATTATTATAACATTTAACAATGGAAATGTTTGATTTAGATGGCTGTAAAAAATACTGTGGCAAATTAAACATATCAATAATGAGTGATCTCCCAAGCGGATCAACATAATAAACTGTGTATGCAGTTACATTGGCATGATAGTCTGTCCATCCACAGCGGATCAACATAAGTGATCCATCCTCAGCAGATCAACATAAGTGGTCCATCCCCAGCAGATCCACATAATATGTCCATCCCCAGCGGATCAACATAAGTGGTCCATCCCCAGCAGATCCACATAATATGTCCATCCCCAGCGGATCAACATAAGTGGTCCATCCCCAGCAGATCCACATAATATGTCCATCCCCAGCGGATCAACATAATACATCCATCCCCAGCAGATCAACATAATATGTCCATCCCCAGCAGATCAACATAAGTGGTCCATCCCCAGCAGATCCACATAATATGTCCATCCCCAGCGGATCAACATAATACATCCATCCCCAGCAGATCAACATAATATGTCCATCCCCAGCAGATCAACATAATACGTCCATCCCCATCGGATCAACATAATAAACTGTGTATGCAGTTACATTGGCATGATAGTCTGTCTGTCCATCCCCATCGGATCAACATAAGTGATCCATCTCCAGCAGATCAACATAATACGTCCATCCCCAGCGGATCAACATAATAAACTGTGTATGCAGTTACATTCGCATGATAGTCTGTCTGTCCATCCCCATCGGATCAACATAAGTGATCCATCTCCAGCAGATCAACATAATACGTCCATCCCCAGCAGATCAACATAATACGTCCATCCCCAGCGGATCAACATAATAAACTGTGTCTGCAGTTACATTGGCATGATAGTCTGTCTGTCCATCCCCAGCGGATCAACATAAGTGATCCATCCCCAGCAGATCAACATAATAAACTGTGTCTGCAGTTACATTGGCATGATAGTCTGTCTGTCCCCATCGGATCAACATAATACGTCCATCCCCATCGGATCAACATAATACGTCCATCCCCATCGGATCAACATAATAAACTGTGTCTGCAGTTACATTGGCATGATAGTCTGTCTGTCCCCAGCAGATCAACATAATAAACTGTGTCTGCAGATACATTGGCATGATAGTCTGTCTGTCCCCAGCGGATCAACATAATAAACTGTGTCTGCAGATACATTGGCATGATAGTCTGTCTGTCCCCATCGGATCAACATAATATGTCCATCCCCATCGGATCAACATAATAAACTGTGTCTGCAGATACATTGGCATGATAGTCTGTCTGTCCCCAGCGGATCAACATAATAAACTGTGTATGCATTTACATTGGCATGATAGTCTGTCTGTCCATCCCCAGTGGATCAACATAATACGTCCATCCCCAGCGGATCAACATAATAAACTGTGTCTGCAGATACATTGGCATGATAGTCTGTCTGTCCCCAGCGGATCAACATAATAAACTGTGTATGCACTTACATTGGCATGATAGTCTGTCTGTCCATCCCCAGTGGATCAACATAATACGTCCATCCCCAGCGGATCAACATAATAAACTGTGTCTGCAGTTACATTGGCATGATAGTCTGTCTGTCCATCCCCAGCAGATATCCATCCCCAGCGGATTTATATACAATGTGTGCGCCAAGCAACAGAGACATGATATCCCAACTTGGCTAACCGTCAAATTAGAAGAGCCATAATGGCCCTGTATCGCTCATCTGACTCCATTTTCCCCCCGGGGTCACCATTTTAACAACTTTGAAAGAGCATTATATATCGATCATTCCTACCAAATGTTGCCAAAATCCGACTGGCGGTTTGTGAGATGTTTGAAGAAGTTGTGTTTATTTTTTTATGGTGGTCATCTTTTATTCACAACTTCCATTTTACATTTTAACAAATCAGAAAAGGCTTCACCCGCAGACCATAACTGTGAAATTTGGCTACCATTTGCCAAGCGGTTTGGGTGAAGAAGAATTTTGACATCTATAATAAAAGAACAATGAAAATTGAACGAGAGTGATCGCCGTGATCGCCTCGTCGATAACTTCGATTTGATTGTTCCTGAGCATATTCGCTCAAAAATAAAATTTGAAAGGCCATTCATACCAAGATGCGGCAAAATCCAGCTGGCGGTTCGTGGGATTTTATATATTTTTAAAGACCTTGCGCTATTTTTAGACAACGGCCATATTGAATTACGTAATGACGAGATTTTATCAATTTTGTAATACCCCATCTAGCCAAGTATCATGACCATAAATGGTGAAATAGACCAAATGGTTACTGAGGAGATGTTTGAAAATGTTCACAGACAGACGGACAGACACATTGCGGTAACAATACCTCACCTGAGCTAACAAAAAGAACTTTTACTATAAAAGATGTTTTTATAAAAAGAGCATAATATTTGTGCCATTTGTGATCACTGCATGCATGCCAGTATTATACGTGCAATATTTCCGTGTAAAATACCCGGTCCGGTATGGAACACTTCCCGATATTGGAAACGTGCACTCAAAACTGCACGAGATTGCTTGTTCTATTTACATGCAGTTTACCTAGATTTATGAACATTTATCATATTCCAAGGTTAATCGTGGATCAATATCAAATTAATCCACTGTTGTAGCTCTCGATTCAGCAAAATAGAAATCATAGAAATTTACATCAATACAATCGTGTCACTGCATCTAATAAAATGGGGTTAATTGCAGTAAATTAAGCGTTGGGAGATACAATGCCTGTAAACACCCAAGAATAAACAAACTAATGAGCACACTCTTAAAAGGTCAACAATTGTGTTACCATAGCAACCGATATTATTCATAACATCAAAACTTGAATATTAACACCGTTTCCACGAAGGAACCGTCATAATCAATGATACAAGCTAAGCAATTTCTTTTTAACCTGACTTTGTGTGCAAGTCCTCTTGGACAAAATTGTATAGATAAATCGTCATGTTTCAACGAGGGACATCTCAAGTTCTTCTGACATCATCAAAATAGACGTCATGGCGTTCGAAACATCACAGATGTTAATCACACTGGGTTTCTATCCACTGATGCATGTAGCTGTAACGCTACCGATGTTATATTGTGTAACGCTACTGATGTTATATTGTGTAACACTATATTGTGTAACGCTACTGATGTTATATTGTGTAACGCTACTGATGTTATATTGTGTAACACTATATTGTGTAACGCTACTGATGTTATATTGTGTAACGCTACCGATGTTATATTGTGTAACACTATATTGTGTAACGCTACCGATGTTATATTGTGTAACACTATATTGTGTAACGCTACCGATGTTATATTGTGTAACACTATATTGTGTAACGCTACTGATGTTATATTGTGTAACGCTACCGATGTTATATTGTGTCACACTATATTGTGTAACGCTACTGATGTTATATTGTGTAACGCTACTGATGTTATATTGTGTAACACTATATTGTGTAATGCTACTGATGTTATATTGTGTAACGCTACCGATGTTATATTGTGTAACGCTACTGATGTTATATTGTGTAACACTATATTGTGTAACGCTACTGATGTTATATTGTGTAACGCTACCAATGTTATATTGTGTAACGCTACCGATGTTATATTGTGTAACGCTACTGATGTTATATTGTGTAACACTATATTGTGTAACACTACCGATGTTATATTGTGTAACACTACCGATGTTATATTGTGTAATGCTATATTGTGTAACGCTACCGATGTTATATTGTGTAACACTACCGATGTTATATTGTGTAACACTACCGATGTTATATTGTGTAATGCTACCAATGTTATATTGTGTAACGCTACTGATGTTATATTGTGTAATGCTACTGATGTTATATTGTGTAACACTACCGATGTTATATTGTGTAACGCTACTGATGTTATATTGTGTAACACTATATTGTGTAACGCTACTGATGTTATATTGTGTAACGCTACCGATGTTATATTGTGTAACGCTACTGATGTTATATTGTGTAACACTATATTGTGTAACGCTACTGATGTTATATTGTGTAACGCTAACGATGTTATATTGTGTAACACTATATTGTGTAACGCTACTGATGTTATATTGTGTAACGCTACCGATGTTATATTGTGTAACGCTACTGATGTTATATTGTGTAATGCTACTGATGTTATATTGTGTAACACTACCGATGTTATATTGTGTAACACTACTGATGTTATATTGTGTAACGCTACCGATGTTATATTGTGTAACGCTACTGATGTTATATTGTGTAACACTATATTGTGTAACGCTACTGTTGTTATATTGTGTAACGCTACCGATGTTATATTGTGTAACACTATATTGTGTAACGCTACCGATGTTATATTGTGTAACACTATATTGTGTAACGCTACTGATGTTATATTGTGTAACGCTATATTGTGTAACGCTACTGATGTTATATTGTGTAACACTATATTGTGTAACGCTACCGATGTTATATTAGTAACACTATATTGTGTAATGCTACTGATGTTATATTGTGTAACGCTACTGATGTTATATTGTGTAACACTATATTGTGTAATGCTACCGATGTTATATTGTGTAACACTATATTGTGTAACGCTACTGATGCTATATTGTGTAACGCTACCGATGTTATATTGTGTAACACTACCGATGTTATATTGTGTAATGCTATATTGTGTAACGCTACCGATGTTATATTGTGTAATGCTATATTGTGTAATGCTACCGATGTTATATTGTGTAATGCTACCGATGTTATATTGTGTAACACTACCGATGTTATATTGTGTAACACTATATTGTGTAACGCTACTGATGTTATATTGTGTAACGCTACCGATGTTATATTGTGTAACACTACCGATGTTATATTGTGTAATGCTATATTGTGTAATGCTACCGATGTTATATTGTGTAACGCTACCGATGTTATAGTGTGTAACACTACCGATGTTATATTGTGTAACTCTACTGATGTTATATTGTGTAACTCTACTGATGTTATATTGTGTAACTCTACTGATGTTATATTGTGTAACACTACTGATGTTATATTGTGTAACGCTACCGATGTTATATTGTGTAACGCTACTGATGTTATATTGTGTAACACTATATTGTGTAATGCTACCGATGTTATATTGTGTAACGCTACTGATGTTATATTGTGTAACACTATATTGTGTAATGCTACTGATGTTATATTGTGTAACACTATATTGTGTAACGCTACTGATGTTATATTGTGTAACGCTACCGATGTTATATTGTGTAATGCTATATTGTGTAACGCTACCGATGTTATATTGTGTAATGCTATATTGTGTAACGCTACTGATGTTATATTGTGTAACGCTACCGATGTTATATTGTGTAACGCTACCGATGTTATATTGTGTAATGCTATATTGTGTAACGCTACCGATGTTATATTGTGTAATGCTATATTGTGTAACGCTACTGATGTTATATTGTGTAACACTATATTGTGTAATGCTACTGATGTTATATTTGTAACACTATATTGTGTAATGCTACTGATGTTATATTGTGTAACGCTACTAATGTTATATTGTATAACACTATATTGTGTAATGCTACCGATGTTATATTGTGTAACGCTACTGATGTTATATTGTGTAACACTATATTGTGTAACGCTACCGATGTTATATTGTGTAACGCTACCGATATTATATTGTGTAACGCTACCGATGTTATATTGTGTAACGCTACCGATGTTATATTGTGTAACGCTACCGATGTTATATTGTGTAACACTACTGATGTTATATTGTGTAACGCTACTGATGTTATATTGTGTAACACTATATTGTGTAATGCTACTGATGTTATATTGTGTCACACTATATTGTGTAACGCTACTGATGTTATAGTGTGTAACGCTACTGATGTTATATTGTGTAACACTATATTGTGTAACGCTACCGATGTTATATTGTGTAACGCTACTGATGTTATATTGTGTAACACTATATTGTGTAACGCTACCGATGTTATATTGTGTAACACTATATTGTGTAACGCTACCGATGTTATATTGTGTAACGCTACCGATGTTATATTGTGTAACACTATATTGTGTAACGCTACCGATGTTATATTGTGTAACGCTACCGATGTTATATTGTGTAACGCTACCAATGTTATATTGTGTAACGCTACCGATGTTATATTGTGTAACGCTACCGGTGTTATATTGTGTAACGCTACCGATGTTATATTGTGTAACGCTACCGATGTTATATTGTGTAACGCTACCGATGTTATATTGTGTAACGCTACCGATGTTATATTGAGTAACGCTACCGATGTTATATTGCATAACGCTACCGGTGTTATATTGTGTAACGCTATCGATGTTATATTGTGTAACGCTACCAATGTTATATTGTGTAATGCTACTGATGTTATATTGTGTAACGCTACCGATGTTATATTGTGTAATGCTACCGATGTTATATTGTGTAACGCTACAGATGTTATATTGTGTAACGCTACCGATGTTATATTGTGTAATGCTACCGATGTTATATTGTGTAACGCTACCGATGTTATATTGTGTAATGCTATATTGTGTAACGCTACTGATGTTATATTGTGTAACACTATATTGTGTAATGCTACTGATGTTATATTTGTAACACTATATTGTGTAATGCTACTGATGTTATATTGTGTAACGCTACTGATGTTATATTGTGTAACACTATATTGTGTAACGCTACTGATGTTATATTGTGTAACGCTACTGATGTTATATTGTGTAACACTATATTGTGTAACGCTACCGATGTTATATTGTGTAACGCTACCGATGTTATATTGTGTAACGCTACCGATGTTATATTGTGTAACGCTACCGATGTTATATTGTGTAACGCTACCGATGTTATATTGTGTAACACTACTGATGTTATATTGTGTAATGCTACCAATGTTATATTGTGTAACGCTACTGATGTTATATTGTGTAACGCTACTGATGTTATATTGTGTAACACTATATTGTGTAATGCTACTGATGTTATATTGTGTCACACTATATTGTGTAACGCTACTGATGTTATAGTGTGTAACGCTACCGATGTTATATTGTGTAACACTATATTGTGTAACGCTACCGATGTTATATTGTGTAACGCTACTGATGTTATATTGTGTAACACTATATTGTGTAACGCTACCGATGTTATATTGTGTAACGCTACTGATGTTATATTGTGTAACACTATATTGTGTAACGCTACCGATGTTATATTGTGTAACACTACCGATGTTATATTGTGTAACGCTACCGATGTTATATTGTGTAACGCTACCGATGTTATATTGTGTAACGCTACCGATGTTATATTGTGTAACGCTACCGATGTTATATTGCGTAACGCTACCGATGTTATATTGCATAACGCTACCGGTGTTATATTGTGTAACGCTACCGATGTTATATTGTGTAGCGCTACCGATGTTATATTGTGTAACGCTACCGATGTTATATTGTGTAACGCTACTGATGCTATATTGTGTAACGCTACCGATGCTATATTGTGTAACGCTACCGATGTTATATTGTGTAACGCTACCGATGTTATATTGTGTAACGCTACTGATGTTATATTGTGTAACGCTATCGATGTTATATTGTGTAACGCTACCAATGTTATATTGTGTAACGCTACTGATGTTATATTGTGTAACGCTACCGATGTTATATTGTGTAATGCTACCGATGTTATATTGTGTAACGCTACAGATGTTATATTGTGTAACGCTACCGATGTTATATTGTGTAATGCTACCGATGTTATATTGTGTAACGCTACTGATGTTATATTGTTTAACACTATATTGTGTAACGCTACCGATGTTATATTGTATAACGCTATATTGTGCAACGCTACCGATGTTATATTGTGTAGCGCTACCGATGTTATATTGTGTAACGCTACCGATGTTATATTGTGTAACGCTACTGATGCTATATTGTGTAACGCTACCGATGCTATATTGTGTAACGCTACCGATGTTATATTGTGTAACGCTACCGATGTTATATTGTGTAACGCTACTGATGTTATATTGTGTAACGCTATCGATGTTATATTGTGTAACGCTACTGATGTTATATTGTGTAACGCTACCGATGTTATATTGTGTAATGCTACCGATGTTATATTGTGTAACGCTACCGATGTTATATTGTGTAATGCTACCGATGTTATATTGTGTAACGCTACCGATGTTATATTGTGTAATGCTATATTGTGTAACGCTACTGATGTTATATTGTGTAACACTATATTGTGTAATGCTACTGATGTTATATTTGTAACACTATATTGTGTAATGCTACTGATGTTATATTGTGTAACGCTACTGATGTTATATTGTGTAACACTATATTGTGTAACGCTACCGATGTTATATTGTGTAACGCTACTGATGTTATATTGTGTAACACTATATTGTGTAACGCTACCGATGTTATATTGTGTAACGCTACCGATGTTATATTGTGTAACGCTACCGATGTTATATTGTGTAACGCTACCGATGTTATATTGTGTAACGCTACCGATGTTATATTGTGTAACACTACTGATGTTATATTGTGTAATGCTACCAATGTTATATTGTGTAACGCTACTGATGTTATATTGTGTAACGCTACTGATGTTATATTGTGTAACACTATATTGTGTAATGCTACTGATGTTATATTGTGTCACACTATATTGTGTAACGCTACTGATGTTATAGTGTGTAACGCTACCGATGTTATATTGTGTAACACTATATTGTGTAACGCTACCGATGTTATATTGTGTAACGCTACTGATGTTATATTGTGTAACACTATATTGTGTAACGCTACCGATGTTATATTGTGTAACGCTACTGATGTTATATTGTGTAACACTATATTGTGTAACGCTACCGATGTTATATTGTGTATCGCTACCGATGTTATATTGTGTAACGCTACCAATGTTATATTGTGTAACGCTACCGATGTTATATTGTGTAACGCTACCGGTGTTGTAACGCTACCGATGTTATATTGTGTAACGCTACCGATGTTATATTGTGTAACGCTACCGATGTTATATTGTGTAATGCTACCGATGTTATATTGCGTAACGCTACCGATGTTATATTGCATAACGCTACCGGTGTTATATTGTGTAACGCTACCGATGTTATATTGTGTAGCGCTACCGATGTTATATTGTGTAACGCTACCGATGTTATATTGTGTAACGCTACTGATGCTATATTGTGTAACGCTACCGATGCTATATTGTGTAACGCTACCGATGTTATATTGTGTAACGCTACCGATGTTATATTGTGTAACGCTACTGATGTTATATTGTGTAACGCTATCGATGTTATATTGTGCAACGCTACCAATGTTATATTGTGTAACGCTACTGATGTTATATTGTGTAACGCTACCGATGTTATATTGTGTAATGCTACCGATGTTATATTGTGTAACGCTACAGATGTTATATTGTGTAACGCTACCGATGTTATATTGTGTAATGCTACCGATGTTATATTGTGTAACGCTACTGATGTTATATTGTTTAACACTATATTGTGTAACGCTACCGATGTTATATTGTATAACGCTATATTGTGCAACGCTACCGATGTTATATTGTGTAACGCTACGGATGTTATATTGTGTAACGCTACCAATGTTATATTGTGTAACGCTACGGATGTTATATTGTGTAACGCTACTGATGTTATATTGTGTAATGCTATATTGTGTAACGCTACCGATGTTATATTGTGTAACGCTACCGATGTTATATTGTGTAACGCTACCGATGTTATATTGTGTAACGCTACCGATGTTATATTGTGTAACGCTACAGATGTTATATTGTGTAACGCTACCGATGTTATATTGTGTAATGCTACCGATGTTATATTGTGTAACGCTACCGATGTTATATTGTGTAACGCTACTGATGTTATATTGTTTAACACTATATTGTGTAACGCTACCGATGTTATATTGTATAACGCTATATTGTGCAACGCTACCGATGTTATATTGTGTAACACTATATTGTGTAACGCTACCGATGTTATATTGTGTAACGCTACCGATGTTATATTGTGTCACACTATATTGTGTAACGCTACCGATGTTATATTGTGTAACGCTACGGATGTTATATTGTGTAACGCTACCAATGTTATATTGTGTAACGCTACGGATGTTATATTGTGTAACGCTACTGATGTTATATTGTGTAATGCTATATTGTGTAACGCTACCGATGTTATATTGTGTAACGCTACCGATGTTATATTGTGTAACGCTACCGATGTTATATTGTGTAACGCTACCGATGTTATATTGTGTAACGCTACCGATGTTATATTGTGTAATGCTACCGATGTTATATTGTGTAACGCTACCGATGTTATATTGTGTAACACTACCGATGTTATATTGTGTAATACTATAACGAGTTTGACTGTATAATAGGTGACCACTAACACGAGTTTGACTGTATTAATGGAGGTGACCACTAACACGAGTTTGACTGTATTAATAGAGGTGACAACTAACACAGGTTTGACTGTATAATAGGTGACCACTAACACAGGTTTGACTGTATTAATGGAGGTGACCACTAACACAGGTTTGACTGTATTAATGGAGGTGACCACTAACACAGGTTTGACTGTATTAATGGAGGTGACCACTAACACAGGTTTGACTGTATTAATAGAGGTGACAACTAACACGGGTTTGACTGTATTAATGGAGGTGACCACTAACACAGGTTTGACTGTATTAATAGAGGTGACCACTAACACAGGTTTGACTGTATTAATGGAGGTGACCACTAACACGGGTTTGACTGTATTAATGGAGGTGACCATTAATACAGTTTTGACTGTATTAATGGAGGTGACCACTAACACAGGTTTGACTGTATTAATAGAGGTGACCACTAACACAGGTTTGACTGTATTAATAGAGGTGACCACTAACACATGTTTGACTGTATTAATAGAGGTGACCACTAACACAGGTTTGACTGTATTAATAGAGGTGACAACTAACACAGGTTTGACTGTATAATAGGTGACCACTAACACGAGTTTGACTGTATTAATAGAGGTGACCACGAACACAGGTTTGACTGTATTAATGGAGGTGACCACTAACACGGGTTTGACTATTAATGGAGGTGACCACTAACACGGGTTTGACTGTATTAATGGAGGTGAACACTAACACAGGTTTGACTGTATTAATGGAGGTGACCACTAACACATGTTTGACTATATTAATGGAGGTGACCACTAACACAGGTTTGACTATATTAATGGAGGTGACCACTAACGCGGGTTTGACTGTATTAATATAGGTGAATAGAGGTGACAACTTACACAAACTAACAGGTTTGACTGTATCAATGGATAACACAGATTTGACTGTATTAATGGAGGTGACCACTAACACGGGTTTGACTGTATTAATGGAGGTGAACACTAACACAGGTTTGACTGTATTAATAGAGGTGACCACTAACACAGGTTTGACTGTATTAATGGAGGTGACCACTAACACGGGTTTGACTGTATTAATATAGGTGAATAGAGGTGAGAACTAACACAAACTACAACTAACACAAACTAACATAGGTTTCACTGTATCAATGGATAACACAGGTTTGACTGTATTAATGGAGGTGACCGGTTCGACTGTATACTAAATTGATTAATACAGCAGTTGTTTGTATGCGACTTCAAACCGAGGTCTCCCATCAGTGCTATATATACACAGTGCACGTAAAAGATCCAGCGGAGATTCTTGAGTGGGTATCATCTGCTCCCTGGTGTTGCATACATGAACGACGCCTCCTGAAGAGATTAGTCATTTTCGTATGAGAATCGAACCTACAACCCCCAGGATTACAAGTCAAGAATTACAAGTCCAGCATCTTAACCACTGGACCATTGATCCAGTGCAAGGTGTCGCGTAAGGCTTACTACTAAGCCCTTGATCAATACAATATGGGAAAACTAGCAATATCACAAAATGGACAAGCATCTTACGTTCTCAACTACTGCAGTAGTGACCATTGATCCAATGGGCAAGGTGTTGCTTAACCCTTTCAACACCAAGTAACTGACATGGACTGGTCCATGATATTTTTAGACCAATAAATTAATAACAAAATTACATTTGGATCAGTTCATTTATCAAAATGGGTAAACAAATTTCTAAAAATAGTTATATTACTTAAAAAAAGTGCAGATCCTGATGAGACGGCTCGTCACGAGCCGGCTCATCTGGATCTACACTTTTTTGTAAGCCAATTTAGAGGTCTGTGGTGTTGAAAGGGTTAAGCTGTTGATACAACATGGATAAAACAGCATTATCATAAACCATTAATCTACATGATTTCTACAGCTGTATTAAAGTATTATTCTTGGCACAATCTGTGTAAGTCAACCGACATAGTAACAGATTATTACAGATTGAACAGGTTAATAACAGGTTATTACAGATTCAAAACCAATATAACAACACAATATTACAGATTCAAAACCAATATAACAACATATTATTACAGATTCAAACCAATATAACAACATATTATTACAGATTCAAACCAATATAACAACACATTATTACAGATTCAAACCAATATAACAACACATTATTACAGATTCAAACCAATATAACAACACATTATTACAGATTCAAACCAATATAACAACATATTATTACAGATTCAAGACCAATATAACAACATATTATTACAGATTCAAACCAATATAACAACACATTATTACAGATTCAAACCAATATAACAACACATTATTACAGATTCAAGACCAATATAACAACACATTATTACAGATTCAAACCAATATAACAGATTATTACAGATTCAAGACCAATATAACAACACATTATTACAGATTCAAGACCAATATAACAACACATTATTACAGATTCAAGACCAATATAACAACACATTATTACAGATTCAAGACCAATATAACAACACATTATTACAGATTCAAGACCAATATAACAACATATTATTAGAGATTCAAACAAATATTACAGATTATTACAGATTCAAACCAATATAACAACATATTATTACAGATTCAAACCAATATAACAACACAATATTACAGATTCAAACCAATATAACAGATTATTACAGATTCAAACCAATATAACAGATTATTACAGATTCAAACCAATATAACAGATTATTACAGATTCAAAACCAATATAACAACATATTATTACAGATTCAAACAAATATTACAGATTCAAACCAACATTATTACAGATTCAAACAAATATCATTACAGATTCAAACTAATATATATTGAAATAAAGAGATTATTACACAATATGGCAAGAACCTGCTACAGCACCAGCTGTGTCGGCTTGAGAGTTTCATTATATATTCATTGGTAAATAATAAATACCACAACAACAATGAGAATCAATGCCATTATACAGTCAGGTGCACCATATATACAGAGCCCAAGGGGGACCATTCTCATACCAAAGGTGATATCTTAAACATCAATAGCTACCACAGACAGAAACAGGCTTCTCAAGGGGGGAATAATTGCATTTTTGGTCAAGTAATAAATATCTCATAGGGGGCATTCCCTCAGAGAAGAGATAATAATTATGTATGCAATGCATTATGGGTTGGTTATCGACAGCATTCCCGGCTCCTGTAATCGATTACATGTACATTATAACATGTTATTTTGTAGTATTGTTATATTTCGGGATTTACGCCTGCATCAGCACCATTTTGGGCTATATCGCCGGCGGGCAGTTTACCTAACAACACCTTTCCTGGGCAGGCTCCAGCGGTTAACCAGTACTTGGGTGCACCAACCTCCGTAAGAAAATGCCAACTTTTTCATATAAATGAGACACAGCCTGAGCGGGGTTCGAACCCGTGACCATCAGTGATCATAGGTTACAGTGGTATACAAGTCAATGTTATGTTGTTCGACATAAATATTTAAAATGCCTCCCAGATCCTGAACACCACCACAAGCTCCCCCCCCCCCCACACACACACCTGTATGTAATGAGAGGTGGCAATATGGTTCCTTTGTTTTCAGCTATTTTCGAAAGAAGTAACAGATGAAGGTTTGTTTTTACATCAAAAGCCCAATTGTGACCATGAAACAATTTTTCTTTTTAGCAAACATCAAAAGCCTGATTGTGACCATGAAACAATTTTTCTATTTAACAGACATCAATAAATTCTGTAATATCGGAACAAACCCTCGGGCAGGGTAAGTCGGATATTTATACACGTTAGTTAATGTAGGCCACCAACAATCTAAATCTAGGAAATCTGAGGATATTCTTAAGTGTGTGCATCATGCTGATTTACATACGGTATTTACTTTCCAAAATCACGATTCAGTTTTGTTTTTGTTTGTGGGGTCTAGTCCTGTCACCAGCTTAGGTCATATGTGGGTGTTTTAAGTTTATTTATGGTCGCTATCGGTTGCCCATATGAGCGACACCTCCTGAAAAGATTTTGGAGGATAGAACAATGATACAGACAGAGACCCATTCCAGTCTCCTCTGGTTTTTTGATATGAGATCTCGGTTTAAAGTCCCATCTGAAAGACTGTTAATTTTATTAGGGTCAGATGGGGGATCGAACCTGCAATCCCTGTATTACCAGTGCAGCGTGTTAACCACTGGACTGCAAATCCGTTAGGTCATATGGCGACTTCCCAGCTGTTATTTGTGGAAGATAAGACCCCGGGTGCCTTCCCGGGCTGATTTTCTGGCTTAAGACGTTTTACGTTTTAATATTTGTTTCACTTTTAGTTTAAACAATATTTTATTCAAGAATGGTACATAACACATGAATAGTTGCAACAGCATACTGGGGTAGTTAGGATTGGGGGAAAGTTACATAGTTAAAGATTCTAATCCCTCTTCACTTTTAAAAGTAGCGAATGACATGTGTATTTACGTTGTGTATTTATGTGGATGTTGTTGTGTATTTATGTTGTGTATTTACGTGGATGTTGCTGTGTATTTACGTTGTGTATTTACGTGGATGTTGCTGTGTATTTACGTTGTGTATTTACGTGGATGTTGTTGTGTATTTACGTTGTGTATTTATGTGGATGTTGTTGTGTATTTACGTTGTGTATTTATGTGGATGTTGTTGTGTATTTACGTTGTGTATTTACGTGGATGTTGTTGTGTATTTATGTGGATGTTGTTGTGTATTTACGTTGTGTATTTACGTGGATGTTGTTGTGTATTTATGTGGATGTGTGTGTATTTACGTGGATGTTGTTGTGTATTTACGTGGATGTTGTTGTGTATTTACATGATGTTGTGTATCTACGTGGATGTTGTTGTGTATTTACGTTGTGTATTTACGTGGATGTTGTTGTGTATTTATGTGGATGTTGTTGTGTATTTACGTGGATGTTGTTGTGTATTTACGTGGATGTTGTTGTGTATTTACGTGGATGTTGTTGTGTATCTACGTGGATGTTGTTGTGTATTTACGTTGTGTATTTACGTGGATGTTGTTGTGTATTTATGTGGATGTTGTTGTGTATTTACGTTGTGTATTTACGTGGATGTTGTTGTATATTTACGTGGATGTTGTTGTGTATTTACCTGGATGTTGTTGTGTATCTACATGGATGTTGTTGTGTATCTACGTGGATGTTGTTGTGTATTTACGTGGATGTTGTTGTGTATCTACGTGGATGTTGTTGTGTATTTACGTGGATGTTGTTGTGTATCTACGTGGATGTTGTTGTGTATTTACGTGGATGTTGTTGCGTATTTACGTGGATGTTGTTGTGTATTTACGTTGTGTATTTACGTGGATGTTGTTGTGTATCTATGTGGATGTTGTTGTGTATCTATGTGGATGTTGTTGTGTATTTACATTGTGTATTTACGTGGATGTTGTTGTGTATCTATGTGGATGTTGTTGTGTATCTATGTGGATGTTGTTGTGTATTTACGTTGTGTATTTACGTGGATGTTGTTGTGTATCTATGTAGATGTTGTTGTGTATCTATGTGGATGTTGTTGTGTATTTACGTTGTGTATTTACGTGGATGTTGTTGTGTATCTATGTGGATGTTGTTGTGTATCTATGTGGATGTTGTTGTGTATATATGTGGATGTTGTTGTGTATCTATGTGGATGTTGTTGTGTATTTACATGTTGTGTATTTACGTGGATGTTGTTGTGTATCTATGTGGATGTTGTTGTGTATCTATGTGGATGTTTTGTGTATTATATGTTGTGTATCTATGTGGATGTTGTTGTGTATATATGTGGATGTTGTTGTGTACTATGTGGATGTTGTTGTGTATTTACGTGGATGTTGTTGTGTATCTATGTGGATGTTGTTGTGTATCTATGTGGATGTTGTTGTGTATCTATGTGGATGTTGTTGTGTATATATGTGGATGTTGTTGTGTATCTATGTGGATGTTGTTGTGTATTTACGTGGATGTTGTTGTGTATTTACATGGATGTTGTTGTGTATTTACGTGGATGTTGTTGTGTATTTACGTGGATGTTGTTGTGTATTTATGTGGATGTTGTTGTGTATCTATGTGGATGTTGTTGTGTATCTATGTGGATGTTGTTGTGTATCTACGTGGATGTTGTTGTGTATTTATGTGGATGTTGTTGTGTATCTACGTGGATGTTGTTGTGTATTTATGTGGATGTTGTTGTGTATTTATGTGGATGTTGTTGTGTATTTACGTTGTGTATTTACGTGGATGTTGTTGTGTATTTATGTGGATGTTGTTGTGTATTTATGTGGATGTTGTTGTGTATTTACGTTGTGTATCTACGTGGATGTTGTTGTGTATTTATGTGGATGTTGTTGTGTATCTATGTGGATGTTGTTGTGTATTTATGTGGATGTTGTTGTGTATTTATGTGGATGTTGTTGTGTATTTACGTTGTGTATTTACGTGGATGTTGTTGTGTATTTTTGTGGATGTTGTTGTGTATTTACGTGGATGTTGTTGTGTATTTACGTGGATGTTGTTGTGTATTTACGTGGATGTTGTTGTGTATTTACGTGGATGTTGTTGTGTATCTACGTGGATGTTGCCGTGTATTTACGTTGTGTATCTACGTGGATGTTGTTGTGTATCTACGTGGATGTTGTTGTGTATTTACGTGGATGTTGTTGTGTATTTACGTGGATGTTGTTGTGTATTTACGTGGATGTTGTTGTGTATCTACGTGGATGTTGTTGTGTATTTATGTGGATGTTGTTGTGTATTTACGTGGATGTTGTTGTGTATTTATGTGGATGTTGTTGTGTATTTACATTGTGTATTTACGTGGATGTTGTTGTGTATCTACGTGGATGTTGTTGTGTATTTATGTGGATGTTGTTGTGTATTTACGTGGATGTTGTTGTGTATCTATGTGGATGTTGTTGTGTATTTACGTGGATGTTGTTGTGTATCTATGTGGATGTTGTTGTGTATTTACGTGGATGTTGTTGTGTATCTATGTGGATGTTGTTGTGTATTTACGTGGATGTTGTTGTGTATTTACGTGGATGTTGTTGTGTATCTACGTGGATGTTGTTGTGTATCTATGTGGATGTTGTTGTGTATCTACGTGGATGTTGTGTATTTACGTGGATGTTGTTGTGTATCTACGTGGATGTTGTTGTGTATCTACGTGGATGTTGTTGTGTATTTATGTGGATGTTGTTGTGTATCTACGTGGATGTTGTTGTGTATCTATGTGGATGTTGTTGTGTATCTACATGGATGTTGTTGTGTATCTACGTGGATGTTGTTGTGTATTTACGTGGATGTTGTTGTATATTTACGTTGTGTATTTACGTGGATGTTGTTGTGTATTTATGTGGATGTTGTTGTGTATCTACGTGGATGTTGTTGTGTATCTACGTGGATGTTGTGTATTTGCGTAATGTTGTTGTATATTTACGTTGTGTATTTACGTGGATGTTGTTGTGTATTTACGTGGATGTTGTTGTGTATCTACGTTGTGTATTTATGTGGATGTTGTTGTGTATCTATGTGGATGTTGTTGTGTATCTACGTGGATGTTGTTGTGTATTTACGTGGATGTTGTTGTGTATCTACGTGGATGTTGTTGTGTATCTACGTGGATGTTGTTGTGTATTTATGTGGATGTTGTTGTATATTTACGTTGTGTATTTACGTGGATGTTGTTGTGTATTTACGTGGATGTTGTTGTGTATTTACGTGGATGTTGTTGTGTATTACGTGGATGTTGTTGTGTATTTACGTGGATGTTGTTGTGTATCTACGTGGATATTGTTGTGTATCTATGTGGATGTTGTTGTGTATTTACGTGGATGTTGTTGTATATTTACGTTGTGTATTTACGTGGATGTTGTTGTGTATTTACGTGGATGTTGTTGTGTATTTACGTGGATGTTGTTGTGTATCTACGTGGATGTTGTTGTGTATTTATGTGGATGTTGTTGTGTATCTACGTGGATGTTGTTGTGTATTTACGTGGATGTTGTTGTGTATTTACGTGGATGTTGTTGTGTATTTATGTGGATGTTGTTGTGTATTTACGTTGTGTATTTACGTGGATGTTGGTGTGTATCTATGTGGATGTTGTTGTGTATTTACGTGGATGTTGTTGTGTATTTACGTGGATGTTGTTGTGTATTTACGTGGATGTTGTTGTGTATCTACGTGGATGTTGTTGTGTATCTACGTGGATGTTGTTGTGTATTTACGTGGATGTTGTTGTATATTTACATTGTGTATTTACGTGGATGTTGTTGTGTATCTACGTGGATGTTGTTGTGTATCTACGTGGATGTTGTTGTGTATCTACGTGGACGTTGTTGTGTATCTATGTGGATGTTGTTGTGTATTTACGTGGATGTTGTTGTGTATTTACGTGGATGTTGTTGTGTATCTACGTGGATGCTGTTGTGTATTTACGTGGATGTTGTTGTGTATCTACGTGGATGTTGCCGTGTATTTACATTGTGTATCTACGTGGATGTTGTTGTGTATCTATGTGGATGTTGTTGTGTATCTACGTGGATGTTGTTGTGTATTTACGTGGATGTTGTTGTGTATTTACGTGGATGTTGTTGTGTATTTACGTGGATGTTGTTGTGTATTTACGTGGATGTTGTTGTGTATTTACGTGGATGTTGTTGTGTATTTATGTGGATGTTGTTGTGTATCTACGTGGATGTTGTTGTGTATTTACGTGGATGTTGTTGTGTATTTACGTGGATGTTGTGTATTTACGTGGATGTTGTTGTGTATTTACGTGGATGTTGTTGTGTATTTACGTGGATGTTGTGTATTTATGTGGATGTTGATGTGTATCTACGTGGATGTTGTTGTGTATTTACGTGGATGTTGTTGTGTATTTACGTGGATGTTGTGTATTTACGTGGATGTTGTTGTGTATCTACGTGGATGTTGTTGTGTATTTACGTGGATGTTGTTGTGTATTTATGTGGATGTTGTGTATTTATGTGGATGTTGTTGTGTATTTATGTGGATGTTGTTGTGTATTTACGTGGATGTTGTTGTATATTTACGTGGATGTTGTTGTGTATTTATGTGGATGTTGTTGTGTATTTATGTGGATGTTGTTGTGTATCTACGTGGATGTTGTTGTGTATTTACGTGGATGTTGTTGTGTATCTACGTGGATGTTGTTGTGTATTTACGTGGATGTTGTTGTGTATCTACGTGGATGTTGTTGTGTATCTATGTGGATGTTGTTGTGTATTTACGTGGATGTTGTTGTGTATCTACGTGGATGTTGTTGTGTATCTATGTGGATGTTGCTGTGTATCTACGTGGATGTTGTTGTGTATCTATGTGGATGTTGTTGTGTATCTACGTGGATGTTGCTGTGTATCTACGTGGATGTTGTTGTGTATTTATGTTGTGTATCTACGTGGATGTTGTTGTGTATTTATGTGGATGTTGTTGTGTATCTACGTGGATGTTGATGTGTATCTACGTGGATGTTGTTGTGTATTTATGTTGTGTATCTACGTGGATGTTGTTGTGTATTTACATGGATGTTGTTGTGTATTTACGTGGATGTTGTTGTGTATCTACGTGGACGTTGTTGTGTATCTACGTGGATGTTGTTGTGTATTTATGTTGTGTATCTACGTGGATGTTGTTGTGTATCTACGTGGATGTTGTTGTGTATTTATGTTGTGTATTTACGTGGATGTTGTTGTGTATCTACTTGGATGTTGTTGTGTATTTACGTGGATGTTGTTGTGTATTTATGTTGTGTATCTACGTGGATGTTGTTGTGTATTTATGTTGTGTATCTACGTGGATGTTGTTGGGCTATGTGGGACCTACAGACAGACCCATTACTATGGCAGGCTATGAAATACCTATAGTGGACAACATATAGATGGACCCACTGAAGCTACGCCCAATCTTTTGTTCACCACATATATATCAGGATACATGAAAGCCCAATGGATAAAAAAATACACGATAACAATAATATTCACAACATTAACCCTTTCAACACCACAGGCCTCTCAATAGTGATTATAGGTTACAGTGATATTCAAGTCAGCGACCGTAAGTTGTTCTTTAACCCTTTCAACACCACAGGCCTCTCAATAGTGATTATAGGTTACAGTGATATTCAAGTCAGCGACCGTAAGTTGTTCTTTAACCCTTTCAACACCACAGGCCTCTCAATAGGCTTATAAAAAGTGTAGATCCAGATGAGCCGGCTCATGACGAGCTGTCTCATCAGGATCTGCACTTTTTGCCAGTAATATTACTATTTTTAGACAAAAATTACCCATTTTGATAATGAACTGGTCCAAATGTAATTTTCTTATTAATTTATTGGTCTTAAAATATCATGCACCCGTCCATGTCAGTTACTTGGGGTTGAATGGGTTAATTGAATGCACATTGTAATTGTATTCTCTGTCATAAGTCACATCTCACGTCTTATTTAACATAACTTGCACTAAGAATATAATTATAGCCAGAAGCAAAATTTTCCGAGAGTTGCATGCTGGGTAAAACAAACAGGCTATAAATAGTTCCAATAATTGTAGCAGACGACAATTAATACAATAATGTTCTTTCCTTATTTGTAACTGAAAATTTATTATTATGAAATTTCATGACATATATGACTGTTATTTTCATACCCTGTTAACCCTTTCAACACCACAGACCTCTAAATAGGCTTACAAAAAGTGTAGATCCAGATGAGCCGGCTCGTGACGAGCCGTCTCATCAGGATCTGCACTTTTTGCAAGTAATATTACAATTTTTAGAAAATAATTTACCCATTTTGATAAATGATCTTGTCCAAATGTAATTTTCTTATTAATTTAATTGGTCTAAAAATGTCATGGACCAGTCCATGTCAGTTACTTGGTGTTGAATGGGTTAAATATTTTAAATAAATGAACTAGATACCGTCCATACTAGCCTATAAGGTGATCTTGTCTATAAGACGACCCAACTACTTTGGTCCTGAACATGCACCCGCATCAGTGGCGGCCGGTCCATGGGGAGTGGTTGGCTAATAGTCAGGGGCCCAAAGGGGGCCCCCTAAGACCAGAAGGAAAAATAATAAATTAGGAGTTTTCTGAGGCCCCCTCTGGAAATGTGGCCCCACAACTGCGCCTCAGGATGCACAATCTCGTGTACACGAACTGAAAAAAGTTTGCGCGCTGAAATATTGATTTTTCTACCAAATCTCTGTTCCGTACTTTTCCGGGTTTTCCCCCAATAAACTTATTTTATTAAACCGAAAGTACTGACGCGATGTCAGTTGAAGAACCGATATATATAATGTTGTTATATGTCAGTGAAGTACACTGTTGTTTCTGTTGTTCTAATAGTTTTTTATTTTATTTCCTTATTAAAGAACCTACCTCAACCTAGCGTCACTTGGATATGTTATCATATGTATACTTCAAATCCCGAGTTCCCAGATAAAAACAATGGCAGCGGTCGATTCATGCAGTCATATATGAGAAGACCTTCAATTAATGAACAACTATATTATTGTCCAATTCCACTCTTAGAGTGAAGGATTTGGCGTTTTTCTTCCCACGGGTGATGATGATGATTCCGTTTATTTACCCTCGCCGCCGGTAAACCATATGGGCGAGCATTCCCATGGGCCGAACCATGGTCGGCCCGATGCGTTTTGTGTCCGAGGGGGGGCTCATAATAATTATAGCCAGGGGCTCCGGAAGGCGTCCGGCCGCCACTGACCCGCATATAAGGCAGGTTGATAATATGGACACCGGACAAAACTATAATTGCATTAAGAGGAGACTCTGGAATGGGTCTCTGTCTGTATCATGCACTATCCTCCAAAATCTAAAATGATTAATCTCTTCAGGAGGCGTCGCTCATATGGGCAACCGGTAGCGACGATAAATCAACGTAAAACACACACACACGTAAGTTGAAGAAATGTTCCGTGTCCGAGGAATTTCTTTCTGAAACGCAATGATGGATATCATTTAACACACTTTTAAAATACAATTTAATTTTTTTAAGAACTCGGGACAAAAATCCACTTTGAGGCCATAATGTGGTGCTTGAAAACTTGTCTTATAGGCGAGAATGGACTGTATCAATGATATGTTCTACTTGAAGCCATACTTGCGTTCAGATATGCAAAATTGCACTATAAACTATAATGCGAGTGTCACGTTTTTGTGCCAGCAATTATAAAATAAGACGTACTAAAAGCTATTTACTGGCATTAATGTACATTGTATTTGCTATTTACTGGCATTAATGTACATTGTATTTGCTATTTACTGGCATTAATGTACATTGTATTTGCTATTTACTGACATTAATGTACATTGTATTTGCTATTTACTGGCATTAATGTACATTGTATTTGCTATTTACTGGCATTAATGTACATTGTATTTGCTATTTACTGGCATTAATGTACATTGTATTTGCTATTTACTGGCATTAATGTACATTGTATTTGCTATTTACTGGCATTAATGTACATTGTATTTGCTATTTACTGGCATTAATGTACATTGTATTTGCTATTTACTGGCATTAATGTACATTGTATTTGCTATTTACTGGCATTAATGTACATTGTATTTGCTATTTACTGGCACTAATGTACATTGTATTTGCTATTTACTGGCACTAATGTACATTGTATTTGCTATTTACTGGCACTAATGTACATTGTATTTGCTATTTACTGGCACTAATGTACATTGTATTTGCTATTTACTGGCACTAATGTACATTGTATTTGCTATTTACTGGCACTAATGTACATTGTATTTGCTATTTACTGGCACTAATGTACATTGTATTTGCTATTTACTGGCATTAATGTACATTGTATTTGCTATTTACTGGCATTAATGTACATTGTATTTGCTATTTACTGGCATTAATGTACATTGTATTTGCTATTATGACTTGTTTTGGAGCATTTTACGGAGGAACTATGGAGAGAGCTCAATGAAAATGCTAAACAAGGTGGGTTTCTTGGCTGATCACCTTATCACACAACCTAGCGACAGTCAAAACCTTTTCAGAAATTGTGACAGTCGGACCATTTCAGAAATTTGCGACAGTCGGACCATTTCAGAAATTTGCGACAGTCGGACCTTTTCAGAAATTTGCGACAGTCGGACCATTTCAGAAATTTGCGACAGTCGGACCGTTTCAGAAATTTGTGACAGTCGGACCTTTTCGGAAAATTGCGACAGTCGGGACCATTTCAGAAATTTGTGTCAGTCGGACCTTTTCAGAAATTTGCGACAGTTGTGAATGTAGCATATTATATTATATATTATTATTATTATATATATAGCTATTATTATTATATTATTATTATATTATACTTTAAATTCCTGTTTAAAATAAAGTTTATCATGTAATTGTAAATCTTACCAAAACCAGTATTGCTGTTAAAGTGATGTTATGTACAGATGACAGGAGTAGTATATACACTACATATGATTGCTTTCCTCATGCCACATGATAAACTCACTTGTAACAGTTCTAACTGGCTATACTATTTGCAGTGTATAGTTTGAGGCCCCAACAGATTAAGTTTATAACATAACTTTATGGGGGTTTATATATACCATATTTATCTTAACAATTAATTGATTATAGATAACTCTGCCTGGGCCTCAATTTCTTACTAGTATTGACAGGTAAAATAACAGTAAAACCATGGTTTTTTCTAATTCAGCTTTCTCCATAGCTACGTTCCTCCATAGCTACCTTTCTCCATAGCTACGTTCCTCCATAGCTACATTTCTCCATAGCTACGTTTCTCCATAGCTACCTTTCTCCATAGCTACGTTTTTCCATAGCTACGTTTCTCCATAGCTACCTTTCTACATAGCTACGTTTCTCCTCCATAGCTACGTTTCTCCTCCATAGCTACGTTTCTCATCCATAGCTATGTTTCTCCTCCATAGCTACGTTTCTCCTCCATAGCTACATTTCTCCTCCATAGCTACGTTTCTCCTCCATAGCTACGTTTCTCCATAGCTACCTTTCTCCATAGCTACGTTTCTCCATAGCTACGTTTCTCCATAGCTATGTTTCTCCATAGCTACATTTCTCCATAGCTACGTTTCTCCATAGCTACGTTTTTCCATAGCTACATTTCTCCGTAATAAATCTAATAGCAAAGAAATTAATACGAGGAAATCACTTTTACCATATTTTTATTAAAATTGCTGGCATCAAAACAAGGACACTTGCTTACAGTGCAATCCGGAATATAATACAACTGCAGGCTAACGATGAAATTACCTGTCAAATATGTCATGCAATTGCATTAGAATTGTGTCATAGCTATTAAAATTATTTCAATAATTAATAGCCTTTATTGTACCCAGAATGCAAGTCTCAAACTTCAGCCAACTCTTCTCCTGATTTTACTCTTCAAATTCCTGGTAGGAAATATCCAGTAGTCATTGAGCATTGAGTTAGAAAATGATCTTTGAAGAAGATTGTACATTTCAGTTCAATACAAGTCTTCTTTAAAGCGACACTACATCGGTGAACACAAATTTCTACAGAATGTATTTTTTCCTATCACGATTATGGTACAATTGTTTTCCAAATATTTGCCTCAAAGGCCAAGTATTTCAACTAATAAACAAGCGTCGTATACAACGTCTGCTGACATAACAAACTAATGTAAATAGGGCCAACCAACATTCATGCATAATGAATGCATGCATCGTGAATAACACGATTTATGACACGCACTTGGCATAGACTCCAATAAAAATCAAACGTCAATTCAGGAGCATAGCTGACCGTTATTTGAAATCCTACTTTCACTTTTGACATTTTGTATATCAAAAAAAACACTGTTTATGTATAGAAAGTTAGTGTTGGAATTATTTGGGAAGCTTTTGTAGTAGCTATGCTATTTATAGATAAAAAAGCAAATGTAATGTCGCTCTAACAATTCACATCTATAAAAGATTTTCAAATTTTATATCCAAATTATTAAATGCAACATATAGCTTGTCTCATTTAATATTAAAATGAACGACACCCTTTGACAATGGCAAATAGCAGTCAGTTGTCGTTCTTAACTAGATGGCGCCACCTGACCCGGTCCCGATACATTTGGAGTGATTCGGATTTTATCGTACTTTCCTTAGAAAACAATGTAAACACGCTCATACATAATAACACAAAATAATAGATAATTATGCCTTCAACCTGCTGCTGTGTACCCCAGTGTCATTTAAGAGGAGGACATGAGTTTCCGAAAGATTATGATAGGCGTTCCAAGTGGGTGAACGCGATTAGAAGGATAGACGAATCTTTCAAAGATTGGCAGCCTTCGAAGATGTAAGCCTTTTTTCTCAACCACCCAACTGAATAATGACATCAACCACGCGTTTTGACCCTAACCCTGGGCGGAGCAAGTGATGAAGGCGTTCTTTATGCGTGGTTGATACTATATTCTGATCGGCTGGTTGAGATAAAGATTTTACGCTTCGACGACTGCAGTCCATTTCAGAGCTGATGATTACGTTCAACAGACCATCGATGGTATGTTTAAGCGCTTGTTGAGTTTTTAAGAAAAGCTTGAGAATGAAAAAGAGTAGCATTGAGCAGAACTAGAGTCCTGCTTCATTGTCATTACACCGTCGTAGAGGCGTTAGTACGGGCGAAATACTGATTTCGGTATCAGTCATAATCAATTAGATTGTTCTGAAAAAGACAAAACAAAAAAACATAATTAGGATATGATTCGAACCCGGGTCTCCCGTGTCACAGATCAACGCTCTAACCACACGGCCATTTCGACATTTATGTATTTATGGACACAGTTATCGTATATAATAGCGTATGCTAGCCGTAAAGTTGTTTATTTTTCCCGGTTATACAATTTTAATTCTGTTAGGTGTTGCAATTCGGGTGGAATACATATTCTTGACCATTTTTAACGTCAACTACAAGGATTTTTTTTACATATCATCGTTTTATCGACCATTGCATTAACTTAGCACTGTCGGACCTGACCCGTGTTTACGGTTCACAGGATCGCCGCATTTCTCGGTCTTTATTGCTTATTACGCTAAAATCTGAAGCAAAATTAATACCTTTCAACCAAATCCATTTTCCTTCCTGTCTGCTTTGCATTTCTCTTCTTTAATTCCGATTTTAACTGTGGTATTGTCATAAGACCGAACTTCGATGCCATGTTAATGATGTTTATTCTGCGAGAATTCCAGGACCGGGTACAGTGGCGCCCCTAGCGGCTGCCAAGAAAGATAACTGACTGCTATTTGCCATTAAACCTGTCTGGTGGCCTGGCTGAATATGCATAGTGTAATATTGTAATAGACACATATTTCTGATTGATTGGCTTTGGTGGCCTGGCTGAATATGCATAGTGTAATATTGTAATAGACACATGTTTAACAATCAGTTAATGAACTTGCACGCGTCAATTAACTATGCATTAAATAGATACTAGTACTAGATATTTGTACTGCGCTTTCACTAGATTCCCATACAGAACAGGTACTAGGTAAATGCACAGACATAAGCTCCACCTTTTCATTTATTCTAATTTTGAATATTGCTACAACAGTGCTACAACAGTGTATGTGATAAATATCCATGATGCAAACAGATTTAACCCTTATTCAGCTGGAAACGAGTATATTTATTTTTGCAAACAGCATTGAGCCAGATCAGATGGGACAGAACGTGTCATCTGATCAGCTCTATGCTATGTATGTATGTATGTATGTATGTATGTATGTTCCATTAATGTCAAACCCTTTGCGGGGACTTAAACCAGTTTTCCTGGGCATGCTAAGCCGACCATAGAGGCAAACCAGTACTAAGCAATGTGTGTGAGGTGCCTTTGCTCAATGCCACTACATACGTGGCCTGACTGAGTATCGAACCCGGACCCACATACGTGGCCTGACTGAGTATCGAACCCGGACCCACATATGTGGCCTGACTGAGTATCGAACCCTGACCGTTCGATTCCAAATCGGACACTCTACCATTGGACCACGGACGCCACGGATAGCTGTCTGCTATTCAGATAGTAGAGCTAAATCATTTGTCTGAATAGCAAACAACATAGATCCTGATCAGACGCGGCGTTACATGATCTGGATCCAAGTTGTTTGCACATTCCTTCCTTTATTCAACATTTTAAGGGTTAACCCATTCAAAGCATCGAAAGAATTTTCAAAACTGATCCAACTTTCTTGTGATTAAAATTTGGTAGATTAATGATAACATTAGCCTGGGAACAGACGTCACTATATTTTGCCTGGTCAGTCAAATAAATATATTTTAACACCGAGACAATTAATTGGGCCGTATTGAGTTTCTGATAATATCAATAATAATATGATGTCGTTTTGCCAGAAGTTAAAAAGTGAAAAATCGACAGACTGGAACCCAGGCTATGATAACATAACAAAATGGTGTATACTAGGCGGCCATCTTATCTGACCCGCAGCAAATGTCATGTTGCATAATTAATTGATAAAATTCTTGTCTCATTTCAAATGAAATATGGTAGTGTCTTTAAGTCAATACAAATTTATTTCAGCTCGATTGCGAAACAAGTTATTACAACTTATATTAATCGCTCTCGAGACCTCATTTATGATGGAATCCATCGCCACGAGGGAGAGAGAAGAGGCAATGTGGAATTTCAATGCCTTGCCTAAGGGCACAATCGTAACGGCTCCATTGTCAAGTATCTTTTATTCTGAGAACAGCTCGACTATATAGCTAAGTGGCAAAATAAAATTGCACTACGTAATAAAATGAATGCCATTTAACTGAACAAATTTTAACCCTGTCAACAATACAGATCTCTAAATAGGCTTACAAAAAGTGTAGATCCAGATGAGCCGGCCTGTAATGAGCCGTCTCATTATGTTCTGCACTTTTTGTCAGTAATATTACTATTTTTAGACAAAATTACCTATTTTGATAAATGAACTGGTCCAAATGTAAATGTAATTTTCTTATTAATTTATTGGTCTAAAAATATCATGCCCCAGTCCATGTCAGTTACTTGGTGTTGAAAGGGTTAATAATTCGTTCACCAGGCTATATAATATCTAACAGAAATCTAAGTGCACCAATCCATAAATTGTCTGTCCCAAAACAGCACCTTTTTGACTTATGATGGAGTCACTGGAAAACCTTATTTTTGCATTTCAGTGCAGAAACAACAGCGAATATTAAAGAACAGTTGGTGGTGGTCCACTGGTAGATGGTTTAGCAACTATGCGCGTTGCCGTCAAATTGACTGTCAAGTTCTGTCTTGCGGGCAGCCCCGTATCACAGCAGCTACATATGAAACGTGAATAACAGTAACGTACAAGTTCCCGTAGCCCACGGCGATATTCCACACTCATCCCAGTATATATAAAAAACTTGTAGAATCCATTCCCCATCGCTAACCAGAATGTCACAAAATGCAACTCGTGTGGAATGTCGTCATTGTACAGGCTGCAAATCCGTAGCAAACACCACGGCAACCATGTTCCGATATAAATCACTGATACTAAAAAGTTGATTTGGTAATTTCTTGGCCTCGACGAAACGTCTATTAAAACTGCTTCATACATTTTCTGCTTCTTTTTAAATGCATGTGTAAACATATAAATATCAGTTATCAACAACACAAGAAGTGGCGGCAGTAATGCTAAGACTCCTGCTGTGACAAAGTACGGTATCTCCGAACCTATATATATAGTACATATAAACACTTCCTTGTAATAACGAGTGTCCTGGAAACTCAACAATGGCGGCGAGCAGAAGCTTATTGCGGCGATCCAGGCAAATCCAATCCAACATAATGACCTTGGCGGCGACATCATCACTTGATATCGTTCCGGTTTGCGCACAGCGACATAATGGTCCACGTTCGTCCACGCAATCGCATATAATCCGGATAAGAAAAACACGACTAACATGTACGCTTGTACGTGGCACAGTTTTGAGTTTATTTCTGGAATTCCATATGAATTGATGACCAAGCTGTATAATGCAAATGGGAATATAAACAGTCCGATACACAAGTCGGAAACGGTCAACGAGTACAGATAAACGCGGTTAATATTCCGCAAATAATCTGTGCAGGCAACAACAAACAATGTGATCACATTTGTCCCAATCGTCATCGTCATAACTACCACCAGTATCACCATCTCGATAATAACGCCGGTCTCCATGTTTCAACTTATTTAGATTTTCCAAACTTACGGGAAGAAATAAAAGCATGTGATTATATCATTGACGAAAAGCACAGGAAATGTTCATCCTCCGTCATTCCGAAACTACGTTCCACAATGTAAGAAATATTAATATTATCCATCCAAGCTCTTGACAAACAAAATTGTCATCTTCAATGTCATCTTCAATGATTCTGAAACTGGATTTCAAGCAGAAAGAAATAGGAATACGCATCCATAATATCGATACAAATCGCAGCAATTTGTCGTAGACATCCGACGCTAGATGTCCTGGAGACAACAATACTTTTAAACACAATCTTGTCTAAAGGTTTTCAATTAATAGTGCAAGACTCTAGTCTCAGACAAAAAGTCATTTGTCTCCATTTATCATACTTGCAGTTGTATTATATCGAAAATATACGTTGGTTTCACAGAAAAAGAAATAAGAAATAATAAAATCCATCCAAGCTATCGACAAATCTCCGAGCAAATTGGCATCTTCAGTTAGTCCGAAACTACGTTTCACAAAGTAAGCAATAATATCATCCGTCCGTCCGAGCTCTTGACAAAATTCACATCAAATTTTCATCATCAGTTAATCCGAAACTAGGTTTCACAGCGGTCATCTGCAGTGGCATTTCACAATATAAGAAATAACATTACCCATCCAAGCTATTGACAAAAACTGGAGCAAATTGTCGTACAGATTTCCGAGATGCCTAAAGCTTTTTTTTCAATCCAATCTTCTCTCAATACATTTAAACACAATCTTAATGTCTAATGGATATTCCGTTTATGGTGTGGCATCTACTGATCTTCCCAGACTACAGTGCGCTGAGCCTCAATTCCATTAGGTAATGCCTTTTAATCCATCACGTTCAAACGTGTGTCTGTGTATTCAAATAGCTTCCAAAACTGCCTCGTAATGTTCAAATATAACACTATTATAAAGGTCTTCAACTCCATCAGTTTCAAGCGAACATGTCATGTGCCATCCAATACCTTCCAAAATTATTTTCTTTCAAAGAGATAGAGGACATTAGTGTTTGGATTTTATTTCATCTTGTGATCATCGAATTGTGTGCATAATACTCAAATTTTATGTCTTCAAAGTTTAAGCATTCAAAGTTATTATCAGCCAGAGTGAATTTCCAAATGAAAATTCTATCCAAAATTCCAATACATTAAAATGTATGTTGATAATATACACGTGTTTAATCCATTAACTTTCAAATTGAAGTAATGTCTGTTTCCCAACACGCTTCAAAATTACCTACAATTCAAATATAAAACAGTATTATATATGTGTTTTAATCCATTACACAGTATTATATATATGTTTAATCCATTACACAGTATTATATATGTGTTTAATCCATGAATCTTTCCAAATGTCTGTTAACTCTATGCAATATATATATATAACTACCCTACTGTAGGCTACATTTTTTGTGCTAATCCACTACACAGTATTATATATGTGTTTAATCCATTACACAGTATTATATATGTGCTTAATCCATTATACAGTATCATATATGTGTTTAATCCATTACACAGTATTATATATGTGCTTAATCCATTATACAGTATTATATATGTGTTTAATCCATTATACAGTATTATATGTGTTTAATCCATTACACAGTATTATATATGTGCTTAATCCATTATACAGTATTATATATGTGTTTAATCCATTATACAGTATTATATATGTGTTTAATCCATGAATCTTTCCAAATGTCTGTTAACTCTATGCAATATATATATATAACTACCCTACTGTAGGCTACATTTTGTGTGCTAATCCATTAAACAGTATTATATATGTGTGAAATCCATTATACAGTATTATATATGTGTTTAATCCATTATACAGTATTATATATGTGCTTAATCCATTATACAGTATTATATATGTGCTTAATCCATCATACAGTATTATATGTGTTTAATCCATTATAAGTATTATATATGTGTTTAATCCATTATACAGTATTATATATGTGTTTAATCCATTATAAGTATTACATATGTGTTTAATCCATTATAAGTATTATATATGTG
This sequence comes from Archivesica marissinica, assembly GCA_014843695.1. Lineage (NCBI taxonomy): Eukaryota > Metazoa > Mollusca > Bivalvia > Venerida > Vesicomyidae > Archivesica > Archivesica marissinica. The sequence goes on along the minus strand of CM026400.1, from coordinate 34,967,381 downwards.
TTTAATCCATTATAAGTATTATATATGTATTTAATCCGTTATAATTATTATATATGTGTTTAATCCATTATACAGTATTATATATGTGTTTAATCCATTATAAGTATTATATATGTGTTTAATCCATTATAAGTATTATATATGTGTTTAATCCATTAAACAGTATTATATATGTGCTTAATCCATTATACAGTATTATATGTGTTTAATCCATTACAATGTATTATATATGTGTTTAATCCATTAAACAGTATTATATATGTGCTTAATCCATTATACAGTATTATATATGTGCTTAATCCATTATACAGTATTATATATGTGTTTAAACCATTAAACAATATTATATATGTGTGAAATCCATTACATTGTAGTATATGTGTTTAATCCATTACACAGTATTATATATGTGTTTAATCCATTATACAGTATTGTATATGTGCTTAATCCATTACACAGTATTATATATGTGTGAAATCCATTATACAGTATTATATATGTGCTTAATCCATTACACAGTAGTATATGTGTGAAATCCATTATACAGTATTATATATGTGTTTAATCCATTATACAGTATTATATATGTGTTTAATCCATTAAACAGTATTATATATGTGTTTAATCCATCATACAGTATTATATATGTGTTTAATCCATTAAACAGTATTATATATGTGTTTAATCAATTATACAGTATTATATGTGCTTAATCCATTATACAGTATTATATATGTGTTTAATTCATTATAAGTATTATATATGTGTTTAATCCATTAAGTATTATATATGTATTTAATCCGTTATAAGTATTATATATGTGTTTAATCCATTATAAGTATTATATACGTGTTTAATCCATTATACAGTATTATATATGTGTTTAATCCATTATAAGTATTATATATGTGTTTAATCCATTAAACAGTATTATATATGTGCTTAATCCATTATACAGTATTATATATGTGTTTAATCCATTACAAAGTATTATATATGTGTTTAATCCATTAAACAGTATTATATATGTGTTTAATCCATTATACAGTATTATATATGTGCTTAATCCATTATACAGTATTATATATGTGTTTAATCCATTAAACAATATTATATATGTGTGAAATCCATTACATTGTAGTATATATGTGTTTAATCCATTACACAGTATTATATATGTGTTTAATCCATTATACAGTATTGTATATGTGCTTAACCCATTACACAGTATTATATATGTGTGAAATCCATTATACAGTATTATATATGTGCTTAATCCATTACACAGTATTATATATGTTTGAAATCCATTAAACAGTATTATATATGTGTTTAATCCATCATACAGTATTATATATGTGTTTAATCCATTATACAGTATTATATATGTGTTTAATCCATTAAACAGTATTATATATGTGTTTAATCCATTATACAGTATTATATGTGTTTAATCCATCATACAGTATTATATATGTGTTTAATCCATTACACAGTATTATATATGTGTTTAATCCATTAAACAGTATTATATATGTGTTTAATCCATTATACAGTATTATATGTGCTTAATCCATTAAACAGTATTATATATGTGTTTAATCCATTATACAGTATTATGTGTGTTTAATCCATTATACAGTATTATATATGTGTTTAATCCATTATACAGTATTATATGTGTTTAATCCATTATACAGTATTATATATGTGCTTAATCCATTAAACAGTATTATATATGTGCTTAATCCATTAAACAGTATTATATATGTGTTTAATCCATTATACAGTATTATGTGTTTAATCCATTATACAGTATTATATATGTGTTTAATCCATAATACAGTATTATATATGTGTTTAATCCATTACACAGTATGATATGTGTTAAATCCATTATACAGTAGTATATATGTGTTTAATCCATTACACTGTAGTATATGTGTTTAATCCATTAACTTTCAAACTGACCTACGGTATGACTGTTCCTTAATATATTTTAAAACTATCTATATCTAAAAAAACGCATGAGTATTATTATGTATGTGTTTAATCCATCAACCTTTAATATGATTATATCTGTTACCTAAATCCGTTACCAAACACGCTAAATATTTACGTACTTTTCAAAGATAAAACAGTATTATTATGTATGTGTTTAATCCATCAGCTTTCAAACTATATCTGCTATTAAATAACAAAACCCACAATACTCGTCTACATTAATACGAGTGTTTGTTTCTCTCTCTCTGTATACACAGCATCAACTCCACGCCTGCAGCTGTACTTCCAATCATTTCACATTCTATAGTAAGTACATTTCTTTCACAAAGAATATAAATATTTCTTTCATCCTATTAACTGTGTACGCGAGTTTACGAGTCTACGAGTACACACTATTTGCTCCTAATAATTACTAGTATTTCAAGAACAATTTTCATTCTTGTATCGTAAAATCCATCTGCCAAGAAAAGCTAATAAAGTACAGGTTATTTTATATTTGTCATTGTTATACCCCACGTGACTACCCCCACCCCATGCAAAATTTGCCATACCCGAGCGGGCGACATTTTTCAATGTCTCATGGCAATGTATCAACTCTGAATAGCCTCATTTGGAACGAAATCATGCTATTTGGCACGAAATCATGCTATTTGGAACAAAATCATGCTATTTGGAATGAAATTGGAACGAAATCATGCTATTTGGAACAAAATCATGCTATTTGGAACAAAATCATGCTATTTGGAACAAAATCATGCTATTTGGAATGAAATTGGAACGAAATCATGCTATTTGGAACAAAATCATGCTACTTGGAACGAAATCGTTCTATTTGGAACGAAATCATGCTATTCAGATTTTACAGTTTAATTTCAGTGCGACTGTGGATATTGTCAACCTGCGGAAAAATAACATCGACAGAGACGAGACGATCATTATTTTCCTCGGGTTGACAATATCAACTATCACACTCACCGAGATGAAATATTTATATACTATTCCTACCTACGTAAATAACTCTTTATATGTGAAAAGTTACAAAAGAAAAGTAAATAGTGAGTGAGTGATTAATACACATTACGAGCGTTACGAGGAGTATCCTCCATAAATACCATTCTACACCTATCGTTATTACCCGCAAACACATTCTACACGTATCGTTATTACCCGCAAACACATTTACACGTATCGTTATTACTAGCAAACACATTTACACGTATCGTTATTACCCGCAAACACATTTACACGTATCGTTATTACCCGCAAACACATTCTACACGTATCGTTATTACCCGCAAACACATTCTACACGTATCGTTATTACCCGCAAACACATTTACACATATCGTTATTACTAGCAAACACATTTACACGTATCGTTATTACTAGCAAACACATTTACACGTATCGTTATTACTAGCAAACACATTTACATGTATCGTTATTACTAGCAAACACATTTACACGTATCGTTATTACTAGCAAACACATTTACACGTATCATTATTACTAGCAAACACATTCTACACATATCGTTATTACTAGCAAACACATTTACACGTATCGTTATTACTAGCAAACACATTTACACGTATCGTTATTACTAGCAAACACATTTACACGTATCGTTATTACTAGCAAACACATTTACACGTATCGTTATTACTAGCAAACACATTTACACGTATCGTTATTACTAGCAAACACATTTACACGTATCGTTATTACTCGCAAACACATTTACACGTATCGTTATTACTAGCAAACACATTTACACGTATCGTTATTACTAGCAAACACATTTACACGTATCGTTATTACTAGCAAACACATTTACACGTATCGTTATTACTCGCAAACACATTTACACGTATCGTTATTACTAGCAAACACATTTACATATATCGTTATTACTAGCAACAAAGATAACAAATTTAGGTAATAATAGGCAACAAAGACATAATTATATCTAAATAATAGCTAACAAAAATATAATTACATTTATATAATAGGTAACAAAGACGTGTATGATCATAATTTTGGCAAATAATTGGTAACAAAGATATTATTGTATGTAAATAATAGCAAAGCTGATTTTCCGTAATAAAATTTGAATTATAGTTTAATTTCATTTTAATAATATTTTATTGCATGTTTTTATACATTACATTATAATTATACATACAATGAAATACTTGGAAATTAAATTAGAATTAATTATTATTGCTGTATACAATTTAATTAGGAATTATAGAGAATATTATGAACAATTGTAAATGTACCCAAAACTTGTACCCAAAACTGAGTGCAAACATTTTGACATTACTCAGCAGTTACTTCTATTCAACAAAATACTATGTTTGAAGATTTGTATGACCTGTAATGAACAGATGAATCTACGCTAACTTTCAGATGAATCTATGCTAACTCACAGATGAATCTACACTAACTTACAGATGAATACAAGCTAACTTACAGATGAATCTATGCTAACTTACAGATGAATCTATGCTAACTTACAGATGAATCTATGCTAACTTACAGATGAATCTATGCTAACTTACAGATGAATCTACACTAACTTACAGATGAATCTATGCTAACTTACAGATGAATCTATGCTAACTTACAGTTTTTTATGCTTTCCAATGAAATATAGAAATTTATCAGTGAAATAAAATGTGTTATTGCACGTGTGGTACCTAACCACTGCATGTTGAAATGTTGTCAAGGCGAACGTTTTCAGACTCGAGCTGTCAGTGACACCATTAATAATGTCTTATATGATGTCATTTATTGTCGTTTAAGCGAGTTCTTGCACAAATTAGCGTACAGGGTCGGTTGCATAAATTTCTATCATAAAAACCCTTTTCAGCTTAAAATAAATTGAAATTTGTTCGTTAAACCCTTTCCCTCATAGAAGCACCTCTTGACGCACCTCCATTGACAATGTAGTAGCCAAACCAAAGACCAGAATCTCATGTAGTTCCAGTAATATCTATGGAGGTGGGATAGATATGGCGACTACTTATCCACTGCATGATAGCTAAATGGCTGTTGTTTGTATGTAGATATAGTTGTATATTAACCTAAATCTCTATGTAGTCCCAGTAATATCTATGGAGGTGGGATAGATATGGCGACTACTTATCCACTGCATGATAGCTAAATGGCTGTCGTTTGTATGTAGATATAATAGTATATTAACCTAAATCTCTATGTAGTCCCAGTAATATCTATGGAGGTGGGATAGATATGACGACTACTTATCCACTGCATGATAGCTAAATGGCTGTTGTTTGTATGTAGATATAATAGTATATTACCGGTAACCTAAATCTCTATGAAGGAAAGGGTTAAGTGAATAATCCAATTATAATTCACTCATGAACATAGAAAGCAACTCCTGGTAATAATACTTTCAATTTTCATTCGGTGAAATATAATTCATACACCGAAACAAACAAATATCCTCTTATTATCTGTTCAAAATTGTATCCGCACAAATCCACTAATGCACACACATCATAACTTCAGAACTGTGTCTAGAAAAGATTAACCTGACTCAATCAACTCTACACAATCAACTCTACACAATCAACTCTACACAATCGACTCTACACAATATACTCTACACAATATACTCTACACAATCAACTCTACACAATATACTCTACACAATATACTCTACACAATCAACTCTACACAATATACTCTACACACTATACTCTACACAATCGACTCTACACAATATACTCTACACAATATACTCTACACAATCAACTCTACACAATATACTCTACACAATCGACTGTACACAATATACTCTACACACTATACTCTACACACTATACTCTACACAATATATTCTACACAATCAACTCTACACAATATATACTCTACACAATATACTCTACACAATCGACTCTACACAATCGACTCTACACAATATACTCTACACAATCAACTCTACACAATATACTCTACACACTATACTCTACACAATCGACTCTACACAATATACTCTACACAATATACTCTACACAATCAACTCTACACAATATACTCTACACAATCGACTGTACACAATATACTCTACACACTATACTCTACACACTATACTCTACACAATATATTCTACACAATCAACTCTACACATATATACTCTACACAATATACTCTACACAATCGACTCTACACAATCGACTCTACACAATATACTCTACACAATATACTCTACACAATATAGTCTACACAATATACTCTACACAATCAACTCTACACAATATACTCTATACAATCGACTCTACACAATATACTCTACACAATATACTCTACACAATCGACTCTACACAATAGATTATATACAATATACTCTACACACAATCAACTCTACACAATATACTCTACACAATCGACTCTACACAATAGATTATATACAATATACTCTACACAATCAACTCTATACAATATACTCTACATAATATACTCTACACAATAGACTCTACACACAATAGACTCTACACACAATAGACTCTACACAATAGATTATATACAATAGACTCTACACACAATATACTCTACACATAATATACTCTACACACAATAGACTCTACACAATAGACTCTACACAATATACTCTACACAATAGACTCTACACAATAGACTCTACACAATAAATTATATACAATAGACTCTACACAAATACTCTACACAATACTCTACACAATAGATTATATACAATAGACTCTACACACAATATACTCTACACATAATATACTCTACACACAATAGACTCTACACAATATACTCTACACAATAGACTCTACACAATAGACTCTACAAAATCAACTCTACAAAATCAACTCTACACAATATACTCTACACAATAGACTCTACACAATAGACTCTACAAAATCAACTCTACAAAATCAACTCTACACAATATACTCTACACAATATACTCTACACAATATACTCTACACAATAAATTATATACAATAGACTCTACACACAATAGACTCTACACACAATAGACTCTACACAATAGATTATATACAATAGACTCTACACAATAGATTATATACAATATACTCTACACAATAGATTATATACAATATACTCTACACAATAGATTATATACAACAGACTCTACACAATAGATTATATACAATAGACTCTACACAATAGATTATATACAATAGACTCTACACACAATAGACTCTACACAATAAATTATATACAATAGACTCTACACAATAAATTATATACAATAGACTCTACACAATAAATTATATACAATAGACTCTACACACAATAGACTCTACACAATAGATTATATACAATAGACTCTACACAATAGATTATATACAATATACTCTACACAATAGATTATATACAATATACTCTACACAATAGATTATATACAATAGACTCTACACAATAGATTATATACAATAGACTCTACACAATAGATTATATACAATAGACTCTACACAATAGATTATATACAATATACTCTACACAATAGATTATATACAATATACTCTACACAATAGATTATATACAATAGACTCTACACAATAGATTATATACAATATACTCTACACAATAGATTATATACAATATACTCTACACAATAGATTATATACAATATACTCTACACAATAGATTATATACAATATACTCTACACAATAGATTATATACAATATACTCTACACAATAGATTATATACAATATACTCTACACAATAGATTATATACAATATACTCTACACAATAGATTATATACAATAGACTCTACACAATAGATTATATACAATATACTCTACACAATAGATTATATACAACAGACTCTACACAAGACTCTACACAATAGACTCTACAAAATCAACTATACACAATATACTCTACACACAATTGACTCTACACAATCAACTCTACACAATAGACTCTACACAATAGACTCTACACTATTGACTCTACACAATAGACTCTACACAATATACTCTACACAATCAACTCTACACAATAGACTCTACACAATATACTCTACACAATCGACTCCACACAATATACTCTACACAATTGACTCTACACAATCAACTCTACACAATAGACTCTACACAATAACTCTACACAATATACTCTACACAATATACTCTACACAATAGACTCTACACAATATACTCTACACAATATACTCTACACAATAGACTCTACACAATATACTATACACAATCGACTCTACACAATCGACACTACACAATCGACTCCACACAATATATTCTACACAATATACTCTACACAATCAACTCTACACAATATACTCTATACAATCGACTCCACACAATATATTCTACACAATATACTCTACACAATCAACTATACACAATATACTCTACACAATCGACTACACAATATGCTCTATACAATAGACTCCACACAATAGACTCCACGCAATAGACTCCACACAATAGACTCTATGGTCTATTGAAGAAATCAATTAAATTTCACTGCCGATATTTGCTACAATTCCAAATTCTTATTTGAATATATCCGATACTAATTACATTTTATTTCCACTCCAGATGATACCAGGTAACAGCACATATAAAATTCTTTGCGTGCTACTCTTACACTTAAAGTTTTTTTTCTGGAATGTCTCGCAAACGAAGTAAACAAACTGCTTAGAAATCCCTCAACCACAGGCAAATTTCCATTCACGACTAATCTCCCATCCCTCTGAGAGCTGACATTGCTATAGTTGCTATAAATTATTTCCAATATAACGTCTCCAATCCACTTACGAAATCAGACACAGCCCTTTATGTGCATTCAATGCAAACAAGTGTAGATACAATTCCCATAATGCATTGTTTTACCTCTTTGGCTGAATGCACTTTTCACAATGTATTTCCCGTTTTACAACACACCATACAATAAAAGTTCTCATTCAATTATTTCCGACATTTTTACAAGCACTCCAAAATGTGCGCGAAAAAAATGAATGTTATATTTAACTACTATTTCTAGTTTTTGCTTTCTAGGTTTAATCCTTCCTAATATCGTTCACTCTTGTACATTAGAGTATACATTCTGGTAAAGTTCTTATTTTTTTATACAACAAAAACCTCCTGCTAGGAACATCTATCGGAGATCAGATATCTAATCTGTAAATATCATTGCACACACAGAGACATGTAAAGAACAGAGATTGGGAACATCACTAAATCTGCCATAGAATCTCGCAGCGATCACAAACTCTCCTTTCTGAATATCTGCATTCATATTCATCATAGAGCTAAAATAAAAACTATACCAGGACATGGCCGGCATGGCTGGCAATATTCTTAACAAAATAAGATATGTTGTTTATTACATGGATCATAGAAGTGATAGAAGCTTTCCACTGTTGTCAAAACTCAAAGCATAGTCCACGACACTACACTGAACCAATAAATTAAACACTATAGCACTATCACTGTAGCACTAACACTATAGTGGCATAGCACTACCACTATACCACTGCCACTATTAGCACTACCACTATAGCACTACCACTATAGCACTACCACTATAACACTACCACTATAACACTCCCACTATAGCACTACCACTATAACACTACCACTATAGCACTACCACTATAACACTACCACTATACCACTACCACTATAACACTACCACTATAACACAACCACTATAACACTACCACTATAACACTCCCACTATAGCACTACCACTATAACACTACCACTATAACACTACCACTATAACACCCACTATAGCACTACCACTATAACACAACCACTATAACACTACCACTATAACACTACCACTATAACACAACCACTATAGCACTACCACTATAGCACTACCACTATAACACTACCACTATACCACTATAGCACTACCACTATAGCACTACCACTATACCACTACCACTATAGCACTACCACTATACCACTACCACTATAGGACTATCACAATAGCACTACCACTATACCACTACCACTGTAGCACTACCACTATAGCACTACCACTATAGCACTACCACTATACCACTACCACTATAGGACTATCACAATAGCACTACCACTATACCACTGTAGCACTACCACTGTAGCACTACCACTATAGCACTACCACTATAGCACTACCACTATAGCACTACCACTATAACACTACCAATATAGCACTACCACTATAGCACTACCACTGTACCACTACCACTATAGCACTACCACTATAGCACTACCACTATAGCATTACCACGATAACACTACCACAATAGCACTACCACTATAACACTACCACTATAGCACTACCACTATAACACTACCACTATAGCACTACCACTTACCACTATAACACTACCACTATAACACTACCACTATAGCACTACCACTATATCACTACCACTATAACACTACCACTACCACTATAACACTACCACTATAGCACTACCACTGTACCACTACCACTATAGCACTACCACTATAGCACTACCACTATAGCACTACCACTATAGCACTACCACGATAACACTACCACTATAGCACTACCACTGTACCACTACCACTATAGCACTACCACTATAGCACTACCACTATAGCACTACCACTATAGCACTACCACTATAGCACTACCACTATAGCACTACCACTATAACACTACCACTATAACACTACCACTATAGCACTACCACTATAACACTACCACTATAGCACTACCACTATAACACTACCACTATACCACTACCACTATAACACTACCACCATAGCACTACCACTATAGCACTACCACTATAACACTACCACTATAGCACTACCACTACCACCACTATAGCACTACCACTATATCACTACCACTATAACACTACCACTATAGCACTACCACTATACCACTACCACCATAGCACCACTATAGCACTAGAACTATAGCACTACCACTATAACACTACCACTATAGCACTACCACTATACCACTACCACCATAGCACCACTATAGCACTACCACTATAGCACTACCACTATAACACTACCACTATAGCACTACCACTATAGCACTACCACTATTACACTACCACTATAGCACTCTCACTATACCACTATACCGCTACCACTATAATACTACCACCATAGCACTACCACTATAACACTACCACTATACCACTATAGCACTACCACTATACCACTACCACCATAGCACTACCACTATAACACTACCACTATACCACTACCACCATAACACTACCACTATAGCACTACCACTATACCACTACCACCATAGCACTACCACTATAACACTACCACTATACCACTATAACACTACCACTATAGCACTACCACTATAGCACTACCACTATAGCACTACCATTATAACACTACCACTATAGCACTACCACTATAGCACTACCACTATAGCACTACCATTATAACACTACCACTATAGCACTACCATTATACCACTACCACTATACCACTACCACTATAGCACTACAACTATAGAGCACTAACAATTAATGCATGATGACTGTAATATCGGTATCTCTTTGCATGCTGGGTAAACAAAAGGCTATACTATAAATAGTTCTACTAATTGTAGCAGACAACAAAGCATTAATGTTTTATTCTCATTAATAACTGAAAAGTCTGCCAATGTCATGAAAATTACTTAGAATTGTGTCGTTATGAAATAATTCTAATGAAATTGCACAACATATTTGAATGTTATTTTCACCGCTTGCTTACGATTAACTCTTTCAGCGACGAATAAATTCAGAGCATGTGCAAACAACATAGATCCAGATCAGCCGCGGGCATCAGGCATGTTGTTGCATATTCGGACAGGTGCTTCAGCTCCACTGTCAGAAGAGCATTCAGCATATAGCCTGATCAGATGCCACGTTCTGTTCGGTCTGATCAGACGCCATGTTCTGTTCGGTCTGATCAGGTTCTCGGCTTTTTGTAAAGTCGCTTTTATGCGACATTGGCAGTGAAAGAGTTAACGAATAATCCATGTATAATTTAGCAGCATACAAGCGCTGTTTGAGAAGTATATTTGTACATCATAATGTCCAGAAGTTTCCATTCTATCTTATAGTAGGTCTCTGTTTCACATCATACTCGAAATCATCATTCTATATTCATCATTCCAGTCAATCCTATACTTCATGTCAAATCTTCCTATATCATATCTCAGTTGCTGTCAATGAGCGAACCTACCACTCTCTGTCAATGAGCGAACCTACCACTCTCTGTCAATGAGCGAACCTACCACTCTCTGTCAATGAGCTAACCTACCACTCTCTGTCAATGAGCTAACCTACCACTCTCTCCGTGTCAAATCTTCCTATATCATATCTCAGTTGCTGTCAATGAGCTAACCTACCACTCTCTGTCAATGAGCTAACCTACCACTCTCTGTCAATGAGCTAACATACCACTCTCTGTCAATGAGCTAACCTACCACTCTCTCCGTGTCAAATCTTCCTATATCATATCTCAGTTGCTGTCAATGAGCTAACCTACCACTCTCTCCGTGTCAAATCTTCCTATATCATATCTCAGTTGCTGTCAATGAGCTAACCTACCACTCTCTGTCAATGAGCTAACCTACCACTCTCTGTCAATGAGCTAACATACCACTCTCTGTCAATGAGCTAACCTACCACTCTCTCCGTGTCAAATCTTCCTATATCATATCTCAGTTGCTGTCAATGAGCTAACCTACCACTCTCTCCGTGTCAAATCTTCCTATATCATATCTCAGTTGCTGTCAATGAGCTAACCTACCACTCTCTCCATGTTAAATTGTTAACTGGTTATGCCATCAACAATCCAATATCATTTTTTGTTTTCCAGTTTTTCTGATGGCTTGTAATCACATTCCCAAGCCAATAATTATCAGCTTTTAAAGTGCGTCAACTGATAAACACACAAGGACATGCATTTCAATTTCCCAATACTCTTTAATAAATTCTCTATATGCGGTAACTTTGTACACGTATGTCATATATCACTTTTTCTTCCACTTCAGTTTGTTTCCGAGGGTTTTAATCACAGTGCCTAGACATTAACAATCAGTGTTAGTGCGTCACCAGATGAAACACCAGAAAACATTTTTGTACAGTTTTAATTTCTGTGTAGGCAGTAGCAAAGGATGTTATGTCTGTTAAGTCTTTTCTAGTTCAGTGTTTTCTGATGGCTTACATTTCCTAGCCAACAATAACCAGCATGCACCAGCATGACAACATTCCTAGCCAACAATAACCAGCATGCTCCAGCAAGACAACATTCCTAGCCAACAATAAACAGCATGCTCCAGCATGACAACATTCCTAGCCAACAATAACCAACATGCACCAGCATGACAACATTCCTAGCCAACAGTAACCAGCATGCACCAGCATGACAACATTCCTAGCCAACAGTAACCAGCATGCTCCAGCATGACAACATTCCTAGCCAACAATAACCAGCATGCACCAGCATGACAACATTCCTAGCCAACAATAACCAGCATGCTCCAGCATGACAACATTCCTAGCCAACAATAACCAGCATGCTCCAGCATGACAACATTCCTAGCCAACAATAACCAGCATGCACCAGCATGACAACATTCCTAGCCAACAATAACCAGCATGCACCAGCATGACAACATTCCTAGCCAACAATAACCAGCATGCTCCAGCATGCTCCAGCATGACAACATTCCTAGCCAACAATAACCAGCATACTCCAGCATGACAACATTCCTAGCCAACAATAACCAGCATGCACCAGCATGACAACATTCCTAGCCAACAATAACCAGCATGCTCCAGCATGACAACATTCCTAGCCAACAATAACCAGCATGACAACATTCCTAGCCAACAATAACCAGCATGCACCAGCATGACAACATTCCTAGCCAACAATAACCAACATTCACCAGCATGACAACATTCCTAGCCAACAATAACCAGCATGCTCCAGCATGCTCCAGCATGACAACATTCCTAGCCAACAATAACCAGCATGCTCCAGCATGACAACATTCCTAGCCAACAATAACCAGCATGCTCCAGCATGACAACATTCCTAGCCAACAATAACCAGCATGTACCAGCATGACAACAAATACAAATAATACAAATACATAGCATTTATATAGCGCAAAAATTAAATATTATTCTATTGCGCTTCACAATTACAGATGCAATTTTAAACATTTACACATGACAATAATATATGGAAATATAAATTAAAATGTATACATATATAGATATAACTAGGATTCTAGTAATTGGATAAGAACATATTTTATCATGATATCTACACCATTACAGTATATAAGTGAGTGATTAGATTAACGATAAAAGTGGCAATATGAACCATAGACCCAAACACCACCGTAAGAATGACAACCGTGATGTGGCCAGTACAGTGAATGGGCCGGTACAGTGATCCACCCATCACCACACGACAGAGCTTGAACCCAAGAGAATGCCCATACAACACCTAAACAACAGATAAAATACAAGGACCTTTTTTTTATTTTAATTCCCAGTAATGTTTTCAGTACTCTGTACGTGTATGTATTATGTATGTTCCATTAATGTCAAACCCCTTGCGGGGACGTATACATGTTTTCCTTGGCAAGCTTAGCTGACCTAAGTGGTTAACCAGTACTAAGCAATGTGTGTGAGGTGCCTTGCTCAATGACACTACATATGTGGCCTGACCGAGTATCGAACACGGGACAGATCGATTCCAAATTCGACGCTCTACCACTGGACCATGGATGCCACACATGTATATATGTTCCATTAATATCAAACCTAGACATGTTTTCCTGGGTAGGCTTAGCCGACGTAAGCTGTTAACAAGTATTAAGCAATGTGTGGAGAGGACAACGATAAGATGTATAGCTTTCTGTCCAATTCCTTATTTCAATTGTTGTAAATAACCATGTACATGATAGAAAATAAATATGTTTAAACTAAGCGATGTGTGTGAGGTGCCTTGCTCAATGACACCACGTACGTCTGCTCCCTAGCCGAGTATCGAACCCAGTGTTCGACCACTGAACTGGTGCATGATATTTTAGACCAATAAATTAATAAGAAAATTCCATTTGGACCAGTTCAATTTCTAATTTGCTATGTTGCTAGGGTTTTCTCAAGAGCAGAATGGCACGGCAACATGCACCCTGCCCTTTTTAGCCCTGCTCTTTTGTCATTAGCATATATTTTTATATAATTTATAGAAATGAGTGCCTTTGGGCGGGCAGACACATATAACTTAACTTGTCTCCTATTTTTACCAATATGTACTACCTTACTGTCTCTTTGATCAATCACCGCAATTTAGCAAAATGTTCTGGCGGCTAACCCCAAAATACCCCCTCCAGCACCTCCTTTTTTCCACACTAGAATAAAACCTAGTTTATGTAGCCTATATTTACTGCAGTGTTACCTCGTCCTAGATTTCCAAGATTAAAACCTAGTTTATGTAGCCTATATTTACTGCAGTGTTACCTCGTCCTAGATTTCCATGAATAAAACCTAGTTTATGTAGCCTATATTTACTGCAGTGTTACCTCGTCCTAGATTTCCAAGAATAAAACCTAGTTTATGTAGCCTATATTTACTGCAGTGTTACCTCGTCCTAGATTTCCAAGAATAAAACCTAGTTTATGTAGCCTATATTTACTGCAGCGTTACCTCGTCCTAGATTTCCAAGAATAAAACCTAGTTTATGTAGCTTATATTTACTGCAGCGTTACCTCACCCTAGATTTCCAAGAATAAAACCTAGTTTATGTAGCCTATATTTACTGCAACGGTACCTCATCCTAAATTTCCAAGAATAAAACCTAGTTTATTATATCTGACATAAAGTATACATATCTCGTAAAACAAACGCTCCTTAATCTTCCAGGGGAATTCTCTCCATGTCTAAACTTACTTTAAAGCAACATTACATCTCAAAAAGCCAAAATAAAATGCATTGCTACTACAAATTCTTCCGAAATAATTCAAACATTAGCTTTCAACCAATAAACAGTGTTTTTGCTGTCCACAAACTCTCAAAAGTGAAAGTAGGATTTCATATAACAGTCAGCCACACTCCTGATTTAATGTTTATTATTTGAGTCTATGCTAAATGCGTGATACTGTCTTTTTGAGATAATTTAAATCAGATTAGTCTAAAAATAAATATGTATAGGCACAAATGCGAGATATAATGGGAACTCTGTAGTGAAACACCGGAGAAATACAGACGGACGTAAATACGAAACATCTGCTGAAAACTTGCGATTTCTTAGGTATTATCACATGTAGAATTTCCATGTATTATATGGTAGGCAATTGCTTCGCGGGTCTTTTCGGAAACTTGCTGACATCAAGTTAAGAATTGCGACATCAGCAGAATTGTCCACGGACAGCTACCCATAATGCCTTTGTTCTTTCGAGGCCATCCGGAAGTAAATTTAAAATACAGATCTGGTTTGAGATCTACTATCGAAGGTATACTTTAAATATATTAATTTATAAATGAGACGTTTATATAAATGAAAGTTCTTGTATCCGTATAGTAAATAGTTCCATAGGTGATAACTGACAAGGTTTGCAGAAAATTGAGATTTCAAAATGTGTTCGAATTTTTCCTGCTGCTTTTCAGGAATCGGGAAAATACACAGACAACTCATGAACTCAAAGTTTGCCAGTCCACCAACGTATTTCCTTAGTCTATGCACACCCTCCTCTTGTCTAGCTACCTAAGTCTGTGGTGCCTTGAAACTAATTTTGTCCTAAAACAACCGTCTTCGTTTCTAAGCAAGAGGAAAAAGTAATATATTCTGTGTATGCTGTTGGCCATGCATCACTATGGCAACCGGTGTTTGAACATTAGTGACGGTTATGCATGCAACCCAGAACCTAGTGACGGTTATGCATGCAACCCAGAACCTATTGATGGTTATGCATGAAACCCAGAATCTAGTGACAGTTATGCATGAAACCCAGAATCTAGTGACGGTTATGCATGCAACCCAGAATCTAGTGACGGTTATGCATGCAACCCAGAACCTAGTGACGGTTATGCATGCAACCCAGAACCTACTGATGGTTATGCATGCAACCCAGAACCTAGTGACGGTTATGCATCCAACCCAGAACCTAGTGACGGTTATGCATGCAACCCAGAACCTAGTGATGGTTATGCCATGCAACCCAGAACCTAGTGACGGTTATGCATGCAACCCAGAACCTAGTGACGGTTATGCATGCAACCCAGAACCTATTGATGGTTATGCATGCAACCCAGAACCTAGTGATGGTTATGCATGCAACCCAGAACCTAGTGACAGTTATGCATGCAACCCAGAATCTAGTGACGGTTATGCATGCAACCCAGAACCTATTGATGGTTATGCATGCAACCCAGACCCTATTGATGGTTATGCATGCAACCCAGAACCTAGTGATGGTTATGCATGCAACCCAGAACCTAGTGACGGTTATGCATGCAACCCAGAACCTATTGATGGTTATGCATGCAACCCAGAACCTAGTGATGGTTATGCATGCAACCCAGAACCTAGTGACGGTTATGCATGCAACCCAGAACCTAGTGATGGTTATGCATGCAACCCAGAACCTAGTGACGGTTATGCATGCAACCCAGAATCTAGTGATGGTTATGCATGCAACCCAGAATCTAGTGACGGTTATGCATGCAACCCAGAATCTAGTGACGGTTATGCATGCAACCCAGAACCTAGTGACGGTTATGCATGCAACCCAGAATCTATTGATGGTTATGCATGCAACCCAGAACCTAGTGATGGTTATGCATGCAACCCAGAACCTAGTGACGGTTATGCATGCAACCCAGAACCTAGTGACGGTTACGCATGCAACCCAGAACCTAGTGATGGTTACGCATGCAACCCAGAACCTAGTGATGGTTATGCCATGCAACCCAGAACCTAGTGATGGTTATGCCATGCAACCCAGAACCTAGTGATGGTTATGCATGCAACCCAGAACCTAGTGACGGTTATGCATGCAACCCAGAACCTAGTGATGGTTATGCATGCAACCCAGAATCTAGTGACGGTTATGCATGCAACCCAGAACCTAGTGACGGTTATGCATGCAACCCAGAATCTAGTGACGGTTATGCATGCAACCCAGAACCTAGTGACGGTTATGCATGCAACCCAGAATCTAGCGAACCATTCGATCAGAATGCCATGGCCATTTATGAACGTGCATTTGATAAACGATGTGGGGCCTATCTCAGTAGATCAGATGCATCACTGATATTCCAGTTATATAGAGAATACTTGATAGAGGGGAGTGAGTTTATTATTAAACCCAAATAAGAGCCTGTTTTCAAAAGAAAACCATGCCACACTCATCAACATTGTTTCTTTTATTTTATATGTTGAAAAATAAACTAGTCCTGTTTTTATTATCATTGTACATAACTTTGACCTTTTATCACATTTTATTAGTTGATCGTAACTGCATTGACAGATCGTAATTACTTTGATTAATTAATTAAGCACCAACAATTTTCTAAGAAGGCTACATATACATAATAGTGAATACAGTCAAACCTGTGTTAGTGGTCACCTCTATTAAGCAGCCAGTTTTCAGATTCCCAATCTGTTGTTTTATTATACATTATACATTTGCCCTCTATAAAGCAGCCACCTGTGCTAAACAACCACTTTCTGAGATTCCCTTGGCTGGCTGCTTAAGACAGGTTTGACTGTATGTGCAAAATATGTTTTCTGCTTGCATGGTACAACCTCGACTTATGGGTGAGTATAAATTATGACATAAAGAGAATACAAGGCTTCTGACTTGACTTGACAATCTCAGTTTCAAAGATTAGGTATTTCATTTCAAGCAATGACTTCCTTCAATTTGTGTAATCCTTGATCCTAATATCCTGGAAGTCGTGATAGCGCAGTGGATGCACGTTCGCTTCAGGTGCGAAAGGTCCGGAGTTTGAGCCCAGCTGGAGCCATTACGATTGTGCCTTTAGGCACGGCATTTAAATTCCACATTGCCTCTTCTCTCTTCCCAGTGGAGATGGATTCCATCAGGAATGAGGTCTCGAGAGTAATTATTATATAAACTAATATCGTGGTTCATTTGAAAATCTAATATTGAGGAATGCCTGAAAGCCTGGTTAGATAGGCCAGCCTGCTAGCTATTCACTCATCAAACAGAATCGTGTGAGAATGTTCTATATAAGGTATTAATCAAATTGTAATTTACTTGTCTGGTAAATGATGTGCATGAATTCATTTCAATCGCCTTGCCATTATGGATCAATTACTGGTTATTGTTATTGTTTACACAGTTCAATAATACATGTGTATAACGTAATGACACGAGCAAATTGGTACGGTCATCACTTCTCCCGATTATCTTTGTTCCTAGTGGCAGACAAGGGCACACTAAAGTAATTTCCCATAATGAAAATAGTAACGAGGGTTGCAATCTTGAGTAACTATTTAGAAATGATATTGGTCACTCGTTCAACTGGTAAAATATCTAGCTTAAAGTGATGTAAGCGGATGAAAGGAACAGTATATATACTACTTATGATTGCTTAAAGTGATGTAAGTGGATGAAAGGAACAGTATATATACTACTTATGGTTGCTTAAAGTGATGTACGTGGATGAAAGGAACAGTATATGTACTACTTATGAATGCTTAAAGTGATGTATGCGGGTGAAAGGAACAGTATATATACTACTTATGAATGCTTAAAGTGATGTACGCGGATGAAAGGAACAGTATATATACTACTTATGATTGCTTAAAGTGATGTACACGGATGAAAGGAACAGTATATATACTACTTATGAATGCTTAAAGTGATGTATGCGGATGAAAGGAACAGTATATATACTACTTATGGTTGCTTAAAGTGATGTACACGGATGAAAGGAACAGTATATATACTACTTATGATTGCTTAAAGTGATGTATGCGGATGAAAGGAACAGTATATATACTACTTATGGTTGCTTAAAGTGATGTACGCGGATGAAAGGAACAGTATATATACTACTTATGATTGCTTTCCTCATGCTACATGATAAACTCACTTGTAACTGTTCTAACTGGCTATAATATTTGCAGTGTATATTTTGAGGCCCCGACAGATTAATTTTATAACATAACTGTATGGGGGTTTATATATACCATATTGATCTTAACAATTCATTGATTATCGATAACTCTGCCTGGGCCTCAATCTGATACTAGTATTGACAGGTATAACAGTAAAACCCATGGTATGCTGTAAGTTCACCTGCAAGACTTGTCCGTAATCTAGGTCAGCCCAATGTGTTTAAAACCTTCACAGAGACACACTTGACTCTCAGTTGTAACATAGTAAGATTCTCTATCATTATAGAGATGAGCCCTCTTTATTATCCTAACCCTAAGAGAAGATGCCAACCAATCAATGTCTTAGACACTGTTTTATCCAATACAGGTTAACATTTCATCTACATAATTATTACTCTAACAAGGTAAGTTGATATTAGCCAGAGATCGCTGGTAGAAGGCTGATATCAAGCTACGGAGGGTTGATAACTAGGCTGATATGAAACTAGCCATGTAATAATGTCTTTAATAATTTGATATGAATTGGAACGTCATGCTCTCCATTACTTCATTATCAGGAATAAATCGTAGTTACTGAATACGGGGAAAACAATTGAAATATTACCACGAAACTTCAAACATCTGTTATCTGTCAAATTTGACACACTGGGATGCTACAGGAAGTAAACAAACTAGCACTGAGTATGCGTGCATTATTTTGCAGGAACTAGTTATGATACGGCTTTTTCAGGTTTGATTACGGGCTCGTGACCGTATCAAACCAGCAAACGTAATATCAGACTGGAAAACACAGCGTATCAACCTGGGTGGTCGACAGTATTGTGGTAGGCAAATAACGGCAAAAAATAGGCTAAAATTCATATCTTTGTAATATAGCACTATGTCGCAAATCATTATAAAGCAATTTTCAAATTGTAATGAAAAATCTCTGAAACAAAAATGCAATATCTGAAATCACAACATGTCAAATAGTATAATATTTTGAGACAGCTAATGCAGTTTTTTTTCCGCTTCCCAGAAAATATTTAATTAAATTCACCAGAAGTATTGCAGATATTTTTGACACCATGTGTTGATTTACTGTGTTGCCTCAACTATATTCTCTCTAATGAAAATAATATATATTTGAGGAAAGCGGCACAAGTGATCAAAAATCTTGCCAATAGAGCAGTGTCCATCATTTATGATGGCTTCTTTCCAGAAAACGGCTGATAGAGAATTGTCGGTTATTCTGATTGCTTTTTTAGAGAAAAGGGCTGATAGAGCAGAGAGAGCAATGTCCATCATTTATGATGGCTTCTTTCCAGAAAAGGGCTGATAGAGCAGTGTCCATCATTTATGATGGCTTCTTTCCAGAAAAGGGCTGATAGAGCAGTGTCCATCATTTCTAATTGCTTCTTTCCAGAAAAGGGCTGATAGAGCAGTGTCCATCATTTCTGATTGCTTCTTTCCAGAAAACGGCTGATAGAGAACAGTCGGTTATTCTGATTGCTTCTTTCTAGAAAGCCATTCTAGGAGATATTTCCAGAATAGCGGCTAAATGTCTGTCAGCTTTGAATGCTTCTCAATGGACAGGTGTTTCATGTGATAGCACTGGCGATATATACCTGTCTACTTCATGAATGATGAATTCTTCTTCAGTTAGTAACTATCATAGTATTATGTTACTATATTTTGTATATATATCTTTACTGTATAAGTAAATTTATTGGCGGAGGTTTTATTTTTTGGCTATATTGGCGATTAGTAACGATTCTGCCAAAACTAGACCTCGCCATTATATTGCATTTTATGTTACCGTCAATATAAAACAAAGCGAAGACAAATGCGTAATTTTCAAAATGGAGGTCAATTTGACGGTCATATCTAAATCACAGATGAATCCTGCTCCGAATAGAAATGAAGAAACTGGAATTTGTTATTTTATTTATATATACATATATATACATACAGCTACATAATAAATTGTATTACATATTAATAGATATAAACTTGTGAAAATATTGTAGTAATATTTCGTAATTCCTATATTAGAAATATCATCATGAGTCACTGTTCTAGTATAACAAAGGATGCGGTAATTTGCGGTGTTTGATAACTCGTTGACAGCATTCACTGCACACACAATGGTACTGTGTGTTTTACATTTATTTATCGTCGCTACCGATTGCCCATATGAGCGGCGGCTCCTGAAGAGATTAGTCATTTTAGATTTTTGGAGGATAGTGCAACGATACAGACAGGGACCCATTTCAGAGTCTCCTCTGGTTCTTTTACGTGCACGGTGTACAGCACCGACACGAGACCTCGTTCTAAAGTCCCATCTGAAAGACTGTTAATTTCATTAGGGTCAGACGGGGGATCGAACCTACGATCCCTGGATTATCAGTCCAACGTGTTAACCACTGGACTACATATCCGTCTGTCTGTAATGGTTATGTTATGTTATATTTCGGGTTTTACGCCTGCATCAGCACCATTTTTTGGGCTATATCGCCGGCGGGCAGTTTACCTAACAACACCTTTCCTGGGCAGGCTCCAGCGGTTAACCAGTACTTGGGTGCACCAACCTTCGTAAACTGCCAACTTTTTCATATAAATGAAACACGGCCTGAGCGAGGCTCGAACCCGTGACCATCAGTGATGATAGGTTACAGTGGTATACAAGTCAGCGACTATAACCACTCGATCACGGAGGCGGACCATCTGTAATGGTACTCAATGGTGTGAAATTGTTTGTTTGCATTATAATGGTTATTAACTTATTACTCATTGCTTTTCCAATTAATTAACAATGCAAATGATGCACTAATTAGATTTATATCCCATAGTAGTACGAGTTATTGGCGTTTCTCTTGCCGAGCCGAGTTTGGGTTTGCATTTTGTCGGGAGAAAAATTAAATGAGCCAATTTAAAACATCACCAATACAAAACTCTGTGTACAATGCTAACATTTGCCACTGCAATTATATTGAGCTGTACAGTATTCTATTATCTAATAAAATAATCAAAACATTCTCCCAATGTTAATTTAACCACACCCCTTGTGTATTGAAATCTGTACAGAGCAATTTTGTGTGCTTGATTGTTACTCTAAGTGATTGCGTTTGGTCCCTGGCTTCAATTTGTTTCAAGCATTGCCTCCCATGTATTTAAATGAGAGCTTTGATACATCCTGTGAGCTGCTTAATACTTGAATATATAATGCTTTGACGACTTATAATGAATAGTGAGTCGTGGGGGGGGGGGGGCATTGCCTCCACATACCTCCGCACATATCATGTTACCGAGGGCAACTGAATGATGTCCCTTGTGACATTAACAAAAATATTTTTCATGTTTATCGGTGGCACAGAAATATTACCATCATTTATTGTCAGTTATCTTTTTAACCCTAGGTTAATTACAATAGTAGAATTGATATCCTCAGTGCCAAACAAACACAAAACAGTAGTCTCTGTAGAAAATGAGAACCTTTTTTCAGTCATGAATTAATGTACTCTTTAATCATAAAGATCAATTCCTTCAGATATTTTACGTGAGGCTGGTATTCGGCTTTTGATTAAAACTATACCGGTTAATTAGTCAGTTCAATAGGTGTGTGTAGCAGGTACCGGTAATCAGTCAAATCTGTCTTAAGCAGCCAACCAAGGGAATCACAGAAAGTGGCTGCTTAACACAGGTGGCTGCTTAATTGAGGTCAAATGTATAACAAAGTAACATATTGGGAATCTGATAACTGGCTGCTTAATGCAGGTTTGCCTGTAGATGTATCGTGTGTACGTGTATTTATGCTGTAGGCTTTCTACTGTTCTAAAATAAACATCCTCAAATTTATTTATTATTATTTATTCCTGCACAAAGAAGCATATCCTACTTGCATAGTAGACATTTACAAACTTCATGGATGATCTCACACATTATATTCCAAGAAAAATCATCTATTAATAGATTCTATTAATAGCTTTATTGATGGGGGGCGGACTATGTCAGTATTCCAGGTTATTGCAACAGGGTATCACAATTTATTGGAATAGAATTAGGAACCATCAGTCACATATTGTAACCCAGGTAACTAGGCTCGGAAGATGTCAATCGATCATTTATCAATCATGTGCTGATTGATTAGAGCTAATATTCATAGAATGTTCTGCTGTTCTGGCTACGTCTCTTCACAAAACTTTTACCAGAACTTGATTGACCCCGGTCAGACAAATTATTAAAATGCACCCAAAATTCCATTCCATTTTTTCTGACTGAAGGATTTTTTCTCTGACGTGTCCAGCCAGCAATCGTATGGATTTCGAGAATTCAGCCGGGTTCAGTGAGGTTTTGGCTCTTTCCATCCGGATTGTATCTGAAAATACAGAAACATAGAAACTTGGTGATATTGAAACATATTTAAAGAAATTAATAGTGACTGTCCTTAATTTCTTAGTTTGACCTAGTGACCTACATTCTGATATAGACTGTCCTAAAGGATACATGTTCCACTCGGACGCTATTAGTGCTTCTCCTAAGCAGGAATAGGAGGGCAACCTGCCATGTGCCCGAAATTCCGAAAATACCCGCCCTCGTGTGCCTAAATTCTCAATAAAACTTTATGATAAGTATTGCAATATTGCTTGAAATCCCTCAACAAACACCAGTACTGTGTTAGACTAATGCTATAATCTGGAATACACAGGTTTACAATCAATATGCTGTGAAATGTCCACGTAAGCACTGTGTAGCCTAGAGCAACATTGACTTTGATATTGATTTAATAGAAATTCGAAACATAAATAAATAAATCATGAGACTAATGTGTCATCTGCTGATTATGTACATTGAAGAGGCAATACATTTAAACAAATGTAGGCGATTATCAGCACGCGATGTCCAGTTACGAGTTCTTTATAGCGAAGTCACAGACATATTGTCCCATGTGTGCAACTCTCATAATTGGCGATAATTGACTCAAATAGTTCCCAAGTTGTCCCTATAGTCTCATGTTTTTAGTTTTACTGGGTACTGTGCATATCACAGCATATGGATTGTCCCATTGCACCGGTCGGAAATTCCGCGAACGGATGTCAATTATGCCGCCATTATATTCTATATAAGCGTTTTTTAAACAAATGTACATGCATTATTGTTGTAATTTTTTCTGGCTTACATTTTTGTTTAGATAATTATCTTGGATACCACACCATTGTCACAAACTATAATATATTTTGAATTGTAATACGCAATAGGTTGCAAAATTGATTCGTCCTCAAAATGTTTCGTACTCGTAATAACATAAATTCTGCCCATTTAAGGACAGGCAACATGAAAAAATGCCCTTTTTTGTACCTGCGCCCTGCCCTTTTTTCATTCTGGGGGAATAACTAGCTATGTGACAAGGTGATTGACATCTCTTTTTATCGTTTGGAGATTTCAATAGACTAGATAGTGAAGTCGTGATAGCGCAGTGGATGCGTGTTCACTTCAGGTGCGAAAGGTCCGGAGTTTGAGCCCCGCTGGAGTCATTACGATTGTGCCCTTAGGCAAGGCATTTAAATTCCACGTTGCCTCTTCTCTCTCCCTCGTGGCGATGGATTCCATCAGGAATGAGGTCTCGAGAGTGATTAATATAAGTTGAAATAACTTGTTTCGCAATCAAGCTAAAATAAATTTGTATAATAGACTAGATATTACAGTCAAACCTGTGTTAAACAGCCAGCCAAGAAAATCACAGAAATTGGCTGCTTAGCACAGGTGGCTGTTTAAGAGAGGTTTGACTGTAATATCTAGTCTATAATATGTATAAGTAAACAACATATTGGGAATCTGAAAACAGGTTGTTTAATAGTTTATACAAATTTATGTTAGCTCGATTGCAAAACAAGTTTGTACAACTGGTAATGAATTCCATCAGGAATGAGGTCTCGAGAGTGATTAATATAAGTTGTAAGAACTTGTTTCACAATCAAGATTAAATACATTTGCATAAACTAATGACACGAGATTCCGGCCTTATTGATATGACTATAGGTTTGACTTCTATATTGTCTATGTATTTGGTATTGGTAATGGCGTCATGAGACGCAATGGCATCTATGTCATGAGACCCTTCTATGTGGGAAAGAGCTAACTCTCTTTATCATATTTGGAAGGGGTCAATAACGGCAGGCTGTTTAACGACAACTTTGATGAGATTCTACATAAAATGTTATACATTGTTCCACAATATCAGCTTCTTTCTTAGTTTTTACAAATTTATTTTAGCTCGATTGCAAAACAAGTTCCAACAACTTATATTAATCACTCTTCAGACCTTATTCCTGATGGAATTCATCGCCACGAGGGAGAGAGAAGAGGCAATGTGGAATTTAAATGCCTTGCCTAAGGGCACAATCATAATAGCTACAGCTAGGTGCAAACTCTGGGCCTTTCGCACCTGAAGCGACCACGCTACCATTGCGCTATCATGACATCTACTAGCTTCTATCTTTCCTCTAGAATGAATTAGTACAGGGTGTCTTTTACTAAACAATTTCCTTCCTTCCCAACAATTTACTCCACAGCAATTTTAAAGCATTTTTATTCGTTTAAAAGACATTCAATTCCAAGTCCTCCACCAAATGAAATCAATTTAAGCAACAAATCTAATTAAATAATCAACAAAGTAACTTCATAGAACTAAGACTGTAGCAGATCAAAGCAATGTGTGTTTGTGGAAAACACAACCGTTTGAGAGTTTATAGCGAAACAGTTTGAGAGTTTATTGCGAAACCATTTGAGAGTTTATAGCGAAACTGTTTGAGAGTTTATTGCGAAATCGTTTGAGAGTTAATAGCGAAACAGTTTGAGAGTTTATAGCGAACCTTTTTGAGAGTTTATAGCGAAACAGTTTGAGAGTTTATAGCGAAACTTTTTGAGTTTATAGCGAAACCGTTTGAGAGTTTATAGCGAAACGGTTTGAGAGTTTATAGCGCTACCGTTTGAGAGTTTATAGCGAAACTGTTTGAGAGTTTGTAGTGAAACCGTTAGTGAGTTTATAGCGAAACTGTTTGAGAGTTAATAGCAAAACAGTTTGAGAGTTTATAGCGAAACCATTTGAGAGTTTATAGCAAAACTGTTTGAGAGTTTGTAGCAAAACCGTTTGTGAGTTTATAGCGAAACCATTTGAGAGTTTATAGCAAAATAGTTGAGAGTTTATAGCAAAACCGTTTGAGAGTTTATAGCGAAACCATTTGAGAGTTAATAGCAAAACCTTTTGAGAGTTTATAGCAAAACCATTTGAGAGTTTGTAGCAAAACCGTTTGTGAGTTTATAGCGAAACCATTTGAGAGTTTATAGCAAAACCGTTTGAGAGTTTGTAACGAAACCATTTGAGAGTTTGTAGTGAAACCGTTTGTGAGTTTATAGCGAAACCATTTTGAGAGTTTATAGCAAAACTGTTGACAGTTTATAGCAAAACTGTTTGAGAGTTTGTAGTGAAACCATTTGTGAGTTTATAGCAAAACCGTTTGAGAGTTTATAGCAAAACTATTTGAGAGTTTGTAGCGAAACCATTTGAGAGTTTGTAGCGAAACCATTTGTGAGTTTATAGCGAAACCGTTTGAGAGTTTATAGCGAAACTGCTGTATCTGTATATATAAATAATGACGGGTATTCAGTAGTATTGCGATGAACCCTCCATTTTGAAAGAGTATTCAATCTTTTGGACACACCAATTGATCCATGCAGCACAGCATAGAACAGAACAAAGTTGTATAGCTGGCATTTACAGCCAGATATGTAGTCCAGTGGTTTTTTTATACTTTATTTATTTTACAACGATTGCGAAGCAAGTTTGAACAACTTATATTAATCACTCTCGTTGGCTCGGATGTAAGCGTATATGTGGTCATTCATGTGGGAGGAAACCGGAGTACCTGGAGAAAAGTTCTCAGAAAACCCACCTGTCCGATCTGGCGACCATCGTACCATCTCACATACTTCCCTGTCCAAGGATCGAACCCGGGTCGCATTGGTGAGAAGCGAGCGCGCTACCATTGCGCTAATCTTAACACAATGAACTGGGAATCCAGGGATCGAAGGTTTGATCCCCCGTCTGACCCTAATAAAATTAACAACTCTTTCAGATGGGACATTAAACCAAGGTCTCGTGTCGGTGCTTTACATTGTGCACGTAAAAGAACCAGAGGAGATTCTGCAATGGATCTCTGTGACATTGCACTATCCTCCAAAAATCTAAAATGACTAATCTCTTCAGGAGGCGTCACTCATATGGGCAACCAGTAGCGACGATAAATAAACGTAAAACACACAAACCCCTCCAGAAGGCATTACCAGTACAACATACATATTGACATTGTAGGGAAACCATACACAATCTCCCATAATATAGGTGAGGATTTTTGAGAGTTTATAGCGAAACTATTTGAGAGTTTATAGAGAAACTGTTTGAGAGTTTATAGTGAAACTGTTTGAGAGTTTATAATGAAACTGTTTGAGAGTTCATAGCAAAACCGTTTGAGAGTTTGTAGCGAAACCGTTTGTGAGTTTATAGCGAAACCATTTGAGAGTTAATAGCGAAACAGTTTGAGAGTTTATAGCGAAACCTTTTGAGAGTTTATAGTGAAACTGTTTGAGAGTTTGTAGCGAAACCGTTTGAGAGTTTATAGTGAAACTGTTTGAGAGTTTATAGTGAAACCATTTGAGAGTTTATAGTGAAACTGTTTGAGAGTTTATAGTGAAACCATTTGAGAGTTTATAGCGAAACAATTTGAGAGTTTATAGTGAAACCATTTGAGAGTTTATAGCGAAACGGTTTGAGAGTTTATAGTGAAACAAAGTTGTATAGGATTTTTTTTGTGAATTCCAACTTTTATCAATCGCTAATATAAGTGCAAACATTGAACAGCACAAGTTACTGCAAACAACATAAACAAACAATTGATTCTAAGATCACTATTCCTCCAATGCGCTATAATAAACAATGAAACACATTGTAAATGTCTGCTAATGTAATTTTCCTGGAAGCTTATCCTTTCTGGAAAACTTGGTAATAAACACAATCAGAAATATCCACTTCGTCAGTTCCTTAAGCACAAGTGATTTATACTTGTCCAAATGTCATCAACTAGAGAATATTTTCTGCTAATGAATTAATATAAGACATTGACGGATGGGTTAGTACACTGTATCTGCTTAAGCATTGATACCTAGGGTCTGCTCACTGATCTGCTTAAGCATTTATACCTAGGGTCTGCTCACTGATCTGTTTAAGCATTGATACCTAGGGTCTGCTCACTGATCTGTTTAAGCATTTATACCTAGGGTCTGCTCACTGATCTATTTAAGCATTTATACCTAGAGTCTGCTCACTGTATCTATTTAAGCATTTATACCTAGAGTCTGCTCACTGATCTGTTTAAGCATTTATACCTAGGGTCTGCTCACTGTATCTATTTAAGCATTTATACCTAGAGTCTGCTCACTGTATCTATTTAAGCATTTATACCTAGAGTCTGCTCACTGATCTATTTAAGCATTTATACCTAGAGTCTGCTCACTGTATCTATTTAAGCATTTATACCTAGAGTCTGCTCACTGTATCTATTTAAGCATTTATACCTAGAGTCTGCTCACTGTATCTATTTAAGCATTTATACCTAGGGTCTGATCACTGATCTGTTTAAGCATTTATACCTAGAGTCTGCTCACTGTATCTATTTAAGCATTTATACCAAGGGTCTGCTCACTGATCTGTTTAAGCATTGATACCTAGGGTCTGATCACTGTATATGTTTAAGCATTTATACCTAGGGTCTGATCACTGTATCTATTTAAGCATTTATACCAAGCTAGGGTCTGATCACTGTATATGCTTAAGCATTTATACCTAGGGTCTGCTCACTGATCTATTTAAGCATTTATACCTAGAGTCTGCTCACTGATCTGTTTAAGCATTTATACCTAGGGTCTGCTCACTGTATCTATTTAAGCATTGATACCTAGGGTCTGCTCACTGTATCTATTTAAGCATTGATACCTAGGGTCTGCTCACTGTATCTATTTAAGCATTGATACCAAGGGTCTGCTCACTGTATCTATTTAAGCATTTATACCAAGGGTCTGCTCACTGATCTGTTTAAGCATTTATACCTAGGGTCTGCTCACTGATCTGTTTAAGCATTTATACCTAGGGTCTGCTAACTGTATATGTTTAAGCATTTATACCTAGGGTCTGCTCACTGATCTGTTTAAACATTTATACCAAGGGTCTGCTCACTGTATATGTTTAAGCATTTATACCTAGGGTCTGCTCACTGATCTGTTTAAGCATTGATACCAAGGGTCTGCTCACTGATCTGTTTAAGCATTTATACCTAGGGTCTGCTCACTGATCTATTTAAGCATTTATACCAAGGGTCTGATGATGATAACTGCACAAACTCTGCCATTAGTGGCATATTGTACTTCTATAATCTGTAACATACACAACCGTACACACGACTCATACACACTCGTACACCCAGCTCATACACAACCGTACACACGACTCATACACACTCGTACACCCAGCTCATACACAACTGTAAACCCAACTTATACACTAAACAACAGTACACCCAACTTATACACAACCATACACCCAACTTATACACTAAACAACAGTACACCCAACTTATACACAATTATACACCCAACTTATACACTAAACAACAGTACACCCAACTTATACACAACCATACACCCAACTTATACACTAAACAACAGTACACCCAACCCTATACACAACCATACACCCAACTTATACACTAAACAACAGTACACCCAACTTACTCAGTGTTACTGTACATGCCAAAAATACACTCCTTTAGCATATCTCTGTGTGCAGCACATGGTAACCATCCCTTCCTTTAGCATATCTCAGTGTGCCATACATGCTAACCATCCACTCATTTAGCATATCTCAGTGTGCAGCACATGCTAACCACCCACTCCTTTAGCATATCTCAGTGTGCAGCACATGCTAACCATCCACTCCTTTAGCATATCTCAGTGTGCAGCACATGCTAACCATCTACTCCTTTAGCATATCTCAGTGTGCAGCACATGCTAACCATCCACTCCTTTAGCATATCTCAGTGTGCAGCACATGCTAACCACCCACTCCTTTAGCATATCTCAGTGTGCAGCACATGCTAACCACCCACTCCTTTAGCATATCTCAGTGTACAGCACATGGTAACCATCCACTCCTTTAGCATATCTCAGTGTGCAGCACATGCTAACCATCCCTTCCTTTAGCATATCTCAGTGTGCAGCACATGCTAACCATCCCTTCCTTTAGCAGATCCCAGTGTGCAGCACATGATAACCACCCCTTCCTTTAGCATATCTCAGTGTGCAGCACATGGTAACCATCCACTCCTTTAGCAGATCTCAATGTGCAGCACATGCTAACCACCCACTCCTTGAGCATACCTCAGTGTGCAGCACATGCAAACCATCCCTTCATTTAGCATATCTCAGTGTGCATCACATGCTAACCACCCACCCATTTAACATATCTCAGTGTGCAGCACATGCTAAGCAAACACAAAATTGGACTAAAATGGAAATTAAATGAAAGCTTGCGTTGCACGCTTTGATGAATTTATTCATAATTACGGTTCTGCTGTTAGAAAGAAAGGAAGTATAAACTGGGAACACAGTCTGATTGAAGACAATGGAGACACCCTACTGTTATTACAAACATAAATCTCTAGCTGATATTGTTAATGAAGAGTCCATGTCTTTGAACTCGGAGACATTTAAGGAAGTCAACATGGCTTACATAAAGTGGTATCAAATCGTTTATACTTATATATACTTATATATATATATATATACAGTGGTGTATTTCCCTGTAGGCAAGTGCCTACACATTTACTTCAAATATTGAAAATATGAAAACGTAATAAAATGCAATAAAAGATGAAGGGTGCGTGCGGGGGGGTGGAGATGTATGATGTGCTTATGAAATTAACTCGGTATTTCATTATATTTTAATTAATAAGATTTTCACAGTGCAATAAAATGTTCCTTAATTATTTCTCAGAATGCAGTTACGGCGATATATACTTCCTGTATACTACCTCAAAATCTTCATGGGGCGATACCCCAGATGGACCCCCCTATCCTAATGGTGCTTACACATATATCTATCCATAGGTAAGTCCCTGATACATAATAATTCTCAAAGGTGAAGATGGTACATGCCGCGGAATAAACATTTGGTTATTATTCAATTTTACTTATACAGCGGGAGTACTCACATGATACTTTAGGAATGAATCGCGGGTTAATAGTTTCCATTAGTGTATGAACTACGTTGGGCGTGGTTAAAATGTGCGGAGGCCGACAGTATACATGTAGTTTCAGTTTGGCGCCAAGTGCCAAAGCAAATTATCATTGTGCCACTAAATTGTCAGGACATCACTAATCGAAGAAGCATTATATTTATGCTTTTAACAGCGTTATAAATGCGGTGAGACTTATTTTAAATCCTAGCTTGTCTTACCATTAACGATATGCACCAATTCAAATAGAAATATGCATACTTTAAAGTTTAATTTACAAATAATAACGATTTATTCTCTCAACCAATCAGAATCCATCCAGGTGTTATTACACGTGTGTACATATAAGAAAATATGTGATGGCTGTATGAAACTGAATACAAGCAAAGTTATGTGATAAACTTGATTATTATACAGACATGGAATACACCAGTAAATGGCTCCATTTTCCGCAATAGGAGCAGTATATTTGTGAATCATTTAGTCATTTAGCTGACAGTTAACAAATGTCTAGAGAGTGTATGACAATCCATTAATTCAACACAAATTGCATACCATCCAGCAAACTAATGAGAAATGGGGGAACCAACATTATATAATATATCTCACTACAGCTAATGATTATATAAGCACTGGCAGCAAGCCCCATGGAGATCTCTTCACAACACTAGTTAGTAACATGCTGACAATATCTCTAATTAAACATCACTGACCTAGACAGGCCAACCATCATTTGTCAAAGTTGGAAATTAGATATAAATTCCCAATATTTTACAGCAAAATCTTCGATCCTGCTATTGGTGCTACGAAATCTTCGATCCTGCTATTGGTGCTACGAAATCTTCGATCCTGCTATTGGTGCTAAGAAATCTTCGATCCTGCTCTTAGTGCTACGAAATCTTCGATCCTGCTATTGGTGCTATGAAATCTTCTATCCTGCTATTGGTGCTATGAAATCTTCGATCCTGCTATTGGTGCTATGAAATCTTCGATTCTGTTATTGGTGCTATGAAATCTTCGATCCTGCTATTGGTGCTATGAAATCTTCGATCCTGCTATTGGTGCTATGAAATCTTCGATCCTGCTATTGGTGCTATGAAATCTTCGATCTTGCTCTTGGTGCTACGACATCTTCGATCCTGCTATTGGTGCTCCAACGTCCACATTATCCCATTTAACCCTATGCAAGGTAGCGGCAGAAACTTTTACAAGCAGCATAGAGCCAGATCAGATGGCACAGAATGTCAAACAGCATAGAGCCAGATCAGACGACAGAATGTCAAACAGCATAGAGCCAAATCAGACGGCAGAATGTCAAACAGCATAGAGCCAGATCAGACAGCACAGAATGTCAAACAGCATAGAGCCAGATCAGATGGCACAGAATGTCAAACAGCATAGAGCCAGATCAGACGGCACAGAATGTCAAACAGCATAGAGCCAGATCAGACAGCACAGAATGTCAAACAGCATAGAGCCACCAGATCAGACAGCTCAGAATGTCAAACAGCATAGAGCCAGATCAGACGGCACAGAATGTCAAACAGCATAGAGCCAGATCAGACAGCACAGAATGTCAAACAGTATAGAGCCAGATCAGTTGGCACAGAATGTCAAACAGCATAGAGCCAGATCAGACAGCACAGAATGTCAAACAGCATAGAGCCAGATCAGAGAGAACAGAATGTCAAACAGCATAGAGCCAGATCAGACAGCACAGATTGTCAAACAGCATAGAGCCAGATCAGACAGCACAGAATGTCAAACAGCATAGAGCCAGATCAGATGGCACAGAATGTCAAACATCATAGAGCCAGATCAGAGAGCACAGAATGTCAAACATCATAGAGCCAGATCAGACAGCACAGAATGTCAAGCAGCATAGAGCCAGATCAGACGGCACAGAATGTCAAACAGCATAGAGCCAGAACAGACGGCAGAATGTCAAACAGCATAGAGCCAGATCAGATGGCACAGCATGTCAAACAGCATAGAGCCAGATCAGATGGCAGAATGTCAAACAGCATAGAGCCAGATCAGACAGCACAGATTGTCAAACAACATAGAGCCAGATCAGACGGAAGAATGTCAAACAGCATAGAGCCAGATCAGACAGCGCAGATTGTCAAACAGCATAGAGCCAGTTCTGACGGCAGAATGTCAAACAGCATAGAGCCAGATCAGACAGCACAGATTGTCAAACAGCATAGAGCCAGATCAGACAGAACAGAATGTCAAACAGCATAGAGCCAGATCAGACAGAACAGAATATCAAACTGCATAGAGCCAGATCAGACGGCACAGAATGTCAAACAGCATAGAGCCAGATCAGAGAGAACAGAATGTCAAACAGCATAGAGCCAGATCAGACAGCACAGAATGTCAAACAGCATAGAGCCACCAGATCAGACAGCTCAGAATGTCAAACAGCATAGAGCCAGATCAGACGGCACAGAATGTCAAACAGCATAGAGCCAGATCAGACAGCACAGAATGTCAAACAGTATAGAGCCAGATCAGTTGGCACAGAATGTCAAACAGCATAGAGCCAGATCAGACAGCACAGAATGTCAAACAGCATAGAGCCAGATCAGAGAGAACAGAATGTCAAACAGCATAGAGCCAGATCAGACAGCACAGATTGTCAAACAGCATAGAGCCAGATCAGATGGCACAGAATGTCAAACATCATAGAGCCAGATCAGAGAGCACAGAATGTCAAACATCATAGAGCCAGATCAGACAGCACAGAATGTCAAGCAGCATAGAGCCAGATCAGACGGCACAGAATGTCAAACAGCATAGAGCCAGAACAGACGGCAGAATGTCAAACAGCATAGAGCCAGATCAGATGGCACAGAATGTCAAACAGCATAGAGCCAGATCAGATGGCAGAATGTCAAACAGCATAGAGCCAGATCAGACAGCACAGATTGTCAAACAACATAGAGCCAGATCAGACGGAAGAATGTCAAACAGCATAGAGCCAGATCAGACAGCGCAGATTGTCAAACAGCATAGAGCCAGTTCTGACAGCAGAATGTCAAACAGCATAGAGCCAGATCAGACAGCACAGATTGTCAAACAGCATAGAGCCAGATCAGACAGCACAGAATGTCAAACAGCATAGAGCCAGATCAGACGGCAGAATGTCAAACAGCATAGAGCCAGATCAGATGGCAGAATGTCAAACAGCATAGAGCCAGATCAGACAGCACAGATTGTCAAACAGCATAGAGCCAGATCAGACAGAACAGAATGTCAAACAGCATAGAGCCAGATCAGACAGAACAGAATATCAAACTGCATAGAGCCAGATCAGACGGCACAGAATGTCAAACAGCATAGAGCCAGATCAGAGAGAACAGAATGTCAAACAGCATAGTGCCAGATCAGACAGCACAGAATGTCAAACAGCATAGAGTCAGATCAGACGGAACAGAATACAAACACAAACCAACAAACACAAATCAAACAGCATAGAGCCAGACCAGACGGCACAGATTGTCAAACAGCATAGAGCCAGACCAGACGGCACAGACTGTCAAACAGCATAGAGCCAGACCAGACAGCACAGACTGTCAAACAGCATAGAGCCAGATCAGACAGCACAGATTGTGCCATCTGATCAGTCTCTATTCTATGCTGTTTGCTATTTGGTAAGTGTAGCTTAATGTATTAATTCAGTGCACTGATACAAATGTGTACAAAATACTGCGCACATTCTGCACGACTAACTTACAACATACTGCGCACATTCTGCCCGACTAACTTACAACATACAGCGCACATTCTGCCCGACTAACTTACAACATACTGCGCACATTCTGCCAGACTAACTTACTACATACTGCACACATTCTGCCCGACCAACTTACTACATACTGCGCACATTCTGCCCGACTAACTTACAACATACTGCACACATTCTGCCCGACTAACTTACAACATACTACGCACATTCTGCCCGACTAACTTACAACATACTGCACACATTCTGCCCGACTAACTTACAACATACTGCGCACATTCTGCCCGACTAACTTACAACATACTGCGCACATTCTGCCCGACTAACTTACAACATACTGCGCACATTCTGCCCGACTAACTTACAACATACTACGCACATTCTGCCTGACTAACTTACAACATACTGCGCACATTCTGCATGACTGATTTACAACATACTGCGCACATTCTACCCGACTAATTTACAACATACTGCGCACATTCTGCATGACTGATTTACAACATACTACGCACATTCTGCCCGACTAACTTACAACATACTGCGCACATTCTGCATGACTGATTTATAACATACTGCGCACATTCTACCCGACTAATTTACAACATACTGCGCACATTCTGCATGACTGATTTACAACATACTGCGCACATTCTGCACGACTAATTTACAACATACTGCGCACATTCTGCACGACTAATTTACAACATACTGCGCACATTCTGCACGACTAATTTACTACATACTGCGCACATTCTGCACGACTAATTTACTACATACTGCGCACATTCTGCCCGATTAACTTACAACATACTGCGCACATTTTGCACGACTAACTTACAACATACTGCGCACATTCTGCCTGACTAATTTACAACATACTGCGCACATTCTGCCCGACTAATTTACTACATACTGCGCACATTCTGCCTGACTAATTTACAACATACTGCGCACATTCTGCCTGTCTAATTTACTACATACTGCGCACATTCTGCCCGACTAATTTACTACATACTGCGCACATTCTGCCCGACTAATTTACAACATACTGCGCACATTCTGCCTGTCTAATTTACAACATACTGCGCACATTCTGCCTGTCTAATTTACAACATACTGAGCACATTCTGCACGACTAATTTACAACATGCAGCACACATTCTGCCCGACTAATTTACAACATACTGCGCACATTCTGCACGACTAATTTACAACATACTGCGCACATTCTGCCCGACTGATTTACAACATACTGCGCACATTCTGCACGACTAATTTACAACATACTGCGCACATTCTGCCCGACTACACACATTCTGCCCGACTAATTTACAACAAACTGCGCACATTCTGCACGACTAATTTACAACATACAGCGCACATTCTGCACGACTAATTTACAACATACAGCGCATATTCTGCACGACTAATTTACAACATACTGCGCACATTCTGCCCGACTGATTTACAACATACTGCGCACATTCTGCACGACTGAGTCACAATCAAGTCTGAATCTGATGGGAAGAGAAGCTGTCACATCACATAAGCAACCAATATCCTGGATATGCAAATAAGAACGTTGCCGACATACGGCAAACTCATTTGCATGTAACTAATGAACAGACTTCAATATTCTACTCTGACCTGTCAATCTTTGGTTTCTCGAAAATAATTTCATCCCAACAACTGGGTCAAGTTATACTAAGTGTGTTTTTTTTCCAGAAATATATTTTTAGCATTAGATTCAGAAAAAATACATTAATTGATGTGTAAATACACTAATAATACACATATGCAAGATTTGCTTCAATATTATTTGTATCTATCTTCAATAATAAGACATACCAAACTCCCCCAAGTACCACGACAGCTGAATCAATCCCAATGAATGAGAACACTTAAAGATTGATTTTCTCTATTCTTGCAAGATGCATGCAAGGACAACACTAAGTACAATCCAGGTCATACAGAATCCAGGTCATACAGAGCCAAGGTCATGTAGAGTCAAGGACATAAAGAGTCAAGGTCATATAGTCATATAGAGTTGTGGGCATAGTCAGAGCCAAAGTCATGTAGAGTCAAGGACATAAAGAGTCAAGGACATAAAGGGTTGTGGGCATACAGTCAGGGTCAAGGTCATATAGAGTCGTGGGCATACAGTCAGAGTCAAGGTCATATAGAGTCGTGGGCATACAGTCAAGGTCATATAGTCATGGGCATACAGTCAGAGTCAAGGTCATATAGAGCCGTGGGCATACAGTCAGAGTCAAGGTCATATAGAGCCGTGGGCATACAGTCAGAGTCAAGGTCATATAGAGCCGTGGGCATATAGTCAGAGTCAAGGTCATATAGAGCCGTGGGCATACATTCAAAGTCAAGGTCATATAGAGTCGTGGGCATACAGTCAGAGTCAAGGTCATATAGAGTCGTGGGCATACAGTCAGAGTCAAGGTCATATAGAGTTGTGGGCATAGTCAGAGTCAAGCTCATATAGTCACGATCATACAGAATCAATATCATGCAGTCAAAATCAATCATTACTTAATAGCAACTAGAATAGACAAACTGGGCTATGCACACCGCTAGATAGGTTTACTTTTATAGCTTAGCTTGATTGTGAAACAAGTTCTTTAAACTTTAGACAAAATCGCTCTCGCAACCTCAATTTTAGAATTGGAATGTGCAAACAACACAGATTCAGATCAGCCACTGCATACCGCCACATCTGATCAGGATCTATGTTGTTTGCTAATCAGACAAGTGTTTAGCTCCACTATCCGAATAGCAAATACCATAGAGCCTGATCAGCTGATCTGGTTCCATGCTGTTTGCAAAAGTGGCTTTAGTTGTGATTAGCAGGTTACGGGTTAAATCAATGACGTGCCACTTGAATCACCAGGATAGATTACGTGACATAATTATGTGCTTTAACACATTTCATTCTGGATACATTCAAAGGCTTTTGCAAACAACATAGATCCAGATCAGCCGCAGCGTGACGCTGCGTGCTGATCAGGGTCTATGTTGTTTGCTACATAGCCAAGTGTCTTAGCAAGATCATCTGGCTAGCAAACAGCAGAGAGACTGATCAGACGGCACGTTCCGTGGCAGTTGATCTTGCTCTATGTTCTTTGCAAATACTGTTTGAACGGTATCCAGAATGAAATGGGTTAATAAAGCAATAAACGACTTGCTATTCCAGGAAATGAGTTTCTATAAAAGGATGGTCCAATTTCACTTATTTATACTTTATTTATTTTACAACGATTGCGAAGCAAGTTTTAACAACTTATATTAATCACTCTCGTTGGCGCGGATAAAAGCGTATATGTGGTCATTTATGTGGGAGGAAACCGGAGTACCCGGAGAAAACCCACCTGTCCGATCTGGCGACCATCGTACCATCTCACATACTTCCCTGTCCGAGGATCGAACCCGGGTCGCATTGGTGAGAGGCAAGCGCGCTAACCACTGCGCTAATCGGACAATTACTAGAAACATTACAGATGAATGAATTTATATTTGGGTTTTACGCCTGCATCAGCACCATTTTGGACTATATCGCCGGCGGGCAGTTTACCTAACAACACCTTTCCTGGGCAGGCTCGAGCGGTTCACCAGTACTTGGGTGCACCAAACTCTGTAAGAAACTGCCAACTTTTTCATATAAATGAGACGTCTGAGCGGGACTCGAACCCGTGACAATCAGTGATGATAGGTTACAGTGGTATACAAGTCAGCGACCGTAACCACTCAACCACGGAGGCGGACGCAGATGAATGAAATGTCAGACCACACAGCACTGAGAACCATATCAAATCACATCGAAGCCCAGTTACATTAACTCTTTGCATGCTGGGTAAAATTAAGGCTATAAATAGTTCAAATAATTGTAGCAGCTGACAATCCATTAACGTGCTTTTCTTATTTGTAGCTGAATACTCGGGAAATGTGTTATGGAGTTTCATTAGAATTGTGTCGCTATGACATATTTGACAGTTATTTTCTTGCTAGCTTGCAACAAGTTAATTAATTCTTACATAATCGTGAACGAGGGATTATACAAACATGGAAGCAAACAAAAATCACATATGAGCATGAGGGCTTATTTAATTATCTACCATGGAGCTACATTAATACTCATAGAGCCCATCCGTTATTTAATTGTCCACCATGGAGTTACATTAATGCTCATAGAGCCCATCTGTTATTTAATTATCTACCATGGAGTTACGTTAATGCTGTTATTTAATTATCTACCATAGACCTACATTA
The DNA here is from genome assembly GCA_014843695.1 of Archivesica marissinica. Classification (NCBI taxonomy): domain Eukaryota; kingdom Metazoa; phylum Mollusca; class Bivalvia; order Venerida; family Vesicomyidae; genus Archivesica; species Archivesica marissinica. Next base: position 34,926,864 of record CM026400.1, on the reverse strand, counting down.
ATGCTGTTATTTAATTATCTACCATAGAGTTACGTTAATGCTGTTATTTAATTATCTACCATAGACCTACGTTAATGCTGTTATTTAATTATCTACGATAAGAGTTACGTTAATGCTGTTATTTAATTATCCACCATAGAGCTACGTTAATGCTGTTATTTAATTATCTACCATAGAGCTACGTTAATGCTGTCATTTAATTGTCCACCATGGCGTTACGTTAATGCTCATAGAGCCCATCCGTTATTGAGCCAATCCGTTATTTAATTGTCTACCATGGAGTTACGTTAATGCTCATAGAGCCCATCCGTTATTTAATTGTCCACCATGGAGCTATGTTAATGCTCATAGAGCCCATCTGTTATTTAATTGTCCACCATGGAGCTATGTTAATGCTCATAGAGCCCATCTGTTATTTAATTGTCCACCATGGAGCTACGTTAATGCTCATAGAGCCCATCCGTTATTTAATTGTCCACCATGGAGCTACGTTAATGCTCATAGAGCCCATCCGTTATTTAATTGTCCACCATGGAGCTACGTTAATACTCATAGAGCCCATCCGTTATTTAATTGTCCACCATGGAGCTACGTTAATGCTCATAGAGCCCATCCGTTATTTAATTGTCCACCATGGAGCTACGTTAATACTCATAGAGCCCATCCGTTATTTAATTGTCCACCATGGAGCTACGTTAATGCTCATAGAGCCCATCCGTTATTTAATTGTCCACCATGGAGTTACATTAATGCTCATAGAGCCCATCCGTTATTTAATTGTCCACCATGGAGCTACGTTAATGCTCATAGAGCCCATCCGTTATTTAATTGTCCACCATGGAGCTACGTTAATGCTGTTATTTAATTGTCCACCATGGAGTTACACGTTAATGCTGTTATTTAATTGTCCACCATGGAGTTACACGTTAATGCTGTTATTTAATTGTCCACCATAGAGTTACGTTAATGCTGTTATTTAATTGTCCACCATAGATTATGTTATGTTATGATTCGGGTTTTACGCCTGCGTCCGCACCATTTTGGGCTATATCGCCGGCGGGCAGTTTACCTAACAACACCTTTCCTGGGCAGGCTCCAGCGGTTAACCAGTACTTGGGTGCACCAACCTCCGTAAGAAACTGCCAACTTTTTCATATAAATGAGACACGGCCTGAGCGGGGCTCGAACCCGTGACCATCAGTGATGATAGGTTACAGTGGTATACAAGTCAGCGACCTTAACCACTCGACCACGGAGGCGGAGACAGTCCACCATAGAGCTACGTTAATGCTGTTATGTAATTGTCCACCATAGAGCTACGTTAATGCTGTTATTTAATTGTCCACCATGGAGTTACGTTAATGCTCATAGAGCCCATCCGTTATTTAATTATCTACCATGGAGCTATGTTAATGCTGTTATTTAATTGTCCACCATGGAGTTACGTTAATGAGCCCATCCGTTATTTAATTATCTACCATGGAGTTACGTTAATGCTCATAGAGCCCATCTGTTATTTAATTGTCCACCATGGAGTTACGTTAATGCTCATAGAACCCATCCGTTATTTAATTATCCACCATGGAGTTACGTTAATGCTCATAGAACCCATACGTTATTTAATTATCTACCATGGAGTTATGTTAATGCTCATAGAACTCATCTGTTATTTAATTTACTACCTGCAGTTCGATAATTTGATGATTAAGGCGGTATCCTTTATTTAATTTACTACACCCAGAGTTTCACAAATCTATCTGTGATTAGTGCTAGATTACACACTACTGTTGCTTCCAGTATTTATCCATAAATCTAAGAGCACACAAGCCTATATAGTCATCCAAACGTCATTAGTGCAGCTTCATTATTAATTACTGAATCTCCTGTGTGCGTAGTTTACGTTTATTTATCGTCGCTACCGGTTGTCTATATGAGCATCGCCTCCTCAAGAGATTATTCGTTTTAGATTTTGGCGAATAGTGCAATGATACGAGACATTCCAGAGTCTCCTCTGGTTCTTTTACGTGCATGGTGTAAAAGTTGACAACAAACACTTAATTATCTAAGCAAATTATATGTACAAAGTTAACAGCAAACACTTAATTATCTAAGCCAATTATATGTACAAAGTTGACAGCAAACACTTAATTATCTAAGCCAATTATATGTACAAAGTTAACAGCAAGCACATATTTATCGAACCTAATGACATGTACAAGGTTGACAGCAAGCACATATTTATCGAACCTAATGACATGTACAAGGTTGACAGCAAACCCGTATTTATCTAAGCCAATGATATGTACAGAATTGTCACAAAATACTTAATTAGGTGACAATTTACAGCTTAATTATCAATGTGATTACCATTAGCACTAATGAGTTAATTCAAACTAGGTCAATCTATGACATAACTAGGTCACTAGTTTGTGTTTCAGTGAGACCAGCTCAATATACTCTCTATGTGAGCGTTCTGAGCGCCACATAGCCATGTTGTTGTATAAACAGTATAAAGGCTCTCTCTATCTATCTCTCTCTCTCTTCTCCCTTCTCTCTTCTCCCTCCCTCCTCTCTCTTCTCCCTCCCCTCTCTCCTTACTCCCTAATCTCTCTCCCTCATCTCCCCCTTCTCCCTCCCTCCCCTCTTTCTCTCCCTCCCTCCCTCCCCTCTCTCTCCCTCCCTCTCCCTCTTGCTCCCTCTCTCTCAATGTCTGTACTACTTGGATAATCACTTTCTCCCTACATGGATATATATAGAGACATAAACTCGGCTAATTACAAACACGACTTTATTGCCGCCGTTTCCCAGCATTAATGTGCAATGTTATTGCATTCTCCCTGTTAACTGTACCCAGGAAGCTATTTTAAGCACGAAATAGTCAAATTTTATTTGCAGCAATATGCAACTGATATATAAACAGACTGTTGTTAAAATTACAAACTTTAGAAATGTTGCAATTACTGTAAATCTGGTATTAATCGTGCTGTTTGTAATTTTATGCAAATGGAAACCTTGTAAATTCAAAATATTGTGTAGAATTTTTTTTTATCAAACCCTCATTACTGAAGGATATGTGAAACACAGTTTAAACGCCAAGGGATATGTGAAACACGGTTTAAACGCTGAAGGATACGTGAAACAAGGTTTAAACGCTAAAGGATACGTGAAACACAGTTTAAACGCCGAAGGATATGTGAAACATGGATTAAACACCGAATGACGTGTGAAACATGGTTTAAACGCCGAAGGATATGTGAAACACGGATTAAACGCCGAAGGATATGTGAAACACAGTTTAAACGGCGAAGGATATGTGAAACATGGATTAAACGGCAAAGGATATGTCAAACACAGTTTAAACGGCGAAGGATATGTGAAACACGGATTAAACGCGGAAGGATATGTGAAACACGGATTAAACGGCGAAGGATATGTGAAACACGGATTAAATGGTGATGGATATGTGAAACACGGATTAAACAATGAAGGATATGTGAAACACGGATTAAACGCCGAAGGATATGTGAAACACGGATTAAACAGTGAAGGATATGTGAAACACGGATTAAACGGCGAAGGATATGTGAAACACGGATTAAATGACGAAGGATATGTGAAACACGGATTAAACGCCGAAGGATATGTGAAACACGGATTAAACGACAAAGGATATGTGAAAAAACACGGATTAAACGGTGAAGGATATGTGAAACACGGATTAAACGGTGAAGGATATGTGAAACAGGGATTAAACGCAGAAGGATATGTGAAACACGGATTAAACGGTGAAGGATATGTGAAACATGGATTAAACGCAGAAGGATATGTGAAACACGGATTAAACGGCGAAGGATATGTGAAACACGGATTAAACGGTGAAGGATATGTGAAACACGGATTAAACGGCGAAGGATATGTGAAACACGGTGTAAATGGCCGTATTTGGCCAGTATGCATAACTTAGGTTATAGCCACCTCATTCATTCTACACAACATTCATTTATCTATCAAATGATATACGTCTAGACTGTCTACAGGGAAATACAAATGAAAATTGTTGCTTATTATTTTCTGCACCAATGCTAATGACGTATTGGAGCAGGGGACTGGATGATGTGTAGGAACAGGGGACTGGATGAGGTGTAGGAACAGGGGACTGGATGGATGTGTAGGAGCAGGGGACTGGGTGAGGTGTAGGAACAGGGGACTGCATGGATGTGTAGGTGCAGGGGACTGGATGGATGTGTAGGTGCAGGGGACTGGATGGATGTGTTGGTCCAGGGGACTGGATGGATGTGTTAGAGCAGTGGCCTGGATGGATGTGTAGGAGCAGGGGACTGGATGGATGTGTAGATGCAGGGGACTGGATGGATGTGTAGGAGCAGGGGACTGGATGGATGTGTAGGAGCAGGGGACTGGATGGATGTGTAGAAGCAGGGGACTGGATGGATGTGTAGGAGCAGGGGACTGGATGGATGTGTAGGAGCTGGGGACTGGATGAGTCGTTGGAGCAGGGGGCTGGATGAGTTGTTGGAGCAGCTGGCTGGATGAGTTGTTGGAGCAGGGGGCTGGATGAGTTGTTGGAGCAGGGGGCTGGATGAGTTGTTGGAGCAGCTGGCTGGATGAGTTGTTGGAGCAGGGGGCTGGATGAGTTGCTGGAGCAGAGGGCTGGATGAATGGGTGGAACAGGGGGCTGGATGAGTTGCTGGAGCAGGGGGCTGGATGAATGGGTGGAACAGGGGGCTGGATGAATGGGTGGAACAGGGTGCTGGATGAATGGGTGGAACAGGGGACTGGATGAGTTGCTGGAGCAGGGGGCTGAATGAATGGGTGGAACAGGGATGGCTTGTAGAAGCAGGAGGCATGTAACACGTAATATGAGCTACACCTAATTGTTAACAACATGCACCTGTAACCATTACACTGATCAATTAATAAATCAGGTCTCCAGAGTTATTCTTGTACAATGAATTATTAAATATCTGCCAATTTCCGGATCAATACTGCTCAATACTGCTTGCTTAATATCTCTCCGAATATAGGGTAGTATGTTACCTCATGTGCGTACAGGTAGCTCTAACAGTTTCTTTCTTTGTTTGTTCTGGTTTTACACCTGCATCAGCATCATTTTGGGCTATATAGCCGGCAGGCAGTATATGTAACAACTTTTCCTGGGCAGGCTCCAGCAGTTAACCAGTACTTGGCGCACCAACCTCCGTATATGCCAACTTTTTTAAATAAATGACACAGTCTGAGCAGGGCTCAAACCTGTGACCATCAGTGATGATAGGTTACAGTTGTATACAAGTCAACGACCTTAACCTCTGTAAACCGGAACCCGTCTCTTCCGAACACCAAATAGATTTTAAAACTATATGTGCATTTTCAACTGTAATGTACCCCTGTAACCCAGAACCTCTCTATTATATGTAAGAGTATACAGTTATTTCATGGGTGTTTGGGGAACAGTCAAAACTATGGTCCCTTGGTATCAGGGACGACTTTCGAACTGAGGCCGTTAGGTTAGGCCTCGGGCAACAGTTCGAAAGTCTTCCCTGATACCGAGGGACAATAGTTTTGACTGTTCCCCAAACACCCATGAAATAACTGTTTTATTACCTAATGCTTTATAATGTTTTTTGTACTCAGAGAGTCCCTATTTTCTAATAAAACATTGAATTCATCCTCAGTCATGTCTTCAAACCTAGCCTGGGCCATAATTCAAGATAAATTTCTGTTTTTCCCAGTTTGTCGGCTGATGACTAATCAATCATCATTTGTAAATGTTTGGTTTTGGTCTAAAAGCTGGTACGCTGGTAAGTATGCAATAAAATACGGAAAGGAATTAATGAACGGAAAGGAGGGCTTCACATAATGTATATCGATGACTTCAAGCGCAGTCAGAGCTAAAATGTATTCAGGACGTATTTTTTACTTTGACTTCCATAACACCCTATTGTGCATCCTACTGCGCACAGTGAAAGCATACTAGAGTATGATTGGTTCAAAAGTCTAGTATGAAACAGTTCAAACTATTGCCCGGTCAACAGTTCAAACTGTTGCCCAGACCTGAGCGAAGGATAAAAAATGCAATGAAACAGGCAAAAAATTATAAGTTATATAGAGCATTAGGTAATAATTTTTCTTGTTCCATTTCAGATTATTGTATTGTACACTTAAAAACTGTTCTTTACTAACTGCCAATCAATGAACATGTCTCTACAAACTGTTCTTTACTAACTGCCAATCTATGAACATGTCTCTAAAAACTGTTCTTTACTAACTGCCAATCTATGAACATGTCTCTAAAAACTGTTCTTTAGTAACTGCCAATCTAGGAACATGTCTCTAAAAACTGCTCTTTACTAACTGTCAATCTATGAACATGTCTCTAAAAACTGCTCTTTACTAACTGCCAATCTATGAACATGTCTCTAAAAACTGCTCTTTACTAACTGTCAATCTATGAACATGTCTCTAAAAACTGCTCTTTACTAACTGCCAATCTATGAACATGTCTCTAAAAACTGCTCTTTACTAACTGCCAATCCATGAACATGTCTCTAAAAACAGTTCTTTACTAACTGTCAATATATGAACATGTCTCTACAAACTGTTCTTTACTAACTGCCAATCTATGAACATGTCTCTAAAAACTGTTCTTTACTAACTGTCAATCTATGAACAAGTCTCTAAAAACTGCTCTTTACTAACTGCCAATCCATGAACATGTCTCTAAAAACAGTTCTTTACTAACTGCCAATCTAGGAACATGTCTCTAAAAACTGCTCTTTACTAACTGTCAATCTATGAACATGTCTCTAAAAACTGCTCTTTACTAACTGCCAATCTATGAACATGTCTCTAAAAACTGCTCTTTACTAACTGCCAATCCATGAACATGTCTCTAAAAACAGTTCTTTACTAACTGTCAATCTATGAACATGTCTCTACAAACTGTTCTTTACTAACTGCCAATCTATGAACATGTCTCTAAAAACTGTTCTTTACTAACTGCCAATCTATGAACATGTCTCTACAAACTGTTCTTTACTAACTGCCAATCTATGAACATGTCTCTAAAAACTGTTCTTTACTAACTGTCAATCTATGAACATGTCTCTACAAACTGTTCTTTACTAACTGTCAATCTATGAACATGTCTCTAAAAACTGTTCTTTACTAACTGCCAATCTATGAACATGTCTCTAAAAACTGTTCTTTACTAACTGCCAATCTATGAACATGTCTCTAAAAACTGTTCTTTACTAACTGTCAATCTATGAACATATCTCAGCCTCCTTCTAAACATTTTTGTTTTTCAATTTATTTATGTTTATTTAACGTCGCTACCGGTTGTCCATTTGAGCGACGGGCAGTTTACCTAATAACACCTTTCCTGGGCAGACAGACTCCAGCGGTTAACCAGTACTTGCACCAACCTCCGTATGAAACTGCCAACTTTTTCATATAAAGAGACACAGCTTGAGCGGGGATCGAACCAGTGACTTAAGCATTGCATTGTTATTAACCCTTTCAACACCACTGACCTCTAAATCGGCTTACAAAAAAGTGTAGATCCAGATGAGCCAGCTTGTGATGAGCCGTCTCATCAGGATCTTCACTTTTTGCAAGTAATATTACTATTTTTAGAAAAAAATACCCATTTTGATAAATGAACTGATCCAAATATAATTTTCTTATTAATTTATTGGTCTAAAAATATAATGGACCAGTCCATGTCAGCTACTTGGGGTTGAAAGGGTTAAGGAGAAATCTACCCCACTATGAAAAACCCTCTAAACCGAAAACCCCTCCAAACCAAAGTGTGCATCAGGTCCGGTGGTTGTTTAAAGAGGCTTCACAGTATTGTGCTGCATATCCATATCTTACAGTAAAAGTTCTCAACATTTAACACAGACAGATCTGTAGTTCAGTGGTAACACACTGGACTGGTAATCCAGGGATTGCAGGTTCGATCCTCCGTCTGACCCTATTAAAATTAACAGTCTTTCAGATGGGACTTTAAACCGAGGTCTCGTGTCGGTGCTGTACGCCGTGCACGTAAAAGAACCAGGAGATTCTGGAATGGGTCTCTGTCTGTATCATTGCACTATCCCCCAAAAATCTAAAATGACTAATCTCTTCAGGAGGCATCGCTCATATGGGCAACCCGTAGCGACGATAAATAAACGTAAAACACACAGTTTCAGAGAGGTAACTTAATATCAGCCTAAGACGGAAAATAACGTCTTTATTACTTTGATATGAATTTGAACATTTAATAATCGAAATTATGCTCTCCATTATCCATCGTGAATAAATCACAATTACTGCATTAGATACACGAAAACGATTGAAATATTACCAACGATAAACATCTGAGAACATAATTGGTGAATAATGGAATGATGTCACTGTTATGACAATACACAAGGATCATCCATTAACTGGCTTCCTTTCATATATCGCATGTCCGGTTTAAAGGGGTCATTTGGTGTTGATAATACACAAACTTTTACGGATTTGTGTTCAGTTTCTGGATGAGGTTTTAGTTATTTCAATAAAAATAGAACGGAAAAATTTGGGAGCGGTGAAAAGGTCCTGTTTGGAGGGGATTCCGGATTAGAAGGAGTGAGTTTGGATTAGAGGGGGTCCAGGTTAGAGGGGGTCTGGCTTAGAGGGGGTTCAGATTAGAGGGGGTTCATATTAGAGGGGGTCTGGTTTAGAGGGGGTCCGGATTAGAGGGGTCCAGCTATGAGGGGGTCCCGATTAGAGGGGGTCCGGATTAGAGGGATTCAGATTAGAGGGGGTCCCGATTAGAGGGGTCCAGTTTCAGTTATATTCACATTTTGCTAATCTCAGATCTAGTTCAATATCATATATAGTTATTCCTTCAATTTGACCTAGTCACCTACTTTTTTGAAGGACATCCAGATTATTGAGAAACAGAGCTTACACTAAAATATAACCTGGGAGACTTGTTAACAAGTCTGAACCACAGGGATTCGGCACGCTTGGTGGTACTAGTATATATATTTAAGTACAGGGATTCTACTCTGTGGGATGTCAGATTTCGCATCGATCAGTAAAATGGCCATATCTGAGACAATTTTGTACAAAGCTGTCCAAATATAACGCCTATCCCGAGTCTTTATATTGTTCTTCAAATAAAACACAACTTTAAGCTGCATGCATGTATACTTTGCAAACAATTGCCACAAACATTGGCCATAGCAGGTCACATTTCCGTACTAGGACACAGGTTCTGTCAGCAACAAAAAAAAATCTTCGACGGGAGAGTTTTAACTGTGAATAACATTATCAATAAAATGTGTTTACACTAACGTGTAGGTTTATTCGGCAAAAATGTACATCAAAAAGAGATTTCATAGCATTTTAAATTTGTTTTGAAAAATTCTAAAGCGGCGCAATTCACGTTGAAACGAGCGTTGAAACGAGCGTTCTGATTGGATTATGATTATTCTTCATATATAAAAAAACATCTTGTTACATTCTAATAATCCAATCAGAACGCTCGTTTCAACGCGAATTGCGCCGCTTTAGAATTTTTCAAAACAAATTGAAAATGCTACGAAATCTCTTTTTGACGTACATTTTTGCCGAATAAACCTACACGTTAGTGTAAACACATTTTATTGATAATGTTATTCACAGTTAAAACTCTCCCGTCGAAGATTTTTTTTGTTACTGACAGAACCAGTGTCCTAGTACGGAAATGTGACCTGCTATGGCCAATGTGTGTGGCAATTGTTTGCAAAGTATACATGTATGCAGCTTAAAGTTGTGTTTTATTTGAAGAACAATATAAAGACTCGGGATAGGCGTTATATTTGGACAGCTTTGTACAAAATTGTCTCAGATAGGGCCATTTTACTGATCGATGCGAAATCTGACATCCCACAGAGTAGAATCCCTGTACTTAAATATATATACTAGTACCCCCAAACGTGCCGAATCCCTGTGGTCTGAACAGAATTGGGTCAATAGTATAATTGCTACATGCTGTACTTGTTTCTTCAAATAGCTGATTACCAACAGGAACAGTGATAGGAACAGTGATTACCGACAGGAACAGTGATTTACTGACAGGAACAGTGATTTACTGACAGGAACAGTGATTACCGACAGGAACAGTGATTTACTGACAGGAACAGTGATTTACTGACAGGAACAGTGATTACTGACAGGAACAGTGATTACTGACAGGAACAGTGATTACCGACAGGAACAGTGATTACTGACAGGAACAGTGATTACTGACAGGAACAGTGATTACTGACAGGAACAGTGATTTACCGACAGGAACAGTGATTACCAACAGGAACAGTGATTTACCAACAGGAACAGTGATTACTGACAGGAACAGTGATTACTGACAGGAACAGTGATTACCGACAGGAACAGTGATTACTGACAGGAACAGTGATTACCGACAGGAACAGTGATTACTGACAGGAACAGTGATTACTGACAGGAACAGTGATTACCGACAGGAACAGTGATTACCGACAGGAACAGTGATTTACCGACAGGAATAGTGATTTACTGACAGGAACAGTGATTTACTGACAGGAACAGTGATTACCGACAGGAACAGTGATTACCGACAGGAACAGTGATTTACCGACAGGAATAGTGATTTACTGACAGGAACAGTGATTACCGCTAGGAACAGTGATTACTGACAGGAACAGTGATTTACCAACAGGAACAGTGATTACTGACAGGAACAGTGATTTACCAACAGGAACAGTGATTACTGACAGGAACAGTGATTTACTGACAGGAACAGTGACACACGTTTTATTTATTTGCTTCGTATTTTCAAAATAAACATTCGACCTTTCATTCATACCATGAATAATCACAAAATAGAAAGTTTGTGTTACATCATACTATGTTCATTATAAAATAACATCTGAACGTTTTAATATAAAAAACAGTAGGCTTATAATGGCTTCGTTTGTTGCCGTTGCCAACCGCTGTGCAGAAGCTAGCAGTCTGGTGTAATGAAAAATATCGACACCCGTAAAACAATTAATTTCACCTAGTGGCCTGATTTGTAGATGCAAGTTGAAAGGAAACAGCAAAATATAACTCCCGCCTCCCCAGGTCTACAAACTTAAAACTGCCTCCCAGGTCTACAAACTTAAAACTGTCTCCCAGGTCTACAAACTTAAAACTGCCTCCCCAGGTCTACAAACTTAAAACTGCCTCCCAGGTCTACAAACTTAAAACTGCCTCTCAGGTCTACAAACTTAAAACTGCCTCTCAGGTCTACAAACTTAAAACTGTCTGCCAGGTCTACAAACTTAAAACTGCCTCTCAGGTCTACAAACTTAAAATTGCCTCCCAGGTCTACAATTTAAAACTGCCTCCCAGGTCTACAAACTTAAAACTGCCTCTCAGGTCTACAAACTTAAAACTGCCTCCCAGGTTTACAAACTTAAAACTGCCTCCCAGGTCTACAAACTTAAAACTGCCTCTCAGGTCTACAAACTTAAAACTGCCTCCCAGGTTTACAAACTTAAAACTGCCTCCCAGGTCTACAAACTTAAAACTGCCTCCCAGGTCTACAAACTTAAAACTGCCTCCCCAAGTTTACAAACTTAAAACTGCCCCCCAGGTTACAAACTTAAAACTGCCTCCCAGGTCTACAAACTTAAAACTGCCTCCCAGGTCTACAAATTTAAAACCGCCTCCCAGGTCTACAAACGTAAAACTGCCTCCCAGGTCTACAAACTTAAAACTGCCTCCCAGGTCTACAAACGTAAAACTGCCTCCCAGGTCTACAAACTTAAAACTGCCTCCCAGGTCTACAAACTTAAAACTGTCTGCCAGGTCTACAAACTTAAAACTGCCTCCCAGGTCTACAAACTTAAAACTGCCTCCCAGGTCTACAAACGTAAAACTGCCTCCCAGGTCTACAAACTTAAAACTGCCTCCCAGGTCTACAAACTTAAAACTGTCTGCCAGGTCTACAAACTTAAAACTGCCTTCCAGGTCTACAAACTTAAAACTGCCTGCCAGGTCTACAAATTAAAACTGCCTCCCAGGTCTACAAACTTAAAACTGCCTCCCAGGTCTACAAACGTAAAACTGCCTCCCAGGTCTACAAACTTAAAACTGCCTCCCAGGTCTACAAACTTAAAACTGTCTGCCAGGTCTACAAACTTAAAACTGCCTTCCAGGTCTACAAACTTAAAACTGCCTGCCAGGTCTACAAACTTAAAACTGCCTCCCAGGTCTACAAACTTAAAACTGCCTCCCAGGTCTACAAACTTAAAACTGTCTGCCAGGTCTACAAACTTAATACTGCCTCCCAGGTCTACAAAATTAAAACTGACGTTTACATTTATATGCTGTGCTGAACCATAATGGTAGGGTATGTCTGTATTGCTTGTTGCTAAAATACAAGCGCATTTAAATAGCAGGGTGAGTAAGAGCATGGACTGCAATCAAATCTTTCATTGGTTCGAATCTGATGGACTTTTTTTTTGCGTTATTTTTTTGCGTTATTTTTTTGCGTATATGTATTTATACATTTCAGTTAGTTGTTCTGTCACAAAATAAGTAACGAAACAAACTTCTTATCATACCATAAATAATACATATAAAGTAAAATACAATTAAAATATTGCGGCTTCAGCCAAGAAACAGGTTTGACAATTTAACCCATTCAACCCCAAGTAGCTGACATGGACTGGTGCGTGATATTTTCAGACCAATAAATTAATAAGAAAATTACTGTTAGACCAGTTCATTTATCAAAATGGGTAATTTTATCTAAAAATAGTAATAATTATTACTGGCAAAAAAGTGCAGATCCTGATGAGACGGCTCGTTATGAGCCGGCTCATCTGGATCTACACTTTTCATAAGCCTATTTAGAGGCCTGTGGGGTTGAAAGGGTTAAACTCAATTTGTCATGTTCAATAAAATATGTAAACAACGATAATTTAACTCTTTGCATGCTGGGTAAAAGAAAGGCTATAAATAGTTCAAATAATTGTTGCAGATGACAATTCATTAATGTGTTGTCTTATTTGTAACTGGAAATATGTTGTGGAATTTCATTAGAATTGTGCCGTTACGACCCATTTCTAATGAAATTACATAACATATTTGACTGTTATTTTCACCACTGGTGTGAAAAGAGTCAAGATTGGCTGTCCGATTAGCACTTCTCACCAATGCAACCCGGGTTCGATCCTCGGACCAGGAAGAATGTGAGATGCTACGATGGTTGCCAGATCGGACAGTTGGGTTTTCTCCGGGTACTCTGGTTTCTTCCCACATATACGCTTTCATCCGAGCCAACAAGAGTGATTAATATAAGTTGTTAAAACAAGCTTCGCAATCATTGTAAAATAAATAAAATTTAAACTAAACTGTATATGGGTAAAAAAACTTGTGTTATAGGAGTATGGTCGGCATGTAATTGAAACCAAAACAGTTAACTCTTTGCATGCTGGGTAAAATAAGTCTTATCAATAGTGAAGCATAATTGTAGCAGACGACAATTCATTTCATTAAATGAAAAGAGTCAAGTTTGTTTTCATGCAAGTGTGAACAAAGTGCATTGAATCATAGACTAGTCACAGTGCTTACAAAACAAATGTTGACAGATGGAAGGATCGGTGCGAACGGATGACAGGCAGAAGCCGATCACAATACCTCTCAGCCATCCAGCCTTCATCCAGACCAGGTCAGCTATAATCAAGCAAAATGTTGTAATTCGAATCTGAAATGTTGTCTTGGGCACAAATAAAACATAAAAATTATGTTCAAGTTAAGTCCAATAGTCCAATGTTACGGAGGAGGCTAGATTTATCCACGGCTGAATAGCTTGATCTGTCGCATAAATGACAAACAGAAATGTCATCCCACAAACAGAATAACCAATTACCAGTTCAATTCAAGTCATGACTATAGTCGATCTGTCTCATTAAAAGGCGTTATACTGAGAGCTTTCCATGATCAGCATCATCAAGATGCATTGAATTGCATAATTAAGCCATGGAAATATGTGGCACACAGAATGTCATATAGATGATGATGTCATAGACATGGGAGAAAATGGTAGACAATCTGCTGAAATAGTGGAAATACAAGGCAGCCAAGAGGCTGAATTAGTGGTCATACAAGGCAGACAAGAGGCTGAATTAGTGGTCATACAAAGTGGACAAGAGGCTCAATTAGTGGTCATACAAGGTAGACAAGAGACTGAATTAGTGGTCATACAAGGTAGACAAGAGGCTGAAATAGTGGTCATACAAGGCAGACAAGAGGCTGAATTAGTGGTCATACAAGGCAGCCAAGAGGCTGAATTAGTGGTCATACAAGGCAGACAAGAGGCTGAATTAGTGGTCATACAAAGTGGACAAGAGGCTCAATTAGTGGTCATACAAGGTAGACAAGAGGCTGAATTAGTGGTCATACAAGGCAGCCAAGAGGCTGAATTAGTGGTCATACAAGGTAGACAAGAGGCTCAATTAGTGGTCATACAAGGTAGACAAGAGGCTGAATTAGTGGTCATACAAGGCAGACATGAGGCTGAAATAGTGGTCATACAAGGTAGACAAGAGGCTGAATTAGTGGTCATACAAGGTAGACAAGAGGCTGAAATAGTGGTCATACAAGGTAGACAAGAGGCTGAAATAGTGGTCATACAAGGTAGACAAGAGGCTGAATTAGTGGTCATACAGGGTAGACAAGAGGCTGAATTAGTGGTCATACAAGGTAGACAAGAGGCTGAAATAGTGGTCATACAAGGTAGACAAGAGGCTGAAATAGTGGTCATACAAGGTAGACAAGAGGCTGAATTAGTGGTCATACAAGGTAGACAAGAGGCTGAAATAGTGGTCATACAAGGTAGACAAGAGGCTGAATTAGTGGTCATACAAGGTAGACAAGAGGCTGTAATAGTGGTTAGCACATGTAGCTACTTAATAGTTTAAACATTATTTATTTCAGTATTTGTACATGTAATCAAGAAATGAACATTTTACATATAATTTAACAGCAGTAGACTGAAAGGGATTAGAACAAAAGAAAACGTATATAGTTCTTCTCCCTATCAATTATATACAATAGGCAGGAGAATAATATATATTTATCCTACCTTCATGCGAAATAACGTACAAAAACGGCCTGCCTAATAAATTTTGCTTTATTAGTCAGTGCCTAATAAAGCTTTCGTGACGTCATAGGGCTAACCGTAGATATAAATAGAAATATCAATGCGCAACATATTACCAAGTGCGTAGCGAGGTTGTAAGCTGTCATGGCTAGTTTGTTTGTTTTTGTGTCGGGTGCACACTCAGAATGTAGGATAAATTTAGGTTACTGTCTTATAAATTTTAATTTATTAGGCTCGTCTCCGAAAAAATACTTTTTCTCCGACTCGCCTAATAAATTAAAATTTATAAGACAGTAACCTAATATTCTCTCTATATATATATAAATATATATATATATATATATATATATATATATATTATTCTCCTGCCTATTGTATATATATATATATATATATATATTATATATATATATATATATATATATATAACAATGAAAATACGTGAAATCTATTCTAGGTATATGCTAAAGAATTTCAGAACTTATTGTATTTGTGAGTCAATAGTTTTGGATGTAAAAAAGAAAATGGTTAATATTTAAAGGAATATTTGAAGAAAGTTCAAGAACACGAACTATTAAATCAGAGCACGATTAGAAAAAGAGATTAGTATAGAGAAAAGTGGTTGAATAGGATCGGTTGTTGTGTCAACGACAGCATTCAGATTGGAATCCGCCATGTGAACATTTTAGAAATCATCCATCTCAGAACCTTTCACTGTCAATAAATTAATGTATTCGTGTACAGCAAGGAAAATTACGGTGTTGGTTGCAATATCCTTATAAGTGTCACCGAGAAGTAGTGTGTTTAAGTTGACATTACAAATTGTGGACAGCTTGTTGAAGAGTGTTATACGGTAGTTGATCATAGAAATGGCATTGAAAGAAGAAGTGGAAGTTATCTTCTATACCACCACATCTGCATAATGGTGATTCTACAATGTTCTTTAGAAATAGATGATGGTTTAGGGAACTACATTTCGTTCTAAGCCGTGTATGTAGAACCTGGGATCTTCTTTTCCCGCAGCAAAATAGTTTTCCAATTTTACTTTTGTTAGTGTTAGGAAAGGCCTTGAAAGAATCCAGTGACTGACTAGTTCTAGCCTCGTTAGGTAAGCTGTTCCATTCACGAAGTACCGATGAAAGCAAGGAATTTGAATATAGGGTAGTTCTAGCTGGAATAGTTAACAGTTATGATATGTTATATTTCGGGTTTTACGCCTGCATCAGCACCATTTTGGGCTATATCGCCGGCGGGCAGTTTACCTAACAACACCTTTCCTGGGCAGGCTCCAACGGTTAACCAGTACTTGGGTGCACCAACCTCCGTAAGAAACTGCCAACTTTTTCATATAAATGACACGGTCTGAGCGGGAGGAATAGTTAACAGATTATCAGAATTTCTAAGGTTATACCGAGTGGATTAGCCAACATCTTGTGGAACAAGAGATGAAATATAAGATGGGACAAGATAATTTTTCATTTTCAGTAGCTGCTTAATAGAGATCAAATGTATAACAACATATTGGGAATCTGGAAACTGGCTGCTTAACCCTTTCAACACCACAGACCTCTAAATAGGCTTACAAAAAGTGTAGATCCAGATGAGCCGGCTCGTGACGAGCAGTCTCATCAGGATCTGCACTTTTTGCCAGTAATATTACTATTTTTAGACATAATTACCCATTTTGATAAATGAACTTGTCCAAATGTGATTTTCTGATTCATTTATTGGTTTAAGAATATCATGGACCAGTCCATGTGAGTTAGTGTTGAATGGATTAATACATGTAGGTTGCTGGAGGTGACCACTAACACAGGTTTGACTGCATGGTCAATATCGGTAAGTCAAACTTCGGCTATGTCAAAGTATTTTGTTCGATACGACGGAATTCGACATAACGGATATAGACTGTATAAATATTGCCTGTGGAATGAACACCATTAAAATATCTGCAAGAAGTTAGGTCATTAGTACAAATACAACCATTAAGCTGCTAGAAAATATATCATTATCACAAGCAGATATAACAACAACAACAAAAATATCTTATTTAACCCTTTTCCTCATAGAAGCACCTCCTGACGCCATTACCAATACGAAGCCAAACCGTTGTTCATAATTAAGGCCAGAATCTCTATGTAGTCCCAGTAATATCTATGGAGGTGGGATAGATATGGTGACTAGTTATCCACTGCATGATAGCTAAATGTCTGTCGCTTGTATGGAGATATAATAGTATATTAACCTAAATCTCTATGTAGTCCCAGTAATATCTATCAGGGTACCCACAGGATATGAGGAAACAAATTCCCTGATAATTCCCTGATAATTCCCTGATCACTCTCCAACTTTCCCTGACAAATATACGCGTTTACATAGGCCTAGATGACGAAATACTCAAGATGATCAAATATACTCGTTCGCATCTAGATGACGAAATACTCAATCATGACCAAATAAACGTGTGCGCATAGATGACAAACTATGCGCGTACGACGACAAAATGGTCGCGGACGACCATGTATGCGCGCGTGCGAGGATGACAAAATAAAATTCCCTGATAATTCCCTGATATTCTCATGTTTTTAAAATTCCCTGATAATTCCCTGCAGGGAACAGGTTTTGGTCATTTTCCCTGTTTTCCCTGTTTTCCCTGTTTTCCCTGTTTTCCCTGATGCGTGGGTACCCTGATCTATGGAGGTTGGATAGATATGGTGACTACTTGTCCACTGCATGATAGCTAAATGGCTGTCGTTTGTATGGAGATATAATAGTATATTAACCTAAATCTCTATGTAGTCCCAGTAATATCTATGGAGGTGGATAGATATGGCGACTACTTATCCACTGCATGATAGCTAAATATCTCTCGTTTGTATGGAGATATAATAGTATATTAACCTAAATCTCTATGAAGGAAAGGGTTAAATATATAAATATTTTAGAAACAATTTTTAGTGATTAACCGAATAACGTATTACCATGCATCGGACAACAACAGCAGTTGGAACCGTGAGATTACCATGCATCGGACAACAACAGCAGTTGGAACCGCAAGATTACCATGCATCGGACAACAACAGCAGTTGGAACCGCAAGATTACCATGCATCGGACAACAACAGCAGTTGGAACCGCAAGATTACCATGCATCGGACAACAACAGCAGTTGGAACCACGAGATTACCATGCATCGGACAACAACAGCAGTTGGAACCGCGAGATTACCATGCATCGGACAACAACAGCAGTTGGAACCACAAGATTACCATGCATCGGACAACAACAGCAGTTAGAACCGCGAGATTACCATGCATCGGTCAACAACAGCAGTTGGAACCGTGAGATTACCATGCATCGGACAACAACAGCAGTTAGAACCGCGAGATTACCATGCATCGGACAACAACAGCAGTTGGAACCGCAAGATTACCATGCATCGGACAACAACAGCAGTTGGAACCGCAAGATTACCATGCATCGGACAACAACAGCAGTTGGAACCACGAGATTACCATGCATCGGACAACAACAGCAGTTGGAACCGCGAGATTACCATGCATCGGACAACAACAGCAGTTGGAACCGCGAGATTACCATGCATCGGACAACAACAGCAGTTGGAACCGCGAGATTACCATGCATCGGACAACAACAGCAGTTGGAACCACGAGATTACCATGCATCGGACAACAGCAGTTGGAACCACGAGATTACCATGCATCGGACAACAACAGCAGTTGGAACCACGAGATTACCATGCATCGGTCAACAACAGCAGTTGGAACCGCAAGATTACCATGCATCGGACAACAACAGCAGTTGGAACCGTGAGATTACCATGCATCGGACAACAACAGCAGTTGGAACCGTGAGATTACCATGCATCGGACAACAACAGCAGTTGGAACCGCAAGATTACCATGCATCAGACAACAGCAGTTGGAACCGCGGGATTACCATGCATCGGACAACAACAGCAGTTGGAACCACGAGATTACCATGCATCGGACAACAACAGCAGTTGGAACCGTGAGATTACCATGCATCGGACAACAACAGCAGTTGGAACCGCAAGATTACCATGCATCGGACAACAACAGCAGTTGGAACCGCAAGATTACCATGCATCGGACAACAACAGCAGTTGGAACCGCAAGATTACCATGCATCGGACAACAACAGCAGTTGGAACCACGAGATTACCATGCATCGGACAACAACAGCAGTTGGAACCGCGAGATTACCATGCATCGGACAACAACAGCAGTTGGAACCACAAGATTACCATGCATCGGACAACAACAGCAGTTAGAACCGCGAGATTACCATGCATCGGTCAACAACAGCAGTTGGAACCGTGAGATTACCATGCATCGGACAACAACAGCAGTTAGAACCGCGAGATTACCATGCATCGGACAACAACAGCAGTTGGAACCGCAAGATTACCATGCATCGGACAACAACAGCAGTTGGAACCGCAAGATTACCATGCATCGGACAACAACAGCAGTTGGAACCACGAGATTACCATGCATCGGACAACAACAGCAGTTGGAACCGCGAGATTACCATGCATCGGACAACAACAGCAGTTGGAACCGCGAGATTACCATGCATCGGACAACAACAGCAGTTGGAACCGCGAGATTACCATGCATCGGACAACAACAGCAGTTGGAACCACGAGATTACCATGCATCGGACAACAGCAGTTGGAACCACGAGATTACCATGCATCGGACAACAACAGCAGTTGGAACCACGAGATTACCATGCATCGGTCAACAACAGCAGTTGGAACCGCAAGATTACCATGCATCGGACAACAACAGCAGTTGGAACCGTGAGATTACCATGCATCGGACAACAACAGCAGTTGGAACCGTGAGATTACCATGCATCGGACAACAACAGCAGTTGGAACCGCAAGATTACCATGCATCAGACAACAGCAGTTGGAACCGCGGGATTACCATGCATCGGACAACAACAGCAGTTGGAACCACGAGATTACCATGCATCGGACAACAACAGCAGTTGGAACCACGAGATTACCATGCATCGGACAACAACAGCAGTTGGAACCGTGAGATTACCATGCATCGGACAACAACAGCAGTTGGAACCGTGAGATTACCATGCATCGGACAACAACAGCAGTTGGAACCGCGAGATTACCATGCATCGGACAACAACAGCAGTTGGAACCGTGAGATTACCATGCATCAGACAACAACAGCAGTTGGAACCGTGAGATTACCATGCATTGGACAACAACAGCAGTTGGAACCGTGAGATTACCATGCATCGGACAACAACAGCAGTTGGAACCGTGAGATTACCATGCATCGGACAACAACAGCAGTTGGAACCACGAGATTACCATGCATCGGACAACAACAGCAGTTGGAACCGCGAGATTACCATGCATCGGACAACAACAGCAGTTGGAACCACGAGATTACCATGCATCGGACAACAACAGCAGTCTGAACATTAAAAAAATAATTATTTGAATTTGATAGACTGGCAAACAGCTTCTTTTTTTTAAAACTTTATTTAACAACGATTGCGAAGCAAGTTTTTTAACAACTTATATTAATCACTCTCGTTGGCGCAGAAAGCGTATATGTGGTCATTCGTTTGGGAGGAAACCAGAGTACCCGGAGAAAACCCACCTGTCCGATCTGGCAACCACCGTACCATCTCACATTCGAAGATCGAACCCGGGTTGCATTGGTGAGAAGCGCTAATCGGACATCCAATCTTGACTCTTTTCTAGGAAAATATGACATTTAACATAAATTAATTTACATGAAGATGATTTCCATTTCTACCGATAGTAGTACAAAAATAAATTTGAAAAGGGTGAAACTGTTATTCGGCAACATTACTTCTGGGTCAAATCATCGAATGTTTTCTTCCTTGGATACACAGGCACCAGACACAAAAAATTTTACATTTTAATTCAAACATTTTTTTGGCCTAAGGTCATATAGTAAGTAATATATAATATTATATATTACTTACTATATGACCATAGTCCAAAAAAAAAAAAAAAAAAAATTGTGTCTGGTGCCTGTGCTTGGATAAATATTATGTGACTCGTTTCCTGAGAGAAGCAAATCCCACAAGAATATACAACTGTGGATGAAAAAACATCTCTCCAACCAACAACACTGCATAAAATATGCAAAATAATCAAGGAATATTTATGAAGCACACAATGGTGAAAATATAATAACCAATCAATTGATCATTAGACTGGTACTGAGATCTGCATTAGCTAACCAATCAATTGATCATTAGACTGGTACTGAGATCTGCATTAGCTAACCAATCAATTGATCATTAGACTGGTACTGAGATCTGCATTAGCTAACCAATCAATTGAACATTAGACTGGTACTGAGATCTGCATTAGCTAACCAATCAATCGATCATTAGACTGGTACTGAGATCTGCTTTAGCTAACCATTCAAACATTAGACTGGTACTGATATCTGCATTAGCTAACCATTCAATCGTTAGACTGGTACTGATATCTGCTTTAGCTAACCATTCAAACATTAGACTGGTACTGATATCTGCTTTAGCTAACCATTCAATCGTTAGACTGGTACTGAGATCTGCTTTAGCTAACCATTCAAACATTAGACTGGTACTGATATCTGCATTAGCTAACCATTCAAACATTAGACTGGTACTGATATCTGCATTAGCTAACCATTCAATCATTAGACTGGTACTGATATCTGCTTTAGCTAACCATTCAAACATTAGACTGGTACTGATATCTGCATTAGCTAACCATTCAATCGTTAGACTGGTACTGATATCTGCTTTAGCTAACCATTCAAACATTAGACTGGTACTGATATCTGCTTTAGCTAACCATTCAAACATTAGACTGGTACTGATATCTGCTTTAGCTAACCATTCAATCGTTAGACTGGTACTGAGATCTGCTTTAGCTAACCATTCAAACATTAGACTGGTACTGATATCTGCATTAGCTAACCATTCAATCGTTAGACTGGTACTGATATCTGCTTTAGCTAACCATTCAAACATTAGACTGGTACTGATATCTGCTTTAGCTAACCATTCAAACATTAGACTGGTACTGATATCTGCTTTAGCTAACCATTCAATCGTTAGACCGGTACTGAGATCTGCTTTAGCTAACCATTCAAACATTAGACCGGTACTGATAGCTGCTTTAGCTAACCAATCAATTGATTGTTAGCAGATCTCTTGCTAGACAGCTGAGATCTTCTTTAGCTAACCAATCAATTCATAGTTTAGACTGGTACCAAGATCTGCTTTAGCTAACCAATCAATCGTTAGACTGGTACTGATATCTGCTTTAGCTAACCATTCAATCGTTAGTCTGGTACTGATATCTGCATTAGCTAACCATTCAATCGTTAGACTGGTACTGATATCTGCATAAGCTAACCATTCAAACATTAGACTGGTACTGATATCTGCATAAGCTAACCATTCAAACATTAGACTGGTACTGATATCTGCTTTAGCTAACCATTCAATCATTAGACTAGTACTGAGATCTGCTTTAGCTAACCAATCAATTGATTGTTAGCAGATCTCTTGCTAGACAGCTGAGATCTTCTTTAGCTAACCAATCAATTCATAGCTTAGACTGGTACCGAGATCTGCTTTAGCTAACCAATAAATTCATAGTTTAGACTGGTACCGAGATCTGCTTTAGCTAACCAATCAATTCATAGTTTAGACTGGTACCGAGATCTGCTTTTGCTAACCAATCAATTCATAGCTTAGACTGGTACCGAGATCTGCTTTAGCTGGGAACGAACCTCGAGCCTCACACCTGAAACGAACATGCTACTACAGCGCTATCAAAATATACAAATATTACTGTCTTCCAATCTGTGACAATCAAGCACATCCCAACTGAGACATATTCTCAATAAAAAGCCAGTTATTTCAATCAAGCTTAGTGTCTCCGATCTAAAACTCGAGTTAATTTCTGACCAATGTCTCCAGACAGGCAGTTCTATAACTAATATACCTCACACACACACACACACACACTGTGAAAGTCAATTTTCTAATATACTATATCAACCTTAATGCCAAGTTTTGAGTGTACAAGAAATGCTTTTTTCAATTAATGTCTGCTAGATGTCTTGGGTGTACAAAGGAGATTAGTCTATTGCAGAAAAGTTATTTATTTCTAGACACATATGGAAGCAATTTATGACATTGTGTCTGTAATACACTACAGTGAACCCTGAGTGAACAAAGACCACGGTTTGTAGTTATAGACGGGTCAACAGTTTTTATTATTGGTACTCCGCGGAGTACCTATGTGATAGCGTTATTGTATTACAAAACATGTTTTGAATGCACGAGTGATTCGAGCTATTCATAGATCTACCAGAGTATTTGTAAAACATGTAGAATTATTATAGAGTGGTGGAACCTATGCTTGGCATAAATCCCACATAATTATAATGACCGGTATAAAATGTTCATTGCACTTGCCGTATATTATTATTTTCTTAAGTCGTGAAAATAACATTAAAAAAATCTTGTTGACAGTTTTAGCTTCATCACGTGACCTCGCTGCTCAATACAGCTATCACAACGGTGTCGGGTTGGCATCCGTTTATACGGGGAACTGAAGACTTCAGGGCACCTATGCACGGCGTACTTGTTATTATTTGTTTATCCACCATAACTTGTTGAATATCTTATTTTGATATAGTACATCATTGAATAAAAACTAGGGAGGTCAACGAGTAGTGATTTTGGTACTCGGAAAGGTATTCGATCGAGTACTCGAGTACTCGGTTACCGTTACCGTGGATTATGCTTCTTGTCTCGTCAATCAGATTGGTCCTGCTTTTAATCAATTCATTGCTTCGATGTGTTGTCAAATCTTTCAAAGTACTTCCATACCACAGATTTAGGTGGAGGCATTCTAACAATTCACTTATATTACTATACTACTATTATATTCTAAAGATCTCTTCACAGTTTAACAGCGTTAACGTTAATGGCAAAAGTTACGATATTTATTATTTAACAACTATTTCGGTATTGCCCTGCTATGGGTAGCTGCTTAAAGTTCTAAATTGAGTAATCAATTAAGTGTCAATTATAACATCAAAACAAGTTCCGACCACCAGAAAAAAGATGTCATTCACACGACAGACAATCGGATGACCCGCCTCAGTAGTAACGACAATGATAAAATAATTTGCATCAAACTTACGCTTACCAATTAAATTGAATCAACACCTTAATTATTCAGTCACTGTAGCCGGCTCTGTGTGATATACAGGTATTGTTAATCACCATGACACGCTGTATATTGCATTGTTTGGTACAGCGGAAGTTTTGCTAATCCCACTGATCACGATTTGTTCACAGGCAACTCCGTATTTGCGCAAAATAAAGATTTGTTGATTTTATTTTTTTTAACCGAGTACTCGATTATCTGAAAAGTATTCGATACTCGGACGTTCGATCGAGTAACTCGAGTACTAGAGTACTCGAGTACTCGAGTACTCGTTGACATCCCTAATAAAAACACTTATTGGTCTTAATCAGAAATGGTATAGAAACTATTTTTCGGGTTAGGTGTAGATTTTTAAAATTCGGATAGCTACCTGAATTGCTCATACACCGTATCAGTTTCGGTGGAAATATTCTCCCAACGATTTGTTTGTTTATATTTGTCTGCTGGACCAGTCACGTGACAGTTGCATCAGGCTACCGATACACGCAACGGAATGTTATTGAATCATGCTTCAGCTCTGTCAGCAAAATTAGCCTAGATCTATATAAATACGGATGTAAATGGACAAATACGCCGAGCATAGACATATGCCAAGCATAGGCTCCACCAATCTATGCACAATAAATCGCAGATAATTTACAAAAGTGAGATTTATTATAAGGAACATGTGCAGCAATCGAATCCTTAACCCATTCAACACCAAGTAACTCACATGGACTGGTCCATGATATTCATAAACCACTAAATGAATCAGAAAATCACATTTGGACAAGTTCATTTATCAAAATGGGTAATTATGTCTAAAAATAGTCATATCACTGGCAAAAAGTGCAGATACTGATGAGACGGCTCGTCACGAAATATATGAAACACCCGAGGTACATTGGATACAGTTTCCCGTACAGTCAAATATATGAAACACCTGCGGTACATTGGATACAGTTTCCCGTACAGTCAAATATATGAAACACCTGAGGTACATTGGATACAGTTTCCCGTACAGTCAAATACATGAAACACCCGAGGTACATTGGATACAGTTTCCCGTACAGTCAAATACATGAAACACCCGAGGTACATTGCATACAGTTTCCCGTACAGTCAAATATATGAAACACCCGAGGTACATTGGATACAGTTTCCCGTACAGTCAAATATATGAAACACCCGAGGTACATTGGATAGTTTCCCATTCAAAGTATACTATAACGATATTGAAGTACACTCTGGGAGTATACTATAACGATATTGAAGTACACTATCTATTCATCTTGTATTTCCCACGGGACTCTCTAAGCATCCCGCGTAGCTCTATATATCCCTATTCCCAATGATTTTCATTAACAGAGTTACAGAAATTAGGCTACCTTAATTAAATGCTACAGCAAGCAGGCTCCTAAATTTAGAACTTGTCATTCCTGTCTTGTCTTGGCAAGGGTGACCTGTAAACTGGATATCAAGCTGTGAACAAGTCATTTTTCTCAGTAAGCCGCTTTGATAGCGTATATTTTCTGATCAAGTGCTTGTAAAACAATGCCTAAGGCGAGACAGCATGTGCGAGCATTGAATGTACGTACAGTCTGCATCCATTCTGTCGAATTCCGTCCGTTAGTATTATTATATTTCGGGTTTTACGCCTGCATCAGCAACATTTTGGGCTATATCGCCGGCGGGCAGTTTACCTAACAACACCTTTCCTGGGCAGGCTCCAGCGTTTAACCAGTACTTGGGTGCACCAACCTCCGTAAGAAACTGCCAACTTTTTCATATAAATGATACACGGTCTGAGCGGGGCTCGAACCCGTGACCATCAGTGATGATAGGTTACAGTGGTATACAAGTCAGCGACCTTAACCACTCGACCACGGAGGCGGACCGAATTCCGTCCGACCGAACAAAATACTTCGACATAACCAAAGTTTGACATAACGGATATTGACCATATTTCCAAAGATGATGTTTTTCGTACTAGTAGATCACAGCCTTACCCATCGTACATCTGTCCCATAAATCATTTTCCATGTTGTCATTGTTATATAACAGTGACATGGAGTGACATGGAGTGACATGGGCACACTTGATAAAATAACACTGTAGTATCATATTTAATATTTACTAAGATGCAGCACGATGATGATTGAGCTTATTTACCCTCGCCGCCGGCGAACCATTTGGATGAGTGAAAATGCAGCACATACATGTAAATAACATTTATATACGAAAATGTAAAAAAAAATCGCTGATGTAATAACGGTGCATTAACGTTAATAAATATAAATAAACTGATACTCGATTAAATAATTGCTGTATTCTTTTGAATTTAAACATGTCTCTTTTACACCTGTCCGATTCGATCATGTCCACTTTTCTGAAGAATTTGGTTTGCCTAAATATGTTAATTGAATCAAAGCAATCTGATTAATTATAATTATTATGATGAGTCATTTATCCAATGATTGGTAACCATTCAAACATTAGACTGGTACTGATATCTGCTTTAGCTAACCATTCAATCATTAGACTAGTACTGAGATCTGCTTTAGCTAACCAATCAATTGATTGTTAGCAGATCTCTTGCTAGACAGCTGAGATCTTCTTTAGCTAACCAATCAATTCATAGCTTAGACTGGTACCGAGATCTGCTTTAGCTAACCAATAAATTCATAGTTTAGACTGGTACCGAGATCTGCTTTAGCTAACCAATCAATTCATAGTTTAGACTGGTACCGAGATCTGCTTTTGCTAACCAATCAATTCATAGCTTAGACTGGTACCGAGATCTGCTTTAGCTGGGAACGAACCTCGAGCCTCACACCTGAAACGAACATGCTACTACAGCGCTATCAAAATATACAAATATTACTGTCTTCCAATCTGTGACAATCAAGCACATCCCAACTGAGACATATTCTCAATAAAAAGCCAGTTATTTCAATCAAGCTTAGTGTCTCCGATCTAAAACTCGAGTTAATTTCTGACCAATGTCTCCAGACAGGCAGTTCTATAACTAATATACCCACACACACACACACACACACTGTGAAAGTCAATTTTCTAATATACTATATCAACCTTAATGCCAAGTTTTGAGTGTACAAGAAATGCTTTTTTCAATTAATGTCTGCTAGATGTCTTGGGTGTACAAAGGAGATTAGTCTATTGCAGAAAAGTTATTTATTTCTAGACACATATGGAAGCAATTTATGACATTGTGTCTGTAATACACTACAGTGAACCCTGAGTGAACAAAGACCACGGTTTGTAGTTATAGACGGGTCAACAGTTTTTATTATTGGTACTCCGCGGAGTACCTATGTGATAGCGTTATTGTATTACAAAACATGTTTTGAATGCACGAGTGATTCGAGCTATTCATAGATCTACCAGAGTATTTGTAAAACATGTAGAATTATTATAGAGTGGTGGAACCTATGCTTGGCATAAATCCCACATAATTATAATGACCGGTATAAAATGTTCATTGCACTTGCCGTATATTATTATTTTCTTAAGTCGTGAAAATAACATTAAAAAAATCTTGTTGACAGTTTTAGCTTCATCACGTGACCTCGCTGCTCAATACAGCTATCACAACGGTGTCGGGTTGGCATCCGTTTATACGGGGAACTGAAGACTTCAGGGCACCTATGCACGGCGTACTTGTTATTATTTGTTTATCCACCATAACTTCTTGAATATCTTATTTTGATATAGTACATCATTGAATAAAAACTAGGGAGGTCAACGAGTAGTGATTTTGGTACTCGAGTACTCGGAAAGGTATTCGATCGAGTACTCGAGTACTCGGTTACCGTTACCGTGGATTATGCTTCTTGTCTCGTCAATCAGATTGGTCCTGCTTTTAATCAATTCATTGCTTCGATGTGTTGTCAAATCTTTCAAAGTACTTCCATACCACAGATTTAGGTGGAGGCATTCTAACAATTCACTTATATTACTATACTACTATTATATTCTAAAGATCTCTTCACAGTTTAACAGCGTTAACGTTAATGGCAAAAGTTACGATATTTATTATTTAACAACTATTTCGGTATTGCCCTGCTATGGGTAGCTGCTTAAAGTTCTAAATTGAGTAATCAATTAAGTGTCAATTATAACATCAAATGATCAAAACAAGTTCCGACCACCAGACAAAAGATGTCATTCACACGACAGACAATCGGATGACCCGCCTCAGTAGTAACGACAATGATAAAATAATTTGCATCAAACTTACGCTTACCAATTAAATTGAATCAACACCTTAATTATTCAGTCACTGTAGCCGGCTCTGTGTGATATACAGGTATTGTTAATCACCATGACACGCTGTATATTGCATTGTTTGGTACGGCGGAAGTTTCGCTAATCCCACTGATCACGATTTGTTCACAGGCAACTCCGTATTTGCGCAAAATAAAGATTTGTTGATTTTATTTTTTTAACCGAGTACTCGATTATCTGAAAAGTATTCGATACTCGGACGTTCGATCGAGTACTCGAGTACTAGAGTACTCGAGTACTCGTTGACATCCCTAATAAAAACACTTATTGGTCTTAATCAGAAATGGTATAGAAACTATTTTTCGGGTTAGGTGTAGATTTTTAAAATTCGGATAGCTACCTGAATTGCTCATACACCGTATCAGTTTCGGTGGAAATATTCTCCCAACGATTTGTTTGTTTATATTTGTCTGCTGGACCAGTCACGTGACAGTTGCATCAGGCTACCGATACACGCAACGGAATGTTATTGAATCATGCTTCAGCTCTGTCAGCAAAATTAGCCTAGATCTATATAAATACGGATGTAAATGGACAAATACGCCGAGCATAGACATATGCCAAGCATAGGCTCCACCAATCTATGCACAATAAATCGCAGATAATTTACAAAAGTGAGATTTATTATAAGGAACATGTGCAGCAATCGAATCCTTAACCCATTCAACACCAAGTAACTCACATGGACTGGTCCATGATATTCATAAACCAATAAATGAATCAGAAAATCACATTTGGACAAGTTCATTTATCAAAATGGGTAATCATGTCTAAAAATAGTCATATCACTGGCAAAAAGTGCAGATCCTGATGAGACGGCTCGTCACGAGCCGGCTCATCTGGATCTACACTTTTTGTAAGCCTATTTAGAGGTCTGTGGTGTTGAAAGGGTTAAAGCAAAAATTGATTTAAAACTGTAAGATATGAAATTATTTTATTTTTAACATTGTGATAGAGAGAGTACTATTGACATGTTCTGTCAAATATATGAAACACCTGAGGTACATTGGAAACAGTTTCCTGTACAGTCAAATATATGAAACACCTGAGGTACATTGGATACAGTTTCCTGTACAGTCAAATATATGAAACACCCGAGGTACATTGGATACAGTTTCCCGTACAGTCAAATATATGAAACACCCGAGGTACATTGGATACAGTTTCCCGTAGAGTCAAATATATGAAACACCCGAGGTACATTGAATACAGTTTCCTGTACAGTCAAATATATGAAACACCCGAGGTACATTGGATACAGTTTCCCGTACAGTCAAATATATGAAACACCTGCAGTACATTGGATACAGTTTCCCGTACAGTCAAATATATGAAACACCTGAGGTACATTGGATACAGTTTCCCGTACAGTCAAATACATGAAACACCCGAGGTACATTGGATACAGTTTCCCGTACAGTCAAATACATGAAACACCCGAGGTACATTGCATACAGTTTCCCGTACAGTCAAATATATGAAACACCCGAGGTACATTGGATACAGTTTCCCGTACAGTCAAATATATGAAACACCCGAGGTACATTGGATAGTTTCCCATTCAAAGTATACTATAACGATATTGAAGTACACTCTGGGAGTATACTATAACGATATTGAAGTACACTATCTATTCATCTTGTATTTCCCACGGGACTCTCTAAGCATCCCGCGTAGCTCTATATATCCCTATTCCCAATGATTTTCATTAACAGAGTTACAGAAATTAGGCTACCTTAATTAAATGCTACAGCAAGCAGGCTCCTAAATTTAGAACTTGTCATTCCTGTCTTGTCTTGGCAAGGGTGACCTGTAAACTGGATATCAAGCTGTGAACAAGTCATTTTTCTCAGTAAGCCGCTTTGATAGCGTATATTTTCTGATCAAGTGCTTGTAAAACAATGCCTAAGGCGAGACAGCATGTGCGAGCATTGAATGTACGTACAGTCTGCATCCATTCTGTCGAATTCCGTCCGTTATTATTATTATATTTCGGGTTTTACGCCTGCATCAGCAACATTTTGGGCTATATCGCCGGCGGGCAGTTTACCTAACAACACCTTTCCTGGGCAGGCTCCAGCATTTAACCAGTACTTGGGTGCACCAACCTCCGTAAGAAACTGCCAACTTTTTCATATAAATGATACACGGTCTGAGCGGGGCTCGAACCCGTGACCATCAGTGATGATAGGTTACAGTGGTATACAAGTCAGCGACCGTAACCACTCGACCACGGAGGCGGACCGAATTCCGTCCGACCGAACAAAATACTTCGACATAACCAAAGTTTGACATAACGGATATTGACCATATTTCCAAAGATGATGTTTTTCGTACTAGTAGATCACAGCCTTACCCATCGTACATTTGTCCCATAAATCATTTTCCATGTTGTCATTGTTATATAACAGTGACATGGAGTGACATGGGCACACTTGATAAAATAACACTGTAGTATCATATTTAATATTTACTAAGATGCAGCACGATGATGATTGAGCTTATTTACCCTCGCTGCCGGCGAACCATTTGGATGAGTGAAAATGCAGCACATACATGTAAATAACATTTATATACGAAAATGTAAAAAAAAATCGCTGATGTAATAACGGTGCATTAACGTTAATAAATATAAATAAACTGATACTCGATTAAATAATTGCTGTATTCTTTTGAATTTAAACATGTCTCTTTTACACCTGTCCGATTCGATCATGTCCACTTTTCTGAAGAATTTGGTTTGCCTAAATATGTTAATTGAATCAAAGCAATCTGATTAATTATAATTATTACGATGAGTCATTTATCCAATGATTGGTGATTAATTATAATTATTACGATGAGTCATTTATCCAATGATTGGTTAATTGACGATAAGTGCCGATAAGTTTGTACCTGCTGAAGTGTGAACATACCCTCACGGTAAACACCTTCAACATCTTTATCGATTGTTTGCACAGGCATGATGGCGGTCCGTCTTTGATCAGGTAAATTTGAAAGTCGCACTTCGGCGACTAAGTGGCACTTTGACATAACGAGTGTGAAATACTGCACATTTATACTGAAGGGACCAAAAAATAAATTTCATATAACGAAAAAATCAACTTAAACGAAATTCGATATAAACGGAGCCAGTTATATGTAAAATGTTAATGTCTGAAGCGGGATTTTGACCCGACTGAGATAACCGAAGAATTCGACATAACCGACTTTGACATAATGGATGTAGACTGTATAGGGTTCATTTTATTCCACTACACCGCATACACATATACACTGATATAAACTGTTTGTTTTGATGTACAACAATAGTTTATGATTTGATGTACAACAATAATTTATGACGTTTGTTTTGATGTACAACAATAATTTATGACGTTTGTTTTGATGTACAACAATAATTTATGACGTTTGTTTTGATGTACAACAATAATTTATGACGTTTGTTTTGATGTACAACAATAATTTATGACGTTTGTTTTGATGTACAACAATAATTGATGACGTTTGTTTTGATGTACAACAATAATTTATGACGTTTGTTTTGATGTACAACAATAATTTATGACGTTTGTTTTGATGTACAACAATAATTTATGACGTTTGTTTTGATGTACAACAATAATTTATGATGTTTGTTTTGATGTACAACAATAATTTATGACGTTTGTTTTGATGTACAACAATAATTTATGACGTTTGTTTTGATGTACAACAATAATTTATGACGTTTGTTTTGATGTACAACAATAATTTATGACGTTTGTATATCAGCTTTTCTATTGTTTATACTGTAAATAATCGTCTAACCCAATAGTTATATTAAATCAAATAAACCAAACAAACATAAAGGTCCAACAAATAATAAAATTATTTCAACTTTTTTTTCCCTCAATTTTTTTTTAAATTTCTGATTAGTCAATCTAATACTTTAATCACACGCCTGGATGAGAAAAAGGTCGACTTATGGCCAGGAATATACGGTAGTCAATTTATTTTTTGGATGATACAGACGACGCCCCAATTCCAGACACATCTTTAACATGCCCGGTAAATAGCACCAATACGCGAGACGTTGGTTTATAGCCCCAGTTTATAGCCCCAGTTTATAGCCCCAGTCGATAAGACTTAATGTTAATTACGATTATATGCCCAGGTGATCGAACTCACAAATTATGGATTCGCAGCCCGCCCTCATAACCACTGAACCACTGAACCACTGAGCCGACCCTTATATAATATTATAAAACACATATCAGATAAATATTACATGTATTTACACATATTATGCATTATGTTTGCACTGTTCGCTAACTGTATGTAATATATATGTATGTCCTCGTGGGCTTGAAAGCCTAACTGGAATTTAATAAACTATGTCTATAATTATATTCCCCAGAGATCAGCAGGCAACTCGCACATACCTCGAGCTGCCGAGAAATCTCACTAACAGACATTTCACCCACCAACATGCCAATCGCCAAATGACGTCGGTCTAATGTCAGGCCGCCCGGGACGTCTTCCCATCTTCAGTAAAGAAATTTTTACGACTGGCCTTTTCTTATCGGGCTTGAAACAAACCATGTAAACTAACGAGCGACTGATTGAATCAGCCAATGCGCAAAAACGTTCTACATGTGCATAGAATCGTAATGTTGCACGGGGGAATCAAATTTAGACTGGATTTTGACAGCAGGTAGTTGGATTGATGTAGTATAGGGAATGGCATTTTATGTTGAGTGGTGGAACCTATGCTCGGCGTATTCCTATGTACTACATATTTGTCCATTCACTCCATATTTAAATTATTTATATAGTTCTAGGCTAATTTTGCTGACAGAGCTGAAACATGGTTCAATAACATTCCGTTGCGTGTATCGGTAGCCTGATGCAACTGTCACGTGGCAGACGAATATAAACAAACAAATCATTGGGAGAATATTTCCACCAAAACTGATAATGTGTATTAATGAGCAATTCAGGTAGCTATCCGAATTTTAAAAATCTACACCTAACCAAAAAAACAGTTTCTATTCTATTTCTGATTTAACCCTTTCAACACCACAGACCTCTAAATAGGCTTACAAAAAGTGTAGATCCAGATGAGCCGGCTCGTGACGAGCCGTCTCATCAGGATCTGCACTTTTTGCCAGTGATATGACTATTTTTAGACATAATTACCCATTTTGATAAATGAACTTGTCCAAATGATGTTTTTCTGATTCATTTATTGGTTTATGAATATCATGGACCAGTCCATGTGAGTTACTTGGTGTTGAATGGGTTAAGACCAATAAGTGTTTTTATTCAATGATGTACCATATCAAAATAAGATATTCAACAAGTTATGGTGGATAAATACAAAAATAACAAGTACACCGTGCATAGGTGCCCTGAAGTCTTGAGTTCCCCATATATAAAATGGTGCTGACCTGACACCGTTGCGATAGCTGAATTGAGCAGCAAGGTCACAAGCTTTATTTGAAAGCTGTTTTAATGACTTACCGGTAAGAAAATAATAATATACGGCAAGTGCAATTAACATTTTATACTGGTCATTTTATGCGGGATTTACGCCATGCATAGGTTCCACCAATCTTTTAACAGATTCACGAACATGTAACAATTTAAATTAAACAAATCGCAGCATTTCTTGTATGGTATAATTATATTCCCATAGAGATCAACAAGTAAATATACTTGATATATCAACTCTGCCCTTTGGGCATAATGAGCAATTCAAGGAAGATATTACTCCGCATGGTGACACCAACTACTCCCATAATGACCGGGTAATTGACAGCTGCGGCAAGAGTTTCTGGGATTTTAATAATACCGATGCCATATAATAGCGTCTGATATATGGACTCTCAAAGAGAAAACAAATGGCAAAGGTGAAGAAATATCACCTCTTTAGACACTGAAATTAAACATACAAGATATCTAGATATTAATACCGATATATTTTGTGATTGAAAACTAACTTCTCCCCAAAACTACACACTTCTCCCTAAAACTACCCACCCACTTCTCCCTAAAATGCCCCACTTCTCCCTACTACCCATTTCTCCCCAAAACTACCCACATATCCCTAAAACTACCCACATATCCCTAAAGCTACCCACATCTCTCTAAAACTACCCACATATCCCTAAAATGTCCGACTTATACCAACTACCCACATCTCCCCTAATCTCTCTAAAAGTGCACACATCTCTCTAAAAACAACCCACATCTCCCTAAAATACCCACATATCCCTAAAACTACCCGCATCTCCCTAAAACTACCCACTTCTCCCTAAAACTACCCACTTCACCCTAAAATGTCCCACTTATCCCTACTACCCACATATCCCTAAAACTATGCACATCTCTCTAAAACTACCCACATATTCCTAAAACTACCCACATCTCTCTAAAACTACCCACATATCCCTAAAATGTCCCACTTCTCCTTAAACCACGCACTTTTCCTTAAAAGTTCTAGAGGTAGGCGTGACTTCTCCTGAAGATGGAGCTATCGCTGAAGGTGATGAATGCACCCAGCCACTCAGCCGCCCAGCCACTCAGCCGCAAATATGATACAGAAAAAGAAACATCATAAAATAATAGAGAGAATTGACATTTACTGATGTTGTGTTATAATGGAAGCAGTTTATTTAATATCCCCAGACAAGAGCCTGTGATATTTTATGCTTTTTTCTGCTCCACTCAGTTGAGGCAAAGAAGGTTAGGCTCTTCAAATTTGGAGGAAAATAAAGTATTATTATTATTTGTACGTGAGCGGTGAAAATCAGTCATATATGTAGTGCAATTTCTCCCTAAAACTACCCACTTCTCCCTAAAACTACCCACTTCTCCCGAAACTACCCACTTCACCCTAAAATGTCCCACTTATCCCTACTACCCACATATACCTAAAACTACGCACATCTCTCTAAAACTACCCACATATCCCTAAAACTACCCACATCTCTCTATTAGAATTGCGTTGTATCACTAACGAAAATTCCATGACATGTTTCCAGAGTTCTCAGATACAAATAAGAAAAACGCATGAAATGAATTGTCGTCTGCTACAATTATGCTTCACTATTGATAGACTTATCTTACCCAGCATGCAAAGAGTTAAAACAATTTTGGTTTCAATTACATGCCGACCTCTATAACACGAGTTTGTGGAAGTTATGACAGCGCAGTGGATGTGCGTTCGCTTCAGGTGCGAAAGGTCCGGAGTTCGAACCCCGCTGGAGCCGTTACGATTGTGCCCCTAGGCAAGGCATTTAAATTCCACATTGCCTCTTCTCTCTCCTTCATGGCGATGGATTCCATCAGGAATGAGGTTTCGAGAGTGATTAATATAAGTTGAAAGAACTTGTTTCGCAATCGAGCTAAAATAAATTTGTATAAACTAAACAAACTATAACACAAGTTTTTTTTACCCATATACAGTCAAACCTGTGTTAGTGGTCACTTCCATTAAGCAACCAACCTGTATTAAGCAGCCAGTTTCCAGATTCCGAATATTTTGTGTTGTTATACATTTGACCTCTATTAACCCATTCAACACCAAGTAACTGACATGGACTGGTCCATGATATTCTTAGACCAATAAATTAATAAGGAAATTTACATTTGGACCAGTTCATTTATCAAAATGGGTAATTGTGTCTAAAAATAGTAATATTACTGGCAAAAAGTGCAGATCCTGATGAGACGGCTCGTCACGAGCCGGCTCATCTGGATCTACACTTTTTGTAAGCCTATTTAGAGGTCTGTGGTGTTGAAAGGGTTAAGCAGCCACCTGTGCTAAGCAGCCACTTTCTGTGATTCCCATGGCTGGCTGCTTAAGACAGGTTTAACTCTATTTGCCAAAGTATTCTCATTGCAAGCCTTAAGCATCTACATAAGGTTTAACTGTATGTATTACTTCGCATCGGGGGGGGGGGGATTATATGGGGTCTGGCTTGAGCATTGGAAAAATCTAGATATATTTCAGACACAGTTGAGATTTCTGACTCTTCGGAAGATCAATAGATAGACAACCCCAAGTCTGTCTGAGAAATGAAAGAGGATACACGAACTGGTGGTTCTAGTGCCGTGACAATACAGTAATCGTGATGAGTCAACTTTCCCTCGAGAGAGAGAGAGAGCCGCAAAATTGATAGAAATAATTTAAAACAGCCATTATTCACTATTCTATTACATCCTGCAAGGTGTTTTATAAGCAAATGTCTGCCGTAATGTTGAATATCTGCATACTCTATTCCGGTAACAAGATCTGGTTCTCTTCAAGTGGGAAACAAACTACAGCAAATACAGTGAAACCTGTGCTGCTAGAGACCAATTTTCCTAATTCCCTGCTGGTCCTACTCTGCGGTCAAACATTGGTGCCTCAAACTCAACATGCCGGCTCCCGGCTCCCATTCCTTCGTGCAGCAGCCTCAAACTCAACATGCCGGCTCCCGGCTCCCATTCCTTCCTGCAGCTATCTATATCGTCACTAGAAGATCATGGGCTGATAACCAGTCTTTGTCAGCAGACGATGACAGAGAACCAGTCTATGTCGTTACAAGTACATAATGTATGATAACCAGTCTTTGTCAGCAGACGATGACAGGAGAACCAGTCTATGTCGTTACAAGCACATAATGTATGATAACCAGTCTGTGGCAATACCAGCAGATAATGGTGGTAACCAGTCTGTGTGATCACAAGTACATAATGACTGATAACCAGTCTGTGTCATCACAAGCACATAATGATGATAACCAGTCTATGTCGTTACAAGCACATAATTACCGATAACCAGTCTATGTCATTACAAGCACATAATAACCGATAACCAGTCTATGTTGTTACAAGCACATAATGGCCGATAACCAGTCTATGTCATTACAAGCACATAATGGATGATAACTAGTCTATGTCATTACAAGCACATAATGACCGATAACCAGTCTATGTTGTTACAAGCACATAATGGCCGATAACCAGTCTATGTCATTACAAGCACATAATGATGATAACCAGTCTATGTCGTTACAAGCACATAATGATGATAACCAGTCTATGTCTTTACAAGCACATAATGATGATAACCAGTCTATGTCATTACAAGCACATACTGATGATAACTAGTCTATGTCATTACAAGCACATAATGACCGATAACCAGTCTATGTTGTTACAAGCACATAATGACGATAACCAGTCTATGTCGTTACAAGCACATAATGGCCGATAACCAGTCTATGTCGTTATAAGCACATAATGACGATAACCAGTCTATGTCGTTACAAACACATAATGACCGATAACCAGTCTATGTCGTTACAAGCACATACTGACTGATAACCAGTCTATGTTGTTACAAGCACATGATAATTATAACCAGTCACAAACCCTAACCCTAACCTATCCGTCTCTGTCAAAGAATATGTACTGTGACAGGCGCTAGTAAATCATCACTGCCTGTCTTCAATGATCCACTTAAACTTCCCATAAATATGAAAAGCAATCAATTCAAAGGCCACTACCAGGAAATGAAAACTCTACAAAGTACACAAGAGATTGGAACTTTAATTTCCTATGAACTATAAGATGACATTGTAGTAATTGGTCTAAATGTTGAGCTGCCACACAAAACACCCGAGAAATAAATCATGCTTCAATTTCGCTGCAAGCTGCCAATTCATTTCCGAACCATGCAACAACTCCCACTCATTATACACTACACAATATTTTTATAACCGAAATAAAAATAACAATTTCAATGTTTGGAAACAGCGAAATATTACGTTTTATAAATATCGTCAACCAAACAGTTTCGGTCTCTACGGCGACGTAATTTCTCACGTCATCTAAATGCTACGTTCTAGTCTATCACAAATATAATAGCTACAGTAACATAAAATAAAAAGAAAATTTGTTTCTTTTACATGAATTTTTTTTTTTTCGCGTACAAATTTCAATATCATTGCCGTTAGAGACTACAATCATTTGTGCAAATATTGTTTTCAAAGTTGATCCAGTGAAATATATAACTTGATCATACAACGAAACAAACAACAGTTACTACTCTATAATCATATTCTTGAGCAAATGGAAAAACTTCTAAATGGATAATACAGAACACAGATCATAAATCATTAAAAGATCACTGACTCATCATTTCTGGCATTCAGTATTTGGATACCAGAGGAAATATATAAATACAGGATTGGCTTCCTATTTTGTTGTAGGACCTCAAGTGACCACATTAAGGCTAGACTTATTGTACCAGTTGGTTCTTAAGATATAAAATATACATCACTTCTTCTCTATGTGCTCCACACTCTATTTCGCTATCTAACTTCTGCCTCCCAACTCTCCCCCACCATTTACTGTCTCCCAATCTCTTCCTGCATCCGCTGTCTCCCCCTCTGTCTCACCATCTTCCCCTCCATCCACGATCTTCCTATCTCTCCCTCCATCCACTGTCTTCCTATCTCTCCCTCCATCCGCTATCTTCCTATCTCTCCCTCCATCCGCTATCTTCCTATCTCTCCCTCCATCCACTATCTTCCTATCTCCCCCACCATTTACTGTCTCCCAATCTCTTCCTGCATCTGCTGTCTCCCCATCTCCCCCTCTGTCTCACCCTCCATCCGCTATCTTCCTATCTCTCCCTCCATCTGCTGTCTTTCTATATCCCCGCCATACACTGTCTTCCCATCTCAACCTCCATCTCCCTATCTCCCCCTCTATCCGCTGATTTCCTATCTCTTCCTCCATCCACTGTCTTCCTATCTCTCCCTCCATCTGCTATCTTCATATCTCCCCCTCCATCCTCTATCTCACCCTCCATCCTCTCCTCTCTCTCTCTCTCCATCTGTTCCATACCTCTATCTTGTAATTGTCGAATCTGTTCAACTCTGTCCATATACAAAGATGATTATGTATAACTAGACTTGTTCATTAGTTACTCTTCAAAGAGCCATAACTCCGCTAAAAATCAATGCAGCAGAACATGATGACAATATACACAACAAGGCTTTTAGTACGGACCATTCCCTGCAATTATTGCTGAAATCCAGATATGGGTTAGCGAAACAAGCAATAGCAAGTCTGACTACTCCACCGACTGATCAACAACCCCAAAATGTATTGGGTAAAAATAATGATGTTCGAGTAATCGTCAATGCATCACGTTTGCTGACAGTCAACAGCAATGACTACAAGCACATGATGTCTATTTAAGGCCACAACGCTGTACACATAGCGTTATTGTCAATATATATTAATACATAACTCATAAGGAATGGTCGAGAAGCTGACAGCAATATCGTTTTACCTAATGAGATTGGCAATGTGTTTCCTGATGTCTGGACAAACAAAATCATGATTGACGATGATTTAGGTAAAGACAAGTCGATATAATGTTATGTAACAATACTTTTAGACCAAGGCAGAGAAAACCAATGGGACTATCAGACCAAGGCAGAGAAAACCAATGGGACTATCAGACCAAGGCAGAGAAAACCAATGGGACTATCAGACCAAGGCAGAGAAAAAAATCATTTTGACTATCCAACCCTGACAAGAGAGAAACATTGGAACTATCAGACCCAGGCAGAGAGAAACATTGGGTCTATCAGACCAAGGCAGAGAGAAACATTGGGACTATCAGACCAAGGCAGAGAGAAACATTGGGACTATCAGACCAAGGCAGAGAGAAACATTGGAACTATCAGACCAAGGCAGAGAGGAACATTGGAACTATCAGACCAAGGCAGAGAGAAACATTGGAACTATCAGACCAAGGCAGAGAGGAACATTGGAACTATCAGACCAAGGCAGAGAGAAACATTGGGACTATCAGACCAAGGCGAGAGAAACATTGGAACTATCAGACCAAGGCAGAGAAAAACATTGGAACTATCAGACCAAGGCAGAGAGAAACATTGGGACTATCAGACCAAGGCAGAGAGAAACATTGGGACTATCAGACCAAGGCAGAGAGAAACATTGGAACTATCAGACCAAGGCGAGAGAACCATTGGGTCTATCAGACCAAGGCAGAGAGAAACATTGGAACTATCAGACCAAGGCGAGAGAAACATTGGGTCTATCAGACCAAGGCAGAGAGAAACATTGGGTCTATCAGACCAAGGCAGAGAGAAACATTGGGACTATCAGACCAAGGCAGAGAGAAACATTGGGACTATCATACACAGACAGAGGGAAACATCGGGACAATCAGACCAAGGCAAAGAGAACAATCGGGACTATCAGACGAAGACAGAGAGAAACATTGGGACAATCAGACCAAAGCAGAGAGAAACATTGGGACTATCATACACAGGCAGAGAGAAACATCGGGACTATCAGACCCTGACAGAGAGAAACATTGGGACAATCAGACGAAGACATAGAGAAACATTGAGACAATCAGACGAAGGCAAAGAGAAACATCGGGACTATCAGACCAAGGCAGAGAGAAACATTGGAACTATCAGACCAAGGCAAGAGAAACATTGGGACTATCAGATGAAGACAGAGAGAAACATTGGGACTATCAGACGAAGACAGAGAGAAACATTGGGACTATCTGATGAACACAGAGAGAAACATTGGGACAATCACACCAAAGCAGAGAGAAACATTGGGACTATTAGACCAAGGCAGAGAGAAACATTGGAACTATCAGACCAAGGCAGAGAGAAACATTGGGACTATCAGACCAAGGCAGAGAGAAACATTGGGACTATCAGACCAATGCAGAGAGAAGCATTGGGACTATCCATCCAAGACAGAGAGAAACATTGGGACTATCATACACAGACAGAGAGAAACATCGGGACTATCAGACCAAGGCAGAGAGAAACATTGGGACTATCAGACC
The DNA here is from genome assembly GCA_014843695.1 of Archivesica marissinica. Lineage (NCBI taxonomy): Eukaryota > Metazoa > Mollusca > Bivalvia > Venerida > Vesicomyidae > Archivesica > Archivesica marissinica. The sequence goes on along the minus strand of CM026400.1, from coordinate 34,885,228 downwards.
AATGCAGAGAGAAGCATTGGGACTATCCATCCAAGACAGAGAGAAACATTGGGACTATCATACACAGACAGAGAGAAACATCGGGACTATCAGACCAAGGCAGAGAGAAACATTGGGACTATCAGACCAATGCAGAGAGAAGCATTGGGACTATCCATCCAAGACAGAGAGAAACATTGGGACTATCATACACAGACAGAGAGAAACATCGGGACTATCAGACCAAGGCAGAGAGAAACATTGGGACTATCAGACCAATGCAGAGAGAAGCATTGGGACTATCCATCCAAGACAGAGAGAAACATTGGGACTATCATACACAGACAGAGAGAACAATCGGGACTATCAGATGAAGGCAGAGAGAAACATTGGGACAATCAGACGAAGGCAAAGAGAAACATCGGACTATCAGACCAAGGCAGAGAGAAACATTGGAACTATCAGACCAAGGCAGAGAGAAACATTGGAACTATCAGACGAAGACAGAGAGAAACATTGGGACTATCAGACGAAGACAGAGAGAAACATTGGGACTACCCGTCCAAGACAGAGAAACATTGGGACTATCATACACAGACAGAGAGAAACATTGGGACTATCAGACCAAGGCAGAGAGAAACATTGGGACTATCAGACGAAGACAGAGAGAAACATTGGGACTATCAGACGAAGACAGAGAGAACATTGGGACTATCAGACGAAGACAGAGAGAAACATTGGGACTATCAGACGAAGACAGAGAGAAACATTGGGACTATCAGACGAAGACAGAGAGAAACATTGGGACTATCAGACGAAGACAGAGAGAAACATTGGGACTATCAGACAAAGACAGAGAGAAACATTGGGACTATCAGACCAAGGCAGAGAGAAACATTGGAACTATCAGACCAAGGCAGAGAGGAACATTGGAACTATCAGACCAAGGCAGAGAGAAACATTGGAACTATCAGACCAAGGCAGAGAGGAACATTGGAACTATCAGACCAAGGCAGAGAGAAACATTGGGACTATCAGACCAAGGCGAGAGAAACATTGGAACTATCAGACCAAGGCAGAGAAAAACATTGGAACTATCAGACCAAGGCAGAGAGAAACATTGGGACTATCAGACCAAGGCAGAGAGAAACATTGGGACTATCAGACCAAGGCAGAGAGAAACATTGGAACTATCAGACCAAGGCGAGAGAACCATTGGGTCTATCAGACCAAGGCAGAGAGAAACATTGGAACTATCAGACCAAGGCGAGAGAAACATTGGGTCTATCAGACCAAGGCAGAGAGAAACATTGGGTCTATCAGACCAAGGCAGAGAGAAACATTGGGACTATCAGACCAAGGCAGAGAGAAACATGGGACTATCGTACACAGACAGAGGGAAACATCGGGACAATCAGACCAAGGCAAAGAGAACAATCGGGACTATCAGACGAAGACAGAGAGAAACATTGGGACAATCAGACCAAAGCAGAGAGAAACATTGGGACTATCATACACAGGCAGAGAGAAACATCGGGACTATCAGACCCTGACAGAGAGAAACATTGGGACAATCAGACGAAGACATAGAGAAACATTGAGACAATCAGACGAAGGCAAAGAGAAACATCGGGACTATCAGACCAAGGCAGAGAGAAACATTGGAACTATCAGACCAAGGCAAGAGAAACATTGGGACTATCAGATGAAGACAGAGAGAAACATTGGGACTATCAGACGAAGACAGAGAGAAACATTGGGACTATCTGATGAACACAGAGAGAAACATTGGGACAATCACACCAAAGCAGAGAGAAACATTGGGACTATCAGACCAAGGCAGAGAGAAACATTGGAACTATCAGACCAAGGCAGAGAGAAACATTGGGACTATCAGACCAAGGCAGAGAGAAACATTGGGACTATCAGACCAATGCAGAGAGAAGCATTGGGACTATCCATCCAAGACAGAGAGAAACATTGGGACTATCATACACAGACAGAGAGAAACATCGGGACTATCAGACCAAGGCAGAGAGAAACATTGGGACTATCAGACCAAGCAGAGAGAACATTGGGACTATACCAAGACAGAGAGAAACATTGGGACTATCATACACAGACAGAGAGAAACATCGGGACTATCAGACCAAGCAGAGAGAAACATTGGGACAATCAGACCAAGGCAAGAGAAATGGACATCACCAAGACAGAGAGAAACATTGGGACTATCAGACAAAGCAGAGAGAAACATTGGGACTATCAGACCAAGGCAGAGAGAAACATTGGGACTATCAGACCAGGCAGAGAGAAACATGGACATCAAGCAAGAGAAACATGGACTATCAACAAGCAAAGAGAACAATCGGGACTATCAGATGAAGGCAGAGAGAAACATTGGGACAATCAGACGAAGGCAAAGAGAAACATCGGGACTATCAGACCAAGGCAGAGAGAAACATTGGAACTATCAGACCAAGGCAGAGAGAAACATTGGAACTATCAGACGAAGACAGAGAGAAACATTGGGACTATCAGACGAAGACAGAGAGAAACATTGGGACTACCCGTCCAAGACAGAGAAACATTGGGACTATCAGACGAAGACAGAGAGAAACATTGGGACTATCAGACGAAGACAGAGAGAAACATTGGGACTATCAGACGAAGACAGAGAGAAACATTGGGACTATCAGACGAAGACAGAGAGAAACATTGGGACTATCAGACGAAGACAGAGAGAAACATTGGGACTATCAGACGAAGACAGAGAGAAACATTGGGACTATCAGACGAAGACAGAGAGAAACATTGGGACTATCAGACGAAGACAGAGAGAAACATTGGGACTATCAGACAAAGACAGAGAGAAACATTGGGACTATCAGACGAAGACAGAGAGAAACATTGGGACTATCAAATGAAAGCAGAGAGAAACACTGGGACTATCAAACGAAGGCAGAGAGAAACTAGGTGGAATGAATGAAACTATCAGATACTTTACATGGCAAAGATTGAAAATGCAAGATTGACTGTCCAGACAGGACTAAATTAGTTCTTGTTTTAAAGCCCCACACAGAGAAATGTAATCCTACATCAAACAAAGAGAAATAACAATGACAAACCGTAGTGACAGACATGCAACGCTTCGTGAATACATAATCTACATCCGGGAACACGGAAACACAATCTGCAAGTACAACAAACATCTTTTGTAAGACGATAATTGTATTTCGTACAATCTAATTTTGGAGTGACATTGTTTGTTCAAATATTTATTTATATACAGACAGAGGGAACCCTGAAAATGTAAATAAACCAAATTTTAATAACAAGAAGAATACAGATTTTATGTTATTTACACATGTACGACTCGCGTTTCCTGTGATGTTTTTTGTCTTTATGAGCTACGTAATCTTTCCGCACGGGACTGAGTCGCAGTTCTAAAATATTGTTCAACTTGTGCACTATTTCATTACAGACTTCTGTATCCGCCTCGAAATCATGATGTTTATAGTCGTGCCCAAAGTATGTTAGTCTGAACACTGATTTACCTGTAAATAAAAACATACATGTGCATTATTGTATGATATATTTATTTATAAACGTTTTATTTTATACAAATTTATTTTAGCTCGATTGCGAAACAAGTTATTAGAACTTATATCAATCACTCTCGAGACCTCATTCAAGATGGAATTCATTGCTATGAGGGAGAGAGAAGAGGCAATGTGGAATTTCAATGCCTTGCCTAAGGGCACAATCAGCCTTTAACACCTGAAGCGAACTCGCTACCACTACGCTATCACGACTTCCACATATATATAATATATGTATATTATAAAGATTTGCATATTTTGGTGTATGATTTGCATATTTTGGTGTATGATTTGCATATTTCGCTGTAAGATTTGCATATTTCACTGTATGATTTGCATATTTCACTGTATGATTTGCATATTTCGCTGTAAGATTTGCATATTTCGCTGTATGATTTGCATATTTTGCAGTATTATTTGCATATTTCGCTGTAAGATTTGCATATTTCGCTGTATGATTTGCATATTTCGCTGTAAGATTTGCATATTTCGCTGTATGATTTGCATATTTCGCTGTATGATTTGCATATTTCGCTGTATGATTTGCATATTTCGCTGTATGATTTGCATATTTCACTGGATGATTTGCATATTGGACAAATATATAGATATTTTAAACTCTGATTCCTGTTCAGAAAAATGAAATACCGGTAGCGCTGTATGCAAATATCCTGTGGTTTTTAATTTTATTCAACCTGCCTCTTGATGATTGAGATTATTTACCCACGCCGCCGGCGATCCATGGGGGGGGGGGTGGGAGAGGAACTATTACCTCGTTCAAGTGTTTCTAAAGGCTATATTTGTTAGTAACCATTCATAGGTACAAACATTTAAAAAAAATCTTAAACCTTCTATGAGCACTGTCTATATTACTGTACAACGTGTATTTTTTGCAAGTCTTAATTTCGCTTCATTCAAGGCTATAAATGTTAAACAGCACAAATTTGTGTTCTCAATGTCTCAGATATTGAAATTAGGGCAATTTAAATATTTTCAAATGTGATATATCCGCATATCTAGAACACAATAAAACACCAACCTCCGTCTTTCTCCTCAACGATATCACACGATCCGATGCTATCGGCGTCGTACGTGACCGCTCTCTGTCGGAACAACCTGGCACCACTTTTACTTCCAACAGGGTCAATCTCTACCTTCTCACCACTAATGCCTGATACATATAACAGGTACATATAATTACATACAATGTACACACAAGTTTAAGGTTTCCAAACAAAATTACCATGACAACATCCACACACTGCCACAGCAATAACAATTTGAAATGTTTGCACAAATTAGACTGATTAAGTGGCCTTCATTGTATTACATCAATGAATGAGCTGAGAGTCCCTATGAGAGACATCTCTAATTTTCTATTACCTCCCTTGGCAAATAAAGTCTGATTTATTCCAAAATGTGAATAGGTCCTTTTAGTTAGAATCCTTTGATTTTACTGTTGTGTCCTAACCAGATGTTATGGTATGATAATTGTGAATTTATCAAAATCGTGTTAATTAACTGATATCATTGTTTTACAAATAAGTACCCATTGCATACATATACTGTAGGAGATATGTCGAGATATAGTAATTTAATAATCATATAAAGCGATAGTGGAATAAAATTGCTAGCATGTTGTGCAAAGGAAATAACGATAAAAACAGAGGAAACACTTAATAGGACCTATCTACTTTTAGGGAGTATTCAGGGGCAGTAACTGACCGATGTCTCTCATTGTATTACACCAATGAATGAGCTGACAGTCCCTAAGTCACCCATTTAATGTTTTTATAAACACAATGATTCCATGGCAACAACAAAAATTGGCAATGTGAAAATATCAGTGGCCGTGGCTGATCTGGATCTATGTTGTTTGCACATTCCGTCCAATTTATTCGGCAGGTTACGGGTTAAGTGGTGGAGGAAGACAACAATCCGGGCATAACCCTCGTTTCTGATAGTAAACCCTCGTTTCTGATAGTAAACCCTCGTCTCTGAGAGACAAACCTCGTTTCTGATACAGGCAGACTAACTGTAGCTCAGATAACTTACCTAACTGTACCTCAGATAACTTACCTAACTGTACCTCAGATAACTTACCTAACTGTACCACAGATAGCTTACATAACTGTAGCTCAGTAACTTACCTAACTGTACCTCAGATAACCTACCTAACTGTACCTCAGATAGCTTACCTAACTGTACCTCAGATAGCTTACATAACTGTAGCTCAGATAACTTACCTAACTGTACCTCAGATAGCTTACCTAACTGTACCTCAGATAGCTTACATAACTGTAGCTCAGATCACTTACCTAACTGTACATCAGATCACTTACATAACTGTACCTCAGATAGCCTACATAACTGTAGCTCAGATAGCCTACATAACTGTAGCTCAGATAACTTACCTAACTGTACCTCAGATAGCTTACATAACTGTAGCTCAGATAACTTACCTAACTGTACCTCAGATAACTTACCTAACTGTACCTCAGATCACTTACCTAACTGTACCTCAGATCACTTACATAACTGTACCTCAGATAGCCTACATAACTGTAGCTCAGATAGCCTACATAACTGTAGCTCAGATAGCCTACATAACTGTAGCTCAGATAACTTACCTAACTGTACCTCAGATAGCTTACATAACTGTAGCTCAGATAACTTACCTAACTGTACCTCAGATAACTTACCTAACTGTACCTCAGATAGCTTACATAACTGTAGCTCAGATAACTTACCTAACTGTACCTCAGATAACTTACCTAACTGTACCTCAGTATTGGTCCTGATTTTGTGCACCATGTTGACTATGTATGACTTGTACTGGTGACTGGTCAGTGAGTCGGCCATCTCGGATGAGTTGGTTTCATCTATTTCGCATATATCTCCACGAGAACCTGACACAAATACAGTGCTCCAATGATTGTAATCAAGCTGGTTTTTCTATATTTTCAATATTTTCACATAAACATATGAGTCATACTCAGGGTTCTCGCTGTCAGTCGCCAATGGCGCCAAAAAACAAATATTGGCGCTAAATTTTGTCAATTGGCGAAAATATTTAGTGTACACTGGATAAATACTTCCTGTGTACACTGGATAAATAAAATACTTCATGTGTACACTGGATAAATACTTCAAGTGTACATCGGACGGATGGGCCAAAATCAATTAATGAGAGAGGAAACTTACTGACCAATTATGCAACATAATAAAAGTGACCAGTGGGATTTCATATTGTGCGATCTTAAGTATATCACAGTACAGTCAAACCTGCCTTAAGTAGCCAGCCAAGGGAATCGCAGAAAGTGGCTGCTTAGCACAGGTTGCTGTTTAATAGAGGGCAAACATATATAAAATCAGATATTTGGAATCTGGATGCCTAATACTGGTTGGTTGCTTAATAGAGGTGACCAAAAACACAAAGGTTGACTGTATTTATATCCGCCATGTCACAAATATTACCATCAAACAAAATCTACAATTATACAGTCCAAGATGTAGTCTCTGAAAGGGTGTATGTGATGCTTTACTCTATAAGCAAATGTTCACATCATTAAGACATACTCCTGATGAGATGGGTATCTCCAATTCCCGAGGGTTGGGAGGGGGTATCTCTAATTCCCAAGGGTTTGGAGGGGGTATCTCTAATTCCCAAGGGTTTGGAGGGGCTACCTCTAATTCCCGAAGGTTGGGAGGGGGTACCTCTAATTCCCAAGGGTTTGGAGGGGCTACCTCTAATTCCCGAAGGTTGGGAGGGGGTACCTCTAATTCCCAAGGGTTTGGAGGGGCTACCTCTAATTCCCGAAGGTTGGGACGGGGTACCTGTAATCCCCAAGGGTTTGGAGGGGGTACCTCTAATTCCCGAGGGTTGGAAGGGGGTACCTGTAGTTCCCGAGGGTTGGGAGGGGGCTACCTCTAATTCCTGAGGGTTGGGAGGGGGTACCTCTAATTCCCGAGGGTTTGGAGGGGGCTACCTCTAATTCCCGAGGGTTTGGAGGGGGTACCTGTAATTCCCAAGGTTTTAGGAGGGGCTACCTGTAATTCCCGAGGGTTTGGAGGGGGTACCTCTAATTCCCGATGGTTTGGAGGGGGGGTGGGGTACCTGTAATTCCTGAGGGTTTGGAAGGGGGTACCTGTAATTCCCGAGGGTTGGGAGGAGCTACCTCTAATTCCCAATGGTTTGGAGCGCTACCTCTAATTCCTGAGGGTTTGGAGGGGGTACCTGTAATTCCCGAGGGTTTGGAGGGGGTACCTCTAATTCACGAGGGTTTGGAGGGGTACCTGTAATTCCCGAGGGTTGGAGGGGGGTTACCTGTAATTCCCAAGGGTTGGGAGGGGCTACCTGTAATTCCCGAGGGTTGGGAGGGGCTACCTCTAATTCCCGAGGGTTGGGAGGGGCTACCTCTAATTCCCGAGGGTTTGGAGGGGCTACCTCTAATTCCCGAGGGTTGGGAGGGGCTACCTCTAATTCCCGAGGGTTTGGAGGGGCTACCTCTAATTCCTGAGGATTGGGAGGGGGTTACCGGTAATTCCCAACATGTTTGATCCAGCGACCACAGTACCATCTCACATACTTCCTAGTCCGAGGATCTAAACCCAGGTTGCATTGGTAAAAAGCGAGTGTGCTAACCACTGTGCTAATCGGACAAACAAAATCTGACAATTGACAATTGATTGGAACCTAAGTTGCAAAGTTATCTTACTATGTTCCCGGACTAGACAAAACTCCACTGTATCCATGCTGGCTAGGTTTGAGTCAAGGTCCACAGGCAGTCCTGGCTCCATTTGCTTCTCTAAGTTGTAGGATTGTCCTGCAATATATAACCAATAACATCAGAATTATTAACTTATAAGAACTTAACAAACTTTAACAACTTTTATTGAACCCGGGTTGTACTGGTGAGGTGCTAACCACTACGCTCATCGTGTCAGTATCGAGAATCTGCCATTGATTGCTTACCTGGTCTAACTTGGCTGTCCGATTAGCGCAGTGGTTAGCGCGTTTGTTTCTCACCAATGCTTCCTCCGACCAGGAAGTATGTGAGATGGTATGGTGGTCACCCCAGATCGGACAGGTGGGTTTTTTCCGGGTATTCCGGTGTCCTCCCACACGAATGACCACATATATGCTTTCATCCGCGTCAACGAGAGTGATTAATATAAGTTGTTAAAACTTGCTTCGCAATCGTTGTAAAATAAATAAAGTTTAAACTTTACCTGGTCTAACTTTATGATTTATGACCTGTAGTTGATTGCTTACCTGGTCTAACTTAGATTTATGACCTGTAGTTGATTGCTTACCTGGTCTAACTTAGATTTATGACCTGTAGTTGATTGCTTACCTGGTCTAACTTAGATTTATGACCTATAGTTGATTGCTTACCTGGTCTAACTTTGATTTTCCGTTTCTTCAGCACCTTGTCAAGGATATCTTTCATCATTATATTCATGGTCTCTATCTGGAACTTGTTGAACCCCCGATGTGGTACATTCCTGTTGATAGAGTATAACATCATTTACACATGTATTAATACTTGAGCATTAGTCAGATTTCGAACCAGGATCGGCATGGCGATGTTACGGGTTCAGGCGGGTCGCCAATTGAAAAAAACTGGAACCAATTTGAAAAACTTGGAGCAAACCAAAAAACAGATAAATAATTGAAGCCATGTATTTGACAAAACATGTTGCGCCAAAAAAGAAAGAAAAAAAGTTCACAAAATTTGGCACCAGTATTTGTTTTTTGTCGCCATTGGCGACCGACAGTGGAAACCTTGTGTTACCCAGCAGTAACAAACCCATCAACTCTATCTATCACTGCAGCAATACTTACCCAGCAGTAACAAACCTATCAACTCTATCACTGCAGCAATACTTACCCAGCAGTAACAAACCTATCAACTCTATCACTGCAGCAATACTTACCCAGCAGTAACACACCTATCAACTCTATCTATCACTGCAGCAATACTTACCCAGCAGTAACAAACCTATCAACTCTATCACTGCAGCAATACTTACCCATCAACTCTATCACTGCAGCAATACTTACCCAGCAGTAACACACCTATCAACTCTATCTATCACTGCAGCAATACTTACCCAGCAGTAACACACCTATCAACTCTATCTATCACTGCAGCAATACTTACCCAGCAGTAACAAATCTATCAACTCTATCTATCACTGCAGCAATACTTACCCAGCAGTAACAAACCTATCAACTCTATCTATCACTGCAGCAATACTTACCCAGCAGTAACAAACCCATCAACTCTATCTATCACTGCAGCAATACTTACCAAGCAGTAACAAACCCATCAACTCTATATATCACTGCAGCAATACTTACCCAGCAGTAACAAACCCATCAACTCTATAACTGCAGCAATACTTACCCAGCAGTAACAAACCTATCAACTCTATCACTGCAGCAATACTTACCCATCAACTCTATCACTGCAGCAATACATATCAAGCAGTAACAAACCTATCAACTATATCTATCACTGCAGCAATACTTACCAAGCAGTAACAAACCTATTAACTCTATCACTGCAGCAATACTTACCAAGCAGTAACAAATCTATCAACTCTATCACTGCAGCAATACTTACCAGCAGTAACAAATCTATCAACTCTATCACTGCAGCAATACTTCCGCAGTACAAACCATCAACTCTATCTATCACTGCAGCATTCTTACCAAGAGTACAAACCTATCAACTCTTCACTGCAGCAGTACTCAGCGTACAACATCACTTATCCACTTGCAGCAATACTTACCAGCAGTAACAAATCTACAACAGTATCATGCCGCATGTTACCCGCGTACAAACTATCAACTATCTATCACTGCAGCAATACTTACCAAGCAGTAACAAACCTATCACTCTATCACTGCGCAGTATTACAGCATAACAATCTATCAACTATCACTGCAGCAATACTTCCCAGCGTAACACCTATCAACTCTATCACTGCAGAAATACTTACCCAGCATAAAACCATCACTCTATCCTGCGCAATACTTACCCAGCAGTAACAAACATATCAACTCTATCACTGCAGCAATACTTACACAGTGACAATAATATTGGCCTTGCTAGATTGAGCAGACACATCTTTCTCTACCAGTGCTAGTTTTGTAAATCCAAACTTGGAGACTGGTTCCTTGCTATCTAGGCTCGGAAAGTCTGTGTCCACTTCACCATCATCCTCAGCAATATGTAAACAGTATATGTCCGTGTTTTCTCTGAAATATGTAAACAGTATATGTCCGTGTTTTCTCTGAAAGTGAAACAGTATATGTCTGTTTCTCTGATAGGAACAGTACATGTCCGTGTTTTTCTGAAATATGTGACAGTTGTTTGTTTGTTGTTTGTTTTGGGGGTTAAAGTCGCACCAACACTAGTCTATGCGACTCTCTAGCATATTGATGGGGAAGACCCGGGTGCCCCTCCGTGCATTATTACAGACATGGATGGGCACCCACTACAACCACCGACCTACCGCAAGCCAGCTGGATAGCTCCATCACATAAAATGTATAAATGGAGATACAGTAGCATAAATCTACGTATCTATTTAGCAAAGTGTTTATGTATGTAGGCGATACAGTATAAATCTACGTCTCTATTTAGCGAAGTGTTTATGTATGTAGGCGATACAGCATAAATCTACGTATCTGTTTAGCAAAGTGTTTATGTATGTAGGCGATACAGTAAAAATCTACGTATCTATTTAGCAAAGTGTTTATGTATGTAGGCGATACAGTATAAATCTACGTCTCTATTTAGCGAAGTGTTTATGTATGTAGGAAATACAGCATAAATCTACGTCTCTATTTAGCAAAGGGTTAATAAATAAAACAATTGAAAGTAGACTGACTGCAGCGAAGGATCTCTAATCTCTATGGTGTACTGCCAACATATCAGCCCGATCAGATCCTGTATCTTGGCGGTAGCGATGACAACAACCGCCATGGGGTACGAACGATCTTCCGGCAAGGCCATCGTCATAAATATGTCGATTTTCTTTGTTGATACTCCCACACTCGCCTAAAATGAATTTACAATGTACAGTCTACATCCGTTATGTCGAATTCCGTCCCGACCGAAGTTTGACTTAACCAAATTCGATAGAAACAGATCCAGTTATATATAAAAAATGATAGTGTCCGAAACGGGACTTTGATCCGACTTCGAGATAACCGGAGAATTCAACATAACCGACTTTGACATAACGGATGTAGACTTCATAACCTGTTTAATTATCATTAAATAAATTGACTATTATCTGATTTTGAATAAGAATTATCATGTGGCATATAAAATACTCTGTGACACAGTTATAACGACATTTCGGTGGGATAGAAGACGGCGAACGCTCACCAACGGGACATTACGATTCCAGACACACTATGACCCTATTCAACGTTAGAGCAGGAAACAGTACATTCTACATGGCAACGTCACATCGTCTATTGTTTTGATTCTTGAAGACAATAACTTGCGTTTCTCATACTGATGATAAAAAACTTGATTAAACCTTGAGAAATGTGGGTTTTCCCCACCGAAACATCGGTACACCCGTGTACACCGAGTATTTATATATCATATCTCAGAGGAGATCATTACAACAATTTTATACGTCAATTTTTATTGTTTTATTTCAACTAATCCAAAATCTGTACTGTCAATTATATAACCATAAACGAGGTTTCGAACAAGTACCGCTATGCTGATGGCAACTAACAATAACAAATCTTGACCACTACGCTGTGCAACAACCATACAAACGACTTCGCAATAACGCTGACAAAGTACATGTATAACAAAAAGTCTAATTCATGTATATTAACCTTGTTGGTGCGGATGAAAGTGTATATGTGGTCATTCGTGTGGGAGGAAACCGGAGTACCCGGATAAAACATACATGTCCGATCTGGTGACCACCGTACCGCGGATAAAGTGATTTTTAATGCATGACACCAATGACAGGCTTAGTATGGACATAGAAACGATTATTTATTGCATACATGTATGTCTACCACAGCCACTCTGTTCTGATATTTCTGTTCTCGGTTTTATATCTACCGGCCATACTCGCCTATAAGACGACCCCCTACATTGGTCCAGAAATCTGTGGGTTTTGGCATGCACTCGCCTATAAGATGACCCCCTACATTGGTCCAGAAATCTGTGGCTTTTGACATGCACTCGCCTATAAGATGACCCCCTACATTGGTCCAGAAATCTGTGGCTTTTGACATGCACTCGCATATAAGACGGGTTAATAAAATGGACACCAGACCATTTAAAATTGCATGTATGGCCAGTGCAAGTTGTAGACATATTATAGTGTGGTGTGTTCCCACTTTCCCAACCTTTTATTAGTCCTATAGAAATTGAGGTAGGTGTTGGGGTAATGTATTGTTCGGTGTAACAATAGAGTTGAAAGGTGATAATTGGCAAAAATTGCTATACTGTACTGTACTGAAAATGTGTGTTTCTAAATTTGGGAAAGTTGTTCATAAATATAAGTTTCATATAGATAGATATTCTTTATTTTGAGTTATAAGCATTAAATCGAAAACATAGATATTTACATGGATAAGACAAACACATGAACATGCATAGCACATAATAGATATAAATCTTGAAATATTTTTATTGTACATATTCACTTTAATTTGACTAAGTCAGAAGCAGCATCAACATACGTCATGATGTCCATGTCACCAGTTCGCAGTTGGTGCTTCAGTCTGATGAGCATTTGCTCACGCTCACGGTATACCCGCTTCCTTGGTCGCTGCTTTCCACCGTTGGCGTGCTGAAACAGCTTCGCCTCGTTAGCAGCCTGCTCTTTCTGGACCAGGTCTATCAATGTATAAATATTAGGATGGTAGTGTCGTAGTTGGTTGTTTATTTTATGGTGCCAACCCTCAACATGATTGGTAGTGCGTGGACCATCATTCTCGTAATGATTCCAGGAGCGGCGGTCTCCCTCTACCCACTGCTCAGTCACATAGTCCTTAAACTTAGACACTGGCACTGAGTCATTGTCACATTCTTCCAGAGTTTGGAACCACACATCTTCGACAGAGGCTAGGGGGACAAGTGGCAGTACCGAAGCACGTAGCACAAGTTTCTTCACTTCTTCATTGTCCTTGAAGTCAGCTACAAGACCACAATATTGTACTTTTCTCCACATACACTGTGTGAAGTGAAAGAAACAACCAACACCAACAAACACGATACTGACAGCACGCCACGCTGCTGTTTCGAAGTCCATCATTATCGTTTCTGGGGACAGGGGAATGTTATGTTCACGGGCGAAATTCTGGATGAGTGTGAAGAATCTGGTGTACATTGTCTGTTGTTTATTTGGGAGTAGTCCATACACTAGGGGACACATATACCCGTCGATCATGGCGTGGATGGTGTATAGCTGGTAGAAATATGACGGCGAAGCGTAGAAGGTACCGTCCATATACCAGGTCTCGGCTGTAGACAGCTGGGCCAGGTTGTCAACGGTGGCGAATATGAGCATTCGCGCCACATCACCGTCATTGGCGATTAGGAATGGCTCCCCTGCAAGCGACTCTATCCACTTCCCTTCCAAGTTGACATCCGCCCTTGTCTTTGGCAGAACTGGTCTAGTCTTAGACCGCTGTCTATATAAACTGGATTTGGCTTCGTAGAAAGTGGGTAGATTAGCCACAACCTCTTGGGTGGAATTGTCCCATTCGATCGATCTTGTGTCTGCCAGCATATCGTTATAGATGGAGGGCACCGGCTGTGTTGACCCTCGGACCTGCTTTCGGACACCACTCATGATGTCCGCAGCAACAATTCTGCTGTCATCTCTTGGGTGATTGTGTTCATCAGCGATTTTGGTAGGAAGCTCATTCTTAGTGTTAATTTTAGCATTGCATGCATTGTTGACACAGTTCCAGTAGCGACACTCCCGTTTTCTGGTTTTCAGGCTGTACATGTAACCATTTAGAACTAGAGTCTGACTTCCTCTGCTGTTATAATCATAAATAAATAATAGATACATATTGTTAATTGTTTGTATCTTTATAGTTCACATTTCAAAATTAAAATATGTCTGCTATTTATTATTATGAACCTTTATCTGAATTATTAATGTTAAACGTACATACTGACAATTTTAATTTATACACAATTAAAGGAACACTTTTCTCCTTAAAGATATGCATATGCACTGGAAACAAAAATAACAAAAAAATAGTTTATTCTAGAATAAGTAAGTATTTTCAACAGATGGAACAAGATAAATAACATTGAAATAGTACACTGCAAGTACAAGTTTATGTGTGCCTTTCATTTATTTTTTGAACAGTATAGAAAATACAGGTAAGTTTGAGGGGCGAAGAGATAATTGGGGATAATTAGTATGTGTGAAAATAAAAGGTTGGGAAAGTGGGAACAAACCTATAGTGACAGGATGCTTTCTCTTCTAAAACATAATTATGGACACCATTAACACATTTAAAAAAAAAAAAAAAAATTTTTTTTAGCCCAGACTTATAAATAAGACTGGAAGCCACTTTGAGGCCATAATCTGGTGGTAAAAAACTTCTCTTATAGGTAAGATTGGATGGTAAGCAATGATACACGAGTAAGGGAGAATGCATTACACGGCAATCAACTAAAGTAAAGGAGAATGTATTACATTGCAATCGACTAATGTAAGGGAGAATGTATTACACAGCAAAGAACTACAGTAAGGGAGAATGTACTATATGGCAATCGGCTAAAGTAAGGGAGAATGTACTACATGGCAATCGACTAATGTAAGGGAGAATGTATTACACAGCAAAGAACTAAAGTAAGGGAGAATGTACTACATGGCAATTGACTAAAGTAAGGGAGAATGTACTACACAGCAAAGAACTAAAGTAAGGGAGAATGTATTACATGGCAATCAGCTAAAGTAAGGGAGAATGTACTACATGGCAATTGACTAAAGTAAGCGAGAATGTATTGCATGGCAATTGACTATACAGTAAGGGAGAATGTACTACATGGCAATTGACTAAAGTAAGGGAGAATGTATTACATGGCAATCAGCTAAAGTAAGGGAGAATGTACTACATGGCAATTGACTAAAGTAAGGGAGAATGTATTACATGGCAATCAGCTAAAGTAAGGGAGAATGTACTACATGGCAATTGACTAAAGTAAGCGAGAATGTATTGCATGGCAATTGACTATACAGTAAGGGAGAATGTATTACATGGCAATTGACTATACAGTAAGGGAGAATGTACTACATGGCAATTGACTAAAGTAAGGGAGAATGTATTACACAGCAATCGACTACAGTAAGGGAGAATGTATTACATGGCAATCAACTAAAGTAAGGGAGAATGTATTGCATGACAATCAACTAAAGTAAGGGAGAATGTATTACACAACAATCAAATTAAAGTAAGGGAGAATGTATTACACATCCAATCAACTAAAGTAAGGGAGAATGTATTCCACAATAATTGACTAAAGTAAGAGAGAATGTATTATATGGCAATAGACTAAAGTAAGGGAGAATGTATTACATGGCAATAGACTAAAGTAAGGGAGAATGTATTCCACAATAATTGACTAAAGTAAGAGAGAATGTATTATATGGCAATAGACTAAAGTAAGGGAGAATGTATTGCACGGCAATAGACTAAAGAAGAAGAGTATTTGGACAATCGCGGGAAATGATGAGAACATCGATACAGTATCATACATCATAGCTTACCTTTCCATCAAACTTAGCATATTCCAGGAACGGATTTTCTCCCATGCTTGCACTACTATCCAGCTGTTCGGACAAGCGTGAGATCGGAGAACATTTTTCCAGAATTGGTGGTGAAAACATTTTCTTCTCAAACAAGTGGCCCTTCTCATCAGCTACAATGTAGTTGCAAATTCCTCAATCTTAGTTTGTTAATTTGGCATGGAAATGAGACGTGTTATTTTGGTTCATTGTGGAATGGGGCCAGGTAAAGTGGAATGTACAGTTGGGAAATGGAGCCAGGTCAAGTGGTACATGCACTTTGAGGAGGGGTCGAATGGAGGTCAGGTGGTACATACAATTGTGGGAGTGGTCGAATGGGGCATGGTTCAGGTGGTATATACAATTGGGGGAGGGGGGAATGGGGCCAGGTCAAGATGGTACATGCAGTTGGGGAGGGGTGGACTGGAACATAGTGAGACATATAGTTGGGGAGGGGTGGAATGGGGCATAGTGAGACATACAGTTGGGGAGGGATAGAATGGGACCAGGTAAAGTGAGACATACAGTTGGGGAGGGGTGGAATGGGACAAAGTGAGACATACAGTTGGGGAGGGGTGGAATGGGACATAGTGAGACATACAGTTGGGGAGGGGTGGAATGGGACATAGTGAGACATACAGTTGGGGAGGGGTGGAATGGGACATAGTGAGACATACAGTTGGGGAGGGGTGAAAGGGACATAGTGAGACATACAGTTGGTGAGGGGTGGAATGGGACATAGTGAGACATACAGTTGGTGAGGGGTGGAATGGGACATAGTGAGACATACAGTTGGTGAGGGGTGGAATGGGACATAGTGAGACATCGCCATAACTACTGAATGTGGTATCCCAACGAATCACAGATCTGAATTTATTCTGGGAAATCTGAATTTATTCTGGGAAATCTGAAGTATACAAGGGGGAGAGGATCATATAGTGCCATTGTAACTATGTAGATGTCCGATTAGCGCAGGTTCTCACCAATGCATCCCGGGTTCTATGAAGGTGGGTTTTCTCCGGGTACTCCGGTTTCCTCCAACACGAATGACCACAAATATGCTTTCATCCTCGCCAACGAGTGTGATTAATATAAGTTGCTAAAGCTTGTTTTGCAATCGTTGTAAAATAAATAGTTTTTAAAAACTAAATGTCTATCAAACGATGGCTGTCCGATTAGCACAGTGGTTAGCGCACTCGCTTCACACATTTACGATGTGTCAATAATATGAGCAAATACACATTGTATATGTGACACGGATAAATAAACAGAATGACGAAAAAAAATGCAAGTATGCAAGGAATGTTACTTTGAAAAGGAGTAGTGGTCAAAAGTATGTTAGATTATGAAATGTATACTAACATAATTCCGTTGTTAACCTTGGTTCAATATTACTACTATTCGACCATAGGGTACAAAACAATTTAGTGTGTCTTGAGACTGTTTGAGTGTGTCTTGAGACTGTGATCCGAACATAACATTCGTAAAAATATCTCCTGCCCCCTTAAACCTGTTGTCTACGAGTTCCAGTCAAAACGTACCCAAAAAAAGTCAAAACGTACCCTGGGTAAAAGTCAAAACGTACCCTGGGTAAAAGTCAAAACGTACCCAAGTATAAGTCAAAACGTACCCAAGTAGAAGTCAAAACGTACCCACCCAGAAGTCAAAACATACCCACCCAGAAGTCAAAACGTACACTACCATAAGTCAAAACGTACCCATGGGATAATATAGAGATTGAATATCGGGAAATAGATTGGAAATATTATGTTTCAAGTAAAAAGTTGTAGATAGGTAAAATCATACTTAGAAGGTACTAGGATGAGAAAAAAATGGTATACTTGAGATTAAAATATGCCTATAAATTGGTAATTTTTTTCTCAACATACATGAAGGTATTTTTTCCTGTGAGTTACAGCTTGCATAAAATAATTTTATATTTGTTAATTTGTTTGTGTTGGTAATTGGAAACACTCTTGCTTTAATTCATGATAATGCTGGAGTGTTTGTGTTGTACAGACACACACATCTCGTGGCATTAAATTCATATTATAATTGTTTTCAGCTTGCAGAGCAGTACCTTCTGCCAGGCTTTCTCCGCCAAGACCGTATAAGACGTCATCGTGGACGGGCCCAACTCGAAAAAATGTTCTGTATATACTTGTTTAGTTCTGTTTAAAATTCCAAATGGCATGGTCACCAATTAGCGGCGGTGTGTTTGTCCTCGAGTGGACAGGAAGTTTGACAGTTTTATGACATCCTGCCTAGAATACTGCCCGAATCCCGCATTCCATTGTGTCTGGACAATGACAACAACCTCATTCTCATGAATTAGTAGTCTAGTCAATGCAAAATATATCAACCACAATGATATATTTGACTATCTATTTGGGTACGTTTTACTTCTTGAATGGGTACGTTTTGACCAAAGAATGGGTACGTTTTGACTTAAAATGCGGGTACGTTTTGACCAAAGAATGGGTACGTTTTGACTTATAGTTGGGTATGTTTTGACTTAAAATGCGGGTACGTTTTGACCTGGGTACGTTTTGACTTATGGGTGGGTACGTTTTGACTTCTTGGTGGGTACGTTTTGACTTCTTGGTGGGTACGTTTTGACTTATACCCAGGGTACGTTTTGACTTTTTTGGGTACGTTTTGACTTGGGTACGTTTTGACTTGTGTACGTTTTGACTGGAACCCTTGTCTACGAGTCGCAAAAACTACTGACAAACCACATAAAACAAGTTTGTGTGTCACAACAGTAGAAGTAAATAATTCTTAATTATGAAGCACGCCAATTAATATCATAAATAAATACAAATAAGCTACAAACTGACAAAATTACGCAAAATATACCATAAAAAATGTTATTTCCTGGATACTCTCTGGTCTTTGAAAAACAAATAAACTCACCCCATTACTAACGGTGCAAGGTAAAAAGTGTTGCCATAATAAAGTCCTATCGTGTGTAATTTTCAATTTTCTTTTATTTCTGCATTATTGGTTTTTATCCATAGCTGCAAATGAATTCCAAGTATATTATTAATTAATGCGATGTTTATTTATGTCTGTTGTTGTACTACAAATGAGGCATGAGTGTCCCGGGATTATCGTTGATATAAGCAATACGGAACATGTGTATGACCTGTGTTTCAAAAACAGGCAATGCAAATAATGTTCACTTTTAAATTAAACATAATGATAGTTATTTAGTGTATACAAAAAAAAACCACACACAACCCAACAACAACACCCCCACCCACAACCAACACACCAACCCCAAAAACCCAACCAAAAAAACACCAATTGTAACAGACTAAACTTTCGGACAGATATGTACATAATTATTATTGATAAAATTCTATTTATAGGTTCCCTAAAAAAATGTCACATGATTCAGTTTTAACCAATCAAAAGTTGGTTTTCAGTTTGACAATGACAGACTTATAAATTTGTTTTACTTTTGTTTACTAATGTTTTAGAATAAATAGGTATCATGGAAGGTTAGTATTAGTAAATAGTATATATTTATCTAGAATTGTATGCAGAAGGAGCACCATCACTGAAGACATGTTTGACCTTTGCTTGTTTTGGTAGCGAAATTAGGTGACATAATTGACATATCTTTGCACTTTATCTAATAAACACAAATATCCTCTGTCTTCATTTAAATTAATGTTTTACGGTTTCCAACTAAAACTGGCACCTAATCTTCATAAGTGAAGGAGTGCTGTATACACGAAGAAGAAAAAATTAAACGGCAATTATTTTCAATGTGACAAGCCTCGGAAGACAGCCATGTGTGTGTGATAGGCCACAGTCACGGCACCATTGTAATAGGTGCAAAACTTCAATGTAATAGATGCAATGAACTAGTTTCACTGGTCACACACTGGGTTTTCTCCGGGTATTCTGGTTTCCTCCCACCCGAATGACCACATTTACACTTTCATCCGTGCCAACGAGAGTGATTAATATAAGTTGTTAAAACTTGCTTCGCAATCGTTGTAAAATAAATAAAATATAAAAAACCAAACACAATATATAGTTCTACTAATATATTTTAATTATCATATACGTTTATCATTTAATTATTTCTCAATATTTCTGCTCAAAACCCTAACATATTTATTTAGGAATTAATTTAGGTAGCTTGGTAAGTAAAGTTGTATTTTATGTTTAACCCAACTGCCGAAGCATTGTAAGTATGTCACACAGTGAACTGTGTCAAAGTCTGAGCTTTGTGTAACTGACCATAAGCCAGCTACCACTCGAGCTAACAACCAGCAGATCTCAAGTTATATAGGACAAAATCACGGACAATTCTCGTGCTAACAACGCAGAGTTAATCTACTTATTGTAAGCCATTGGATAAAATTAACGGACCAATCCATTACATGAAAAATACCCCTATACTATATGTTAAGATAAACTCTTCCAAATGGAAATATCCTTGACCAATGAAAATACCCGTTACAGAATAGGTAAATTAAATTCCAGTCCTGTTACATTTGTTTACAATATTCATTTGAAGTTACTCGAGGTATTGCTCTGAGAGGTCCTGCATTGTATTACTATAGGTGAACATACACAACATTTACAGATCTGTAGTCCAGTGGTTAACACACTGGACTGGTAAACCAGGGATCGCAGGTTCGATCCCCCGTCTGACCCTATTAAAATTAACAGTCTTTAAGATGGGACTTTAAACCGAGGTCTCATGTCGGTGCACGTAAAAGAACCAGAGGAGACACTGGAATGTGTCTCTGTCTGTATCATTGCACTATCCTTCAAAATTCTAAAATTATTAATCTCTTCAGGAGGCGTCGCTCATATGGACAACCGGTAGCGACGATAAATAAACGTCAAACACACAACATATGTATTATATTTTTTACTTTTAAAGAACTAATTGTGGGTAAATAACTTAATACTGAGATGTTTGCAATATTGTCATCCCTTTTTGATAAGCACCATAGGCTAGTCCGAGATTCCCCTTATAATAGTGTCATGGAGGACTTACATTCAGCTTCACACCCTGGAAAAAATTATGAAACTACTAAGCATTGCATAATTTATTTCATTTGGCATAAAAATCCATTAAAAAAGTTCTCCCGTAAGATTATTACAGACCATAAAATCACTTTCAGTATTGAATACGATGTAGTGACATCCCCTTAATTTTCGGCACTCTTCAAGTCATTTGTTTACATATTTTATAAATTGTGTCGCCTCAACAGTTACTCATTCATGAAAATGAGTCATCAGTTTGTACCAAAGCATTTCAAGAAGTTCACTGTCAATAAATACCGTAGACATATATATAGTTATGAAAGGTGTATGTGAGGCAAGTTTCTATCATCAAATTTAGTAACTTCCTCTCTCATTATCGATAAATTACCAACATTTTTTCATTTATACTGGCCACATGTTTTACAATAGCATTTACGATTGAGTAAACATTTGATGACAAACTGACAATTGTATTGTGTGCATGGACAAAACGGTGTCCAAATAACATTTCATCTCAAGAATTTGGGCCTATCGAGAACACGAGAAGTTTAAACTTTATTTATTTTACAAGTTTAAACTTTATTTATTTTACAACAATTGCGAAGGAAGTTTTAACAACTTATATTAATCACTCTCGTTGGCACGGATGAAAGCGTAAATGTGGTCATTCGTGTGGGAGGAAACCGGAGTACCCAGAGAAAACCCACCTGTCCGATCTGGCGACCATCGTACCATCTCACAAACTTCCCTACCAAGGATCGAACTCGAGAAGCCAGTATACTTGCAAGGTAATTACCATGTCATTACTTTTATGATCTTACACTAGTAACCACGGATATCCTGTGTGTATTTCTATATTTCAGAAAACCTGATGGTAAATAACTAAGTATGTCGTGTTAGACAAGAAGATGAACCTGTTGCCCAGATATCACAGTGACTTTGTAAAGCCAGAGTACTGGGAACAATTCTTCAAGAAACGAGGAGCAAAGGCATTTGAATGGTACATATCTCAGGGGAGGGGGGCATTGAAAATAGGGAGAATTTACTGTATGACTTTGGCCTCGAGGGTATTTCAAAGTAGGGAGAATTTACTGTTGTGTGACTTGGGCCTCGATGGATTTTCAAAGTAGGGAGAATTTACTGGTGTATGACTTGGTCCTTGAGGGTCTTTCAAAGTAGGGAGAATTTACTGGTGTATGACTTGGGCCTCAAGGGTCTTTCAAAGTAGGGAAAATTTACTGGTGAATAACTTGGGCCTCAATGGTTTTTCAAAGTAGGGAGAATTTACTGGTATATATCTTGGGCCTCGATGGTTTTTCAAAGTAGGGAGAATTTACTGGTGTATGACTTGGTCCTCGAGGGTCTTTCAAAGTAGGGAGAATTTACTGGTGTATGTCTTGGGCAGGGTTGGAAAAAAGACTGTCATTTTTAATTTTGGACAGGACACATGTCCAAAAGTGTCTTTTATTAAAAAAGGCGTACTTTATTGTCCTTTATTGTCTTTATTTGTCTAATATCATAAGACTATGTGTTTGTGGTAATGCATTTTACAATTTATTATATAATATTAAGGTATTAGGTGTGTGTGTTGTTAATAAACACCAAATGCCATTCTCTTTTACTCATAATATCTTTCATATAAATAATAAGGAAAACAAACAATTGTCATTTATGTGTCACAATCATATATTTATTCAGCACAGGAATATATATTCAACACAGTTTAACACAACTAGATTAATGTAGAAAAAATACTAGCACAGTATAGTCTTTTATCAAGCAGCTGTTACCAAGGTAATCTGTTAGTCACTCATTCAGTAATCCAAATCATCCTTGCCACGAAGCATGCGAAAGCAAAACACTAACTTAGCAGCTCGTTTTACACCAAGTCTATTTCTGAGCTTTGAGTGGATCAGACTGAAGGTACTGAAGACACGCTCTATTGAGGCAGATGAGGCAGTGGCTGTATGTAGAGCAATCATAAGGTCAATGAAGGCTGGTGAAAGGCTGGTTCTTTTCAAGGATGTCCACCAGATGTGTGAATGTAATCCCATATAACCCCTCCATATACAAAGAATCAATTTTGCTACAGAAACATATAAACTACTATGTTTATACTAGGATATGATTTAGTAAATACATTTTGCCAAAAATTCATTTAGGACACTTTTGGACAATTTGGTGTCTTTTATTAATTCTAGACAGGACACTTTTGGACTGTCCAAAACCCCTGTCCAAAATGCAATTGTCCAAAATGTGCCAACCCTGGTCTTGGGCCTCGAGGGTCTTTCAAAGTAGGGAGAATTTACTGGTATATAACTTGGGCCTCAATGGTTTTTCAAAGTAGGGAGAATTTACTGGTGTATGACTCGGTCCTTGAGGGTCTTTCAAAATAGGGAGAATTTACTGGTGTATATCTTGGGCCTTGAGAGTCTTTCAATGTTGGGAGAATTTACTGGTGTATGACTTGGGCCTCGAGGGTCTTTCAGAGTAGGGAGAATTTACTGGTGTATGTCTTGGGCCTCGAGGGTCTTTCAAAGTAGGGAGAATTTACTGGTGTATGACTTGGTCCTCGAGGGTCTTTCAAAGTAGGGAGAATTTACTGTTGTATGACTTGGGCCTCGATGTTCTTTCATAATAGGGAGAATTTACTGGTGTATGACTTGGGCCTCGATGGTTTTTCAAAGTAGGGAGAATTTACTGGTATATAACTTGGGCCTCGATGGTTTTTCAAAGTAGGGAGAATTTACTGGTATATAACTTGGGCCTCGATGGTTTTTCAAAGTAGGGAGAATTTACTGGTGTATGACTTGGTCCTCGAGGGTCTTTCAAAGTAGGGAGAATTTACTGGTGTATGTCTTGGGCCTCGAGGGTCTTTCAAAATAGGGAGAATTTACTGGTATATAACTTGGGCCTCGATGGTTTTTCAAAGTAGGGAGAATTTACTGGTGTATATCTTGGGCCTTGAGAGTCTTTCAAAGTTGGGAGAATTTACTGGTGTATGACTTGGGCCTCGAGGGTCTTTCAGAGTAGGGAGAATATACTGGTGTATGACTTGGTCCTCGAGGGTCTTTCAAAGTAGGGAGAATTTACTGTTGTATGACTTGGGCCTCGATGTTCTTTCATAATAGGGAGAATTTACTGGTGTATGACTTGGGCCTCGAGGATCTTTCAAAGTAGGGAGAATTTACTGGTGTATGACCAGTAAATCCCATTCAATTTCATGCTACCCATTGACCCAATAGTTCTCTGTATGCGGCCTTGAAAATACATTGAAGGGAGAAGTTACTTTGTGAAATAGGGAAAAGTTATTGGTGTATAACTCTGGGACCGTGAAAAGTTGGGAAAGTTATTGATGTATGACTTGGGGACCTTGATTATACATTGTAGGGAGAAGTTATTGGTGTATGACTAGGGGACCTTGATAATACATTGTAGGGAGAAGCTATTGGTGTATGACTAGGGGACCTTGATAATACATTGTAGGGAGAAGCTATTGATGTATGACTAGGGGACCTTGATAATACATTGTAGGGAGAAGCTATTGATGTATGACTAGGGGACCTTGATAATACATTGTAGGGAGAAGCTATTGGTGTATGACTAGGGGACCTTGATAATACATTGTAGGAAGAAGCTATTGGTGTATGACTAGGGGACCTTGATAATACATTGTAGGGAGAAGCTATTGGTGTATGACTAGGGGACCTTGATAATACATTGTAGGGAGAAGCTATTGGTGTATGACTAGGGTACCTTGATAATACATTGTAGGGAGAAGCTATTGGTGTATGACTAGGGGACCTTGATAATACATTGTAGGGAGAAGCTATTGGTGTATGACTAGGGGACCTTGATAATACATTGTAGGAAGAAGCTATTGGTGTATGACTAGGGGACCTTGATAATACATTGTAGGGAGAAGCTATTGGTGTATGACTAGGGGACCTTAATAATACATTGTAGGGAGAAGCTATTGGTGTATGACTAGGGGACCTTTAAATATGGAGAACCTCTTTGTGTATGGCTTGGGGACTTGATAATACATTGAAGGGAGAAGTTATTTGTTTGTAACTTGGGAGACCTTGAAAATTGGAAATCAATATTTATGTATGAAGAAGCACAGATGCTTGAGGTCTGGACAAATGTTTGCGGGTTCATAACCACAAAACTACCATGCTGTTTGCAAATATGAATTACTTGTTTCCAGCACAGTGTTAAGCACACTACTTTCATTTATTTGTCATCTCCACAGCATGTTTACTATATACAATATGTATTGTGGAAGTCATGGTAGCTCGTTGGTTTCAGGTGCGAAAGGCCCGGAGCTCGAACCCTGCTGGAGCTGTTATGATTGTGCCCTTAGACAAGGCATTTAAATTCCACACTGCCTGTTCTCTCTCCCACGTGGTGATGGATTCCATCAGGAATGAGATATCGAGAGTGATTAATATAAGTTGTAAGAACTTGTTTTGCAATCAAGCTAAAATAAATTTGTATAAACTAATATAAATATTTTGTAATTACCAAAGTTGTGGTTATAATATCTGTATTATGTATATACATACAAATACATTATCAGGGTTCACTCTGTCTGAATGTTTGTCTGCACCACTTCTGTCACCAATTGAAACACACTGGAGCCAACTAAGAGCCATATAGTTCACAAATAAATATTTGAAGATATATATTTGACAAAACATGTGCCAAAAAAAGGTTGCACCAAATATTTTCGCCAATTCACAAAATTTTGAGCGCCGATATTTGTTTTTTGGTGCCATTGGCGACCGACTGGAACCCTGATTATGAAAATAACGAACATGTTTTCCTACAATTAAAGGTATGGGGAGTATGCAGAGCTGTGTGGGGTACTACACAAATACATCAAACCCCGCGACAACATTCTCGTAGTCGGCTGTGGTAACTCGCAGCTCAGCGCTGATCTGTACGATGTTGGTTATCGCAAGATGGTTAACGTTGACATCAGTGACACGGTTATACGACAGATGCAGGAAAAGAACGAACGCCAAAGACCCGAAATGAAATTCCTGAAAATGGATGTTTTAAATGTTTGTAACAAAACTTAACTTTTATATAAACGAATAGCTATATTATACTTTATATTGTATCATGGGGTATAAAACTGTAATTAAATAAATTAATGTTTATTTCCCAGTGCTCTTCGTAATTCACTTGTTTAGGATATATGAATTACCGGTTGAATACTCCCTACACTCTTAATACAGTCATGATCATGTTTTGCATAGTCTAAAATCCATCATGACATTGTCATTATTTTTCCATGTATGTCCATAATCATTACATCATTTGTCCATCCTCATCATGATTGCATATATCATAATATTGTACTATATATATTGTAAATATGTTTAAATGTTACAGACGAGAAACTATAAAGTTTAAGTCTTAATAAAGCATTCTTCTTCTTCTTCTTAAAGGGGCGAAATGTGGAGAGAATTTCAATAAGCTATTATAGCTTCCAATTCAATCCACTAGTCATTGTAAATATATTTGTGTAAATTATGTATATATGTATAGTGTGTATATTATGACGAATAAATATGTTTAAACCAAAGGGGCGAAATAGTCGCCCGATCGAGTGTGAATTTGCCCTTGGGTCCCACTTCTTGTGGAAAACCTCCACCATCTTGGTCCAGTAAACTACACCAACTATTGTAGAGCACTCCTTCATATCTAATGTTATATTTAATGGTCATATTGTGTATTTTTTATCTGTAACCATGCCAACAAACTCCAGTGATCCCAATTACTGCTGAAATGTGATGATAAAGTTAAACTTTACTTTGTATGTATACACCGTCTCCGTGGCCTAGTGGTTCAGGCATGCCCCCTTGTAGCAGGAGATCAAAGGTTCGAACCTCATCGGTGGTTCATTCTGATATGGTCGGTTGGTGAGGTGCCAGCTAGTTAAATAATGGTTTGCGATTGATTGCCTTGTGCTGATAAGAGGTGTCCCACATGTCGGAAAGGGCTGGCCATTTCAATAGGGGTGACACTATCGTAAGCAAAATGCAATCCTTTACATCTGTGTAAATATCCTTTACATCTGTGTAAATATCCTTTACATCTGTGTAAATATCTTTTACATCTGTGTAAATATCCTTTACATCTGTGTAAATATCCTTTACATCTGTGTAAATATCCTTTACATCTGTGTAAATATCTTTTACATCTGTGTAAATATCTTTTACATCTGTGTAAATATCCTTTACATCTGTGTAAATATCTTTTACATCTGTGTAAATATCCTTTACATCTGTGTAAATATCCTTTACATCTGTGTAATATATATATTTTGTTTAGTATGGCTTTATAATGTATGTTTATTCTTGTTTAGATATGTGTACAGATATATGTACAGATATGTGTACAGATATGTGTACAGATATATGTACAGATATGTGTACAGATATATGTACAGATATGTGTACAGATATATGTACAGATATGTGTACAGATATGTGTACAGATATATGTACAGATATGTGTACAGATATGTGTACAGATATATGTACAGATATATGTACAGATATATGTACAGATATATGTACAGATATGTGTACAGATATGTGTACAGATATGTGTACAGATATATGTTTAGATATATGTTTAGGTATATGTACAGATATATGTTTAGGTATATGTACAGATATATGTTTAGATATAGCTTCTTCTATTTGCTGGGTTACAGATGGAATTTCCCGATGGTGAATTCACGGTTGTCGTTGACAAAGGAACACTTGACGCCCTGATGATCGACGGTTCTGAGACGGTCGTGTCTCACGTGCAACAGATGTTCTGTGAGATAGATCGTGTGATGAAGATGATGGGACGTTACATCTGTATATCTCTGCTACAAGAACATATCCTCAACAAAGTCATCTCAGTGTTTGCAGAAAAGTAAGTAGAATCAGTCCCACTTACCCGTGGAGCCTCACTTCTCTCTCTTCATTTTTAATTTAATTTAATTTTGGGGCCTCCAGGGACGAGTGTTTATGGAGATTTACTTCAAATCACACACCTTACAGATATAGGTTCAAATCCCACTGGGGATGTCGATTTCTTCAGAGTGAGGAAGCTATCCAGCTGGGATACAGAAAGTGCATGGTTCTACCAAGGTTCCCGTCTGTGCCTGAAATACTGCACAGAGGGGCACCCAGGGTCTTGCACCAACAATAATAGTTGGAGAATCACCATATGACCTAATCTAGCTGTTCCGCCTCCGTGGTAGAGTGGTTACGGTCGCTGACTTGTATACCACTGTAACCTATCATCACTGATGGTCACGGGTTCGAGCCCCGCTCAGACCGTGTCTCATTTATATGAAAAGGTTGGCAGCCAAGTACTGGTTAACCGCTGGAGCCTTCCCAGGAAAGGTGTTGTTAGGTAAACTGCCCGCTGGCGATATAGCCCAAAATGGTGCTGATGCAGGCGTAAAACCCAAAATATATATAAATATAATCTAGCTGCAACTTCCAAGGTCTGGCTCATACAGCAGATAATGCTTGCTACTTCCAAGTTAAAGCTCATCCAACCACTACTTCCAAGATCTGGCTTGTCCAGCAGCTACTTCCAATGTCTGGCTCGTCCAGCTGCAACTTCCAAGGTCTGGCTCATCCAGCTGCAACTTCCAAGGTATGGCTCATCCAGCTGCAACTTCCAAGGTATGGCTCATCCAGCTGCAACTTCCAATGTCTGGCTCATCCAGCTGCAACTTCCAAGGTCTGGCTCATCCCGCTGCAACTTCCAAGGTCTGGCTCATTCCGCTGCAACTTCCAAGGTATGGCTCATCCAGGTGCAACTTCCAAGGTATGGCTCATCCAGGTGCAACTTCCAAGGTCTGGCTCATACAGCAGATAATGCTTGCTACTTCCAAGTTAAAGCTCATCCAACCACTACTTCCAAGATCTGGCTTGTCCAGCAGCTACTTCCAATGTCTGGCTCGTCCAGCTGCAACTTCCAAGGTCTGGCTCATCCAGCTGCAACTTCCAAGGTATGGCTCATCCAGCTGCAACTTCCAAGGTCTGGCTCATCCAGCTGCAACTTCCAAGGTATGGCTCATCCAGCTGCAACTTCCAATGTCTGGCTCGTCCAGCTGCAACTTCCAAGGTCTGGCTCATCCAGCTGCAACTTCCAAGGTCTGGCTCATCCAGCTGCAACTTCCAAGGTATGTCTCATCCAGCTGCAACTTCCAAGGTATGGCTCATCCAGCTGCAACTTCCAATGTCTGGCTCACCCAGGTGCAACTTCCAAGGTATGGCTCATCCAGGTGCAACTTCCAAGGTCTGGCTCATCCCGCTGCAACTTCCTAGGTATTGCTCATCCAGCTGCAACTTCCAAGGTTTGGCTCATCCAGGTGCAACTTCCAAGGTATGGCTCATCCAGGTGCAACTTCCAAGGTATGGCTCATCCAGATGCAACTTCCAAGGTCTGGCTCGTCCAGCTGCAACTTCCAAGGTCTGGCTCGTCCAGCTGCAACTTCCAAGGTCTGGCTCATCCAGCTGCAACTTCCAATGTCTGGCTCATCCAGCTGCAACCTCCAAGGTCTGGCTCGTATAGCTGCAACTTCCAAGGTCTGGCTCAACCAGATGCAACTTCCAAGGCAACTGACCATCTTGCTTGCTTGCATGTAAAATAGCACACTGTCTTTGAAATACTTACATTGGAGCCGCTGTAGAGGTGCCAGTTTGGAGCCGTAGAGGTGCCGGTTCGGAGCCATAGAGGTGCCGGTTCGGAGCCATAGAGGTGCCGATTCGGAGCCATAGAGGTGCCGGTTCGGGGCCGGAAAAGTGGTACAGAGCCGCAATAGCGTGCTTAAACCTAAATATATAATTGTTGAATGTGTTTTATATTTCAGGGGTTGGGCAGTTAGAATACACAAGATTCAAACAGAAGAGTCGGGCAACTCTGAGAGAGATTTCCACATGCCTGTGTTTGCCTTGATTTTCACAAAATTCAAGAAAAATCCAAATCTTCCCCAGGTAAATAGTTCTCTCTAATCATACACTACCCCCAGGTAAACAGTTCTGTCTAATACTGAACCATATTACCCCACTCGACAGCATTAATAAATTTAATCCAACACCAGGTGAATAGTTCTGTCTAATACTAAACTATATCCACTTTGGAATGACATACAATTCAATAAACTACAACCAATTAAGCCAAACATTGGCAAATCATCTTTTATTTATCACTCCAACCGTAGAGAGTAAACAGTAATGTCACGGTTGAGACTAGGACAT
The DNA here is from genome assembly GCA_014843695.1 of Archivesica marissinica. Taxonomy (NCBI): domain Eukaryota; kingdom Metazoa; phylum Mollusca; class Bivalvia; order Venerida; family Vesicomyidae; genus Archivesica; species Archivesica marissinica. The sequence continues at coordinate 34,854,538 of CM026400.1, read as the reverse complement.
ACCCGTTTTACACACTCATTTTTATTGAAAAGAGAGGATCCACCATGGTGTATGTTGAACACATCTTAATTCACTGTGTAGATTTAGCACTCATTCGTCGAAAATATTATACAGTTGTGACAATGAAGGAGCTTTTCGACACTGTTGATTTTCAAATACATTATTGCATTTTTAAAAGAATCACATCTTTTCCATAAATTGTAAGTTTTACAACTGATGTTTTATTATCATTTTTACAGCTTGATAAATTTTGTTGCAATTGACCGTTCATCATTACAATATACTTAACCCAGCGCGATATAGCCTGAACTGTGCTGATGCGCCGTTAAACCAAATACTCACCTACACTACACCCATGAAGTAGTTCTGTCTAATCCTACACTACACCCAGGAAGTAGTTCTGTCTAGTCCTACACTTTACCCGGGAAGTAGTTCCATCTAATCCTACACTACCCCCAGGAAGTAGTTCAGTCTAGTCCTACACTTTACCCGGGAAGTAGTTCCGTCTAATCCTACACTACCCCCAGGAAGTAGTTCTCTCTAATCCTAAGCTACACCCAGGAAGTAGTTCTGTCTAATCCTAAACTACACCCAGGAAGTAGTTCTTTCTAATCCTACACTACCCCTAGGAAGTAGTTCTGTCTAATCCTAAACTACACCCAGGAAGTAGTTCTGTCTAATCCTACACTACACCGAGGAAATAGTTCTGTCTAATCCTACACTACCCCCAGGAAGTAGTTCTGTCTAATCCTAAACTACACCCAGGAAGTAGTTCTGTCTAATCCTAAACTACACCCAGGAAGTAGTTCTGTCTAATCCTACACTACCCCCAGGAAGTAGTTCTGTCTAATCCTACACTACCCCCAGGAAGTAGTTCTGTCTAATCCTACACTACCCCCAGGAAGTAGTTCTGTCTAATCCTACACTACCCCCAGGAAGTAGTTCTGTCTAATCCTACACTACTCCCAGGAAGTAGTTCTGTCTAATCCTACACTACACCGAGGAAGTAGTTCTGTCTAATCCTACACTACACCCAGGAAATAGTTCTGTCTAGTCCTACACTACACCCAGGAAGTAGTTCTGTCTAATCCTACACTACACCCAGGAAATAGTTATGTCTAGTCCTACACTACACCCAGGAAATAGTTCTGTCTAGTCCTACACTACACCCAGGAAGTAGTTCTGTCTAATCCTACACTACACCCAGGAAGTAGTTCTGTCTAGTCCTACACTACACCCAGGAAGTAGTTCTGTCTAGTCCTACAGTTCTCTATTCCTCGTCTACCCAGGACTAATCCCAGGACTAAACATTGAATCAATAACGGTGTTGTTGGAGATCTACAAACTTTCAAAAATGAAAATAGGATTACTTATAATGGTAATCTACGAATTTTTGAGTCAATACCAAACGCGTGATACTGTCGCTTAGAGGATATTTAGCAAAGATATAAATAGATATACATAGGCACAAATGTGAGATATAACGGTAAATATGTACCATAATCGTGTCATTCAGGATACACATGTATTATGCTTGGATAGTTTATACAAATTTATTTTAGCTCGATTGCGAAACAAGTTCTTATAACTTATACTAATCACTCTCGAGACCTCATTCCTGATGTAATCCATCGCCACGAGGGAGAGAGAAGAGGCATGTGGAATTTAAATGCCTTGCCTAAGGACACAATCGTAACGGCTCCAGCGGGGCTCGAACTCCGGGCCTTTCGCACGTGTAGTGAACGCGCTACCACTGAGCTATCATGACTTATGCTTGGATGTTGACCCTATTTACATTACTTTATTATGTCAACATACAACGTTTGTTTATTAGTTGAAATACTTGAAATATTTCGAAGAAATTCACACTATATAATAGAAAATAACATTCTGTAGAAACGATGTAGTGTCGCTTTAAAGAGAATGGATTTTATTACTGTTGCTTCCATTATACTGGTTCTGTAAAGAATACAATTGTAAGGTAACCGTTTTATAATACCGACGAAATTTATGCCCCCGAATCTGTGGCATATAGTGTTTGCACTGTGCATCCGTGTGTCAGTCCATCCGGGTCAATATTTCCTGTCCTCTTCTTTGGCTATGGAGGGATTTCAAAACTGATGTGCCACAAATGTTCGCCATACAAAGGTGATGTATTGTACACATGACCCAGTCACATTTCGGGGGGGGGTCATCACCTGATATTTCTTGTTTGAAATTGTTACAGTTGGTTGGAACAGGACTATCACTTTTAAACTACAATTTACCGTGCACTTTCACAGATACTGGAGGTGTGTACACAGGATGATCGGAATGAACGGTTCGGCACGGTGGAGGAGGTGATTGGCGTTGTCAAGGAGATGCAGTACTATACGGTTATTAGACAGAGAATCTCGAAAAGGTTTCATGTTATAACTTCTATAAACGCTCATTTCAAACAGTGTATGGTTAGGCAGGCATGTCTGTTATTATTATCCAAGGGAAATGCAAAATGGGACACAGCAGGGTTCCCTCTGTCTGAATTTTTGTCTGCGCCAAATGAAAAAAAAATGGAGCCAATTTGAAAAACTTGGAGCCAACTAAGAGCCATATAGTTGACAGACAAATATTTGACAAAATATGTGTCCCCAAAACAGTTCGCGCCCAGCTGGAGCCAGTATGATTGACCGTAAAGTGTAGTCATTTGTATAACTGAAGGAGATACTATCCACTACTTTATATTATGCCTGTGTATAACTGAGATACTATCCACTACTTTATATTATGCCTGTGTATAACTGAGATACTATCCACTACTTTATATTATGCCTGTGTATAACTGAAGGAGATACTATCCACTACTTTATATTATGCCTGTGTATAACTGAGATACTATCCACTACTTTATATTATGCCTGTGTATAACTAAAGGAGATACTATCCACTACTTTATATTATGCCTGTGTATAACTGAGATACTATCCACTACTTTATATTATGCCTGTGTATAACTGAAGGAGATACTATCCACTACTTTATAGTGCTGTGCTAATCTGTTATAATTGTTCTCTATAGATACCCTCGAGTTTCCGGTTTCCGTTATAAGAAATGATCGACATTCAACAAAACGAATCTTAAAACTACATAGTTTCTAAATGTATGATGTAAATAAAGTAACGTTCCTCTTTTATTCCAAAGAATTAGAAATGAATATGACTACGTAAATAACAATGGGCGCTGTCATTTTTAACACGACCCGGAACCGACATCTGTGGTGACTAGTACCGGAGTTTTCGTGACCTTTCAGAAAATCAATTTTGCGTAACATCGTATGGGTGTAAATATAAAACGAACACGTTTTATGCAGCATAATGATAATTTCTATTATTTTGATGAATATTTCTTTTCACAGTGAACACTTTCACAGTTTACCTGAATTCATCACCTAATCTTGTACACCTGAGTTTTGAACAGTAAATGAGGTGGGTCCAATGGTCACATATATCAATCACAATGTGCCCATTTGTAAGGGCTCTTGATGAATATTGCCTGTACTTTCGCTTTGTAGGTAGTGCACTGCCATAAACCTAAAACATAATTAAAAACTATTCCTATAACTGTACTACACTACAGGACACATCGTTTAGTTGACAGTAAACCACTGTATGGACCTCAAAACAATATAAGAGAAGTCTCCAAAACTATCTCCCCTTACACTAATTAAAATTGTAACCCAGTCTATTTTGACCTTCACATTAAATGACAGGTAGGTAAACAAATCAGACGATGCAAAACAGAACTGGAAATGGTCAATATTTTGCAGTAAATCAAATGGACAAATGGTGATGCAATATTGCATTATGAAAGATAGCATGTTTTGTGTAACCCATGTCAAAAGTAGTTTTTTTCATGTCAAAATAAAGATAATCAATCAATAATTTCTTAATATAAGATTAACAACATGTTCAATCCAATCAATAAAACTATTATTGTTTGGCAATATTAAACTGAGACATTTGCATATTCCGTGAACTTACTTCGTTAATAATCGGATTTCCGAAGTAAAATATGAGCTTTAGATTATGGTACACTTACTTACTGACTTGATTCAAATATTAACGGTAAAAACCTAACGCATGTCTTGGTCGTAGTTCACGGAAACTTACGAAGGCTTTGGTGGAGATTAATGAGTCTCAGTTTAATGTTGCCAAGTAATATATAATAGTGATCGCTACATTGTAAACACAGACAATACAAAAACATAATCTCCAAGTATGGGTACAATGCATTGATGAGCAGGAGTTGTCAGAATTTGATTGGCTGGTTTGAAGTTGCACACTTCTTGTGTATTGTGTAACTTTTGTACTACACATTTAACTGGTCACTTGTCAGCAGATAGTGGAACAGCAGTGTCCATATCTTGAGATGGATCTGTATGAACTAACTGTGGTTCTGGTAGGTTTCCCGACCCTGACTTTTAAACTACAATGAATTTATTTATTGTTATTAGTTAGTTATCGCGTGGATTGTTTTTGTAGTTAGATTTATACGTTTGCTAAAACAAGGTCATTATAATTTCAGACCTTTCCACGAACTTCTCCCTCACTGATGTTAAAATAAACACATCAAGAAGCCTAAAGATTTGTCTTAGTATATACAAGTTGAACAACGGCTAAATTTATACCAATCCAAGGAAAATAACCGATTACTTACCCCTCCAAGGATTATACGGAGCATTTTTGTTGCCAAATATGGAAAATGACCTTTGACACTATCTATTCCTGATTGGTGACGTCGGAAAACACTGATCGCGTGCAGTATTGTAAATACTTACGGGGTAACGAAAACGAAGGTATCACGATTTGAGGACACTAGAGGATATTTAAATATAGATACGGTCAAACTTATTGATGTGTACCATATTTACTCGCCTATAAGACTGTCTCCACTATAAAATGACCCTCCAACTTTGGTCTTTAATCATAGACCCGCGTATAAGACGGGTTGAGAAAATGGAAACCACTCAGAAGTAAAGATCAAACAAATTGTACTGTAAAAGTACTGTAAATTATGTCAAATCATAAAAAAAGTACTGATGCACAACAGTAAATTTGATTTGCTAAAATGCTATTGACAAGTTCAGTTTACAGACAGAGCTGCGCAAGTCTATGCTTTTGTTACAACATTTCAGTTATTTCAAAGGTCATCAATTATTGAGTTGGAACAAACTGCTTTTTAAAAACTTTTTTTTTTTAATCAATCTCATATAAGAAGGGAAGCCACTTTGAGACAATATATAATCTTGTGATAAAAATCCCGTCTTATAGGCGAGTAAGTACGGTATATATCATAGTCTCTCATTATAACGGAGATAATCATGATCTTCTGCAGGAAAGTGACGGAGGAACAGCTCTCCCTGTCCCTGTATAGCGGCATGGCAGCCACGCCCAGATACACACTTACCATCGTAGACTCTACATCCAAGCTGCCACACAAGTTTGCTATATTCATAGTACCGCATGGAAGGTAAGACAAAACATGTTCTTGTGACGACCACTTCAATCACACATAGTGAAATGTTTGACGGACATTATCCCACAAAAGTCCACCCCCGTGGTCGAGTGGTTAAGGTCGCTGACTTGTATACCACTGTAACCTATCATCACTGATGGGTCACGGGTTCGAGCCCCACTCAGGCCGTGTCTCATTTATATGAAAAAGTTGGCAATTTCTTACGGAGGTTGGTGCACCCAAGTACTGGTTAACCACTGGAGCCTGCCCAGGAAAGGTGTTAAGTAAACTGCCCCCCGGCGATATAGCCCAAAATGATGCTGATGCAGGCGTAAAACCCGAAATATAACATAATACATATAACATATTATCCCACACACATTCCTCCTGCCCCCTATATAATTTCACGCAGGAGAGTATCCCCCCTGTCAAAAAAGACATGTAAGACTTAATCACCCCTATACAATTTCACATAGTAGGATAATACCCCCCCCCCCATTGAAAGTCATGGGTAGGACATTATCCCCACATTGAAAATCATGGCAGAACATTATCTCCCCTTGAAAATCATGGGGTAGGACATTATCTCCCCTTGAAAATCATGGGTAGAACATTATCTTACATGGAAATCATGGGTAGGACATTATCTTCCATTGGAAATCATGGGTAGGACATTATCTTACATTGGAAATCATGGGTAGGACATTATCTTACATTGAAAATCATGGGTAGGACATTATCTTACATTGGTAGTCATGGGTAGGACATTATCTTACATTGGTAGTCATGGGTAGGACATTATCTTACATTGAAAGTCATGGGTAGGACATTATCTTACACATTGGTAGTCATGGGTAGGACATTATCTTACATTGGTAGTCATGCGTAGGACATTATCCCCCCATTGAAAGTCATGGGTAGGACATTATCTTACATTGGAAATCATGGGTAGGACATTATCTTACATTGGAAATCATGGGTAGGACATTATCTTACATTGGAAATCATGGGTAGGAAGTCATGCGTAGGACATTATCCCCCCCCATTGAAAGTCATGGGTAGGACATTATCTTACATTGGAAATCATGGGTAGGACATTATCTTACATTGAAAGTCATGGGTAGGACATTATCTTACATTGGAAATCATGGGTAGGACATTATCTTCCATTGAAAGTCATGGGTAGGACATTATCTTACATTGGAGTCATGGGGACATTATCTACATGGAATCATGGTCATTATCCCATTGAAAGTCAGGTAGGACATTATCAACAACATTACCATGAAAGTCATGGGTAGGACATTATCCCATGAAGTCATGGGTAGGACATTATCCCACATTGATAGTCATGGGTAGGACATTATCTTACATTGAAAGTCATGGGTAGGACATTATCCCCCCCCATTGAAAGTCATGGGTAGGACATTATCCCCCCCATTGAAAGTCATGGGTAGGACATTATCCCCCCCATTGAAAGTCATGGGTAGGACATTATCCCCCCCCATTGAAAGTCATGGGTAGGACATTATCCCCCCCCCATTGAAAGTCATGGGTAGGACATTATCCCCCCCCATTGAAAGTCATGGGTAGGACATTATCCCCCCCATTGAAAATCATGGGTAGGACATTATCCCCCCCCCATTGAAAGTCATGGGTAGGACATTATCCCCCCCCCATTGAAAGTCATGGGTAGGACATTATCCCCCATTGAAAGTAGGTAGGACATTATCCCCCCCCATTGAAAGTCATGGGTAGGACATTATCCCCCCCCATTGAAAGTCATGGGTAGGACATTATCCCCCCCATTGAAAGTCATGGGTAGGACATTATCTTACATTGGAAGTCATGGGTAGGACATTATCCCCCCCCATTGAAAGTCATGGGTAGGACATTATCTTACATTGGAAATCATGGGTAGGACATTATCTTCATTGAAATCATGGGTAGGACATTATCTTACATTGAAAGTCATGGGTAGGACATTATCTTACATTGGAAATCATGGGTAGGACATTATCTTCCATTGAAAGTCATGGGTAGGACATTATCCCCCCCCCCCATTGAAAGTCATGGGTAGGACATTATCTTACATTGGAAATCATGGGTAGGACATTATCTTCCATTGAAAGTCATGGGTAGGACATTATCTTACATTGGAAATCATGGGTAGGACATTATCTTACATTGGAAATCATGGGTAGGACATTATCTTCCATTGAAAGTCATGGGTAGGACATTATCCCCCCCCCATTGAAAGTCATGGGTAGGACATTATCTTACATTGGAAATCATGGGTAGGACATTATCTTCCATTGAAAGTCATGGGTAGGACATTATCTTACATTGGAAATCATGGGTAGGACATTATCTTACATTGAAAGTCATGGGTAGGACATTATCCCCCCCCCCATTGAAAGTCATGGGTAGGACATTATCTTACATTGGTAGTCATGGGTAGGACATTATCTTACATTGGAAATCATGGGTAGGACATTATCTTACATTGGAAATCATGGGTAGGACATTATCTTACATTGGTAGTCATGGGTAGGACATTATCTTACATTGAAAATCATGGGTAGGACATTATCTTACATTGAAAATCATAGCATTGATTTAGTCAAGAGTAGACAACCGGGAAGAACTACTGACTTTCCACAAGTGAGCTTCGTAGCTTGCCCACATGAAAGAGAGAACACGCCTTCAAGGTTTGTTGTTTTTTAACTAAACTAGGACATAATTTGTAGTATCACAAAATCTCGGACAAGTTTGAAACTTCCTAATTGGCCTAGAATCGGCCAGTGCTTGGGTTCCCTCTATCTGGATTTTCGAGAGAGTGGGATGTGGACTCTGGAGATAGTGGGGAGCCTGGGGATGTCGAGAGTGTGGGTCTGGAGATGTCGAGAGAGTGGGGGTCTGGAATTGTCGAGGAGTGGGGGTCTGGGGATGTCGAGAGAGTGGGGATGTTGGGAGAGTAGGGGTCTGTTGGGGATTTCGGGAGAGCAAATGTCTGGGGATGTGGGGAGAGTAGAGGTCTGGGGATGTCGGGAGAGCAAATGTCTGGGGATGTGGGGAGAGTAGAGGTCTGGGGATGTCGAGAGAGTGGGGGTCTGGGGATGTAGAGAGAGGGGGGTCTGTAGATGGCGGGAGAGTGTGTGATGTCAAGTGGATCGGGGAGTAGTTGCTAGATTGACACAATGTTAGCTGTTTATGTTGTTTATACAGGGAAACTGAGTGGATGTTTTCAACAAGTTTGGGTCGGTTGCAGCTCTCGCAGAGTGCGGGGTATGAACGTCTGGTTGTCGTTGTATTAGATAGGAACCATACATACACAGATCTGGAGGCCATTCAGGCGGAGTTGTCAATGAAGGTGATGGAATTAGCCCCACCCAGCTTCAAATGTGGGACTAAGGTATCTTCTGTCAAGTAATAATATTATTTCCATTCTATACAAATATACTTTAGCTCGATTGCAAAACAAGTTTCTGCAACATATATTAATCACTCTCGAGACCTCATTCCTGATGGAATCCATCGCCACGAGGGAGAGAGAAGAGCAATGTGGATATTAAATGCCTTGCCTAAGGGCATAATCGTAACCTCTACAGCTGGATGTGAACTCCGGGCCTTTCGCACCAACATTAGGTAATTAACCTAAGTAATAATATTGTGTGTAATTAACCTATGTAATAACATTGTGTGTAATTAACCTAAGTAATAACATTGTGGGTAATTAACCTAAGTAATAACATTGTGGGTAATTAACCTAAGTAATAATATTGTGTGTAATTAACCTAAGTAAAAAATATTGTGTGTAATTAACCTAAGTAATAACATTGTGTGTAATTAACCTAAGTAATAACATTGTGTGTAATTAACCTAAGTAATAACATTGTGTGTAATTAACCTAAGTAAAAAATATTGTGTGTAATTAACCTAAGTAATAACAGTGTGTGTAATTAACCTAAGTAATAACATTGTGTGTAATTAACCTAAGTAAAAAATATTGTGTGTAATTAACCTAAGTAATAACATTGTGTGTAATTAACCTAAGTAATAACATTGTGTATGTTTAGGGTTATGATCCTGTTCAACATATCGGTCAGGATATTTCTAAACAGGTTATCAAACTGTAATTGTATTTGTTACAAAATAAAAAAATTATGAGGGGGGGGCAGAGTGGTTATGGTCTCGATTTCAAATCACTTTCCCCTCATCGCTGTAGGGTTCGAAGGAGTGTCGAATTCTTTCATGTGAGAAAGGTGTAATGTCGGTGGTTCTACCTGGGTGCCCTTCTGTGTCTGGAATACCGCTCGGAGACACCCGGGGTCTTCCTCCACCAATAATAGCTGGTTAGACACCATATAACCTAAATTGTTGGTGTAAATTTAAACCACAAAACCAAACAAAACAAATTGTTACAAAGAGTATTTTAAAGATTTTTCAGTAAATAATTACAAATATGTATACATTGTACATGTAATCTTAATTTAGCCAGGATAGTTTTTTTCTTCATAGCTCCGTAACAAATCATAAAATCTGTCCCCAACTAGTGCCTCCCAATCATACTCAACCTCTGTCCCCGACTAGTGCCTGCCAGTCATACTCAACCTCTGTCCCCGACTAGTGCCTCCCAATCATACTCAACCTCTGTCCCCGACTAGTGCCTGCCAGTCATACTCAACCTCTGTCCCCAACTAGTGCCTCCCAATCATACTCAACCTCTGTCCCCGACTAGTGCCTGCCAGTCATACTCAACCACTGTCCCCGACTAGTGCCTCCCAATCATACTCGACCACTGTCTCCGACTAGTGCCTCCCAGTTATACTCAACCACTGTCCCCGACTAGCACCTCCCAGTCATACTCAACCTCTGTTCCCGACCAGTGCCTCCAAGTCATATCAACCACTGTCCCCGACTAACACCTCCCAGTCATACTCAACCACTGTCCCCGACTAGCACCTCCCAGTCATACTCAACCACTGTCCCCGACTAGCACCTCCCAGTCATACTCAACCACTGTCTCGACTAGTGCCTCCCAGTCATACTCACCACTTCCCCGACTAGTGCCTCCCAATCATACTCAACCACTGTCCCCGACTAGCACCTCCAGTCATACTCAACCACTGTCCTCCACTAGTGCCTCCCAGTCATACTCAACCACTGTCCCCGACTAGCACCTCCCAGTCATACTCAACCTCTGTCCCCGACCAGTTCCTCCATCATACTCAACCACTGTCCCTGACTAGTGCCTCCCAATCATACTCAACCACTGTCCCCGACTAGTGCCTCCAAGTCATATCAACCACTGTCCTCGACTAGCACCTCCCAGTCATACTCACCTCTGTCCCCGACCAGTGCCTCCCAATCATCTCAACACTGTCCCTGACTAGTGCCTCCCAATCATACTCACCACTGTCCCCGACTAGCACCTCCCAGTCATACTCAACCACTGTCCCCGACTAGTGCCTCCCAATCATACTCAACCACTGTCCCCGACTAGCACCTCCCAGTCATACTCAACCACTGTCCCCGACTAGCACCTCCCAGTCATACTCAACCACTGTCCCCGACTAGTGCCTCCCAATCATACTCAACCACTGTCCCCGACTAGTGCCTCCCAGTCATACTCAACCACTGTCCCCGACCAGTGCCGCCCAGTCATACTCAACCACTGTTTCTAAGAAAGCTATGTATACTTTAAGGTACTGATTCTAAGAAAGCTATGTATACTTTAAGGTACTGTTTCTAAGAAAGCTATGTATACTTTAAGGTACTGTTTCTAAGAAAGCTATGTATACTTCAAGGTACCGTTTCTAAGAAAGCTATGTATACTTTAAGGTACCGTTTCTAAGAACGCTATGTATACTTTAAGGTACCGTTTCTAAGAAAGCTATGTATACTTTAAGGTACTGATTCTAAGAAAGCTATGTATACTTTAAGGTACTGTTTCTAAGAAAGCTATGTATACTTTAAGGTACTGTTTCTAAGAAAGCTATGTATACTTCAAGGTACCGTTTCTAAGAAAGCTATGTATACTTTAAGGTACAATTTCTAAGAAAGCTATGTATACTTTAAGGTACCGTTTCTAAGAAAGCTATGTATACTTTAAGGTACTGTTTCTAAGAAAGCTATGTATACTTCAAGGTACCCTTTCTCTCAATTGGCAACGACATTGGTTTGAGGGAGTTGTGTAAGCGTGGACATAGTGAGTTGAGTGGGGACTATGTGATAGAGGAAGTACAAGGTGACGGCGGTGTCATATACAGGAGGCTCGTGTTCCTAAGCAACCAAAATGTTGTTCAGTCCGAGGCAAGACTTAAATCAGGTACAGTTTCGTGACATATGTCAAAATTTCGTGTTCAAAACCGTTTATTACCATTTTAATTATTCATCTTCCGTTTGAAACAATTTAAACCTGCCCGGAATAAAACTGTTGTAGTCTAACAAAATGAACACTTTTCTCAAGCATATTGTTTAAGCACATCTAATTAGAAATGTCAGCATAGTCCTCCTCCGTGGTCGAGTGGTTACGGTCGCTGACTTGTATACCACTGAAACCTATCATCACTGATGGTCACGGGTTTGAGCCCCGCTCGAACCATTTCTCTTAATATGAAAAAGTTGGCAGTGTCTTACAGAAGTTGGTGCACCAAGTACTGGTTAACTGCTAGAGCCTGCCCAGGAAAAGTGTTGTTAGGTAAACTGCCCGTCATTCAAATCGCCAAACGATTGCGAAGCAAGTTTAAACAACTTATATTAATCAATCTCGTTAGCGCGGATGAAAGCGTAAATGTGGTCATTCGTGTGAGGGGAAACCGGAGTACCCGGAGAAAACCCACCTGTCCGATCTGGTGACCACCGTACCATATCATATACTTCCCGGTCCGTGGATCCGAATATGGATCACAGCATGGCGTATGCGCTCGTATTGAGTGCGCTCTTAATACTGCCGTGTTGGTGAAATAGCGTGCATTTCTAAATACAATAAACAAATATACTACAAATATGGTGTTAATTTGTTTTCAGTTTCTACCAAGAAGAAAGGCAAAGGGAGACAAACATTGCAAGTTGTAGACAGGAGTTATCTAGCTTGTCAGCATCACGTTGCCATGGTAGCAGGTCTAGCATGTGTACAGTGTCTTGATTTCCCAGCTTTACTTGGTAAGAATACATTTACATTATGTATCATTGTTAAATGATGAATATATTATTGTCATAAATGCTGTATATACTCTGTCATGAGTCCGTCATTTACTTCTAAAATGTGCTCTAATTTGTCAACTTATGGCTGAGCCACAGAAAGTGGCTGCTTAATAGAGTCAAATGTATCATAAAACAACATATTGGGAGTCTGGAAAATAGCTGCTTAGTATAGGTGACCTCAATACAGGTGAGCACAACCTGTCTTGTATGCGATTTCATGACCAAAGTAGGGGGTGGTCGTCTTGTAGGCTAGTATCGACGGGAGTAGACAGATACTTGTGATGTGTTGATTCACCCTGTGTGGTTTGGGATTATCCATGTAATTTTGAGATGATATCACTGCCTTACTCTGCATGACTTGCACCCACCCTCGACTTGCACACACCTCGACTTGCACTCACCTCGACTTGCACACACTCTCGACTTGCACACACTCTCGACTTGCACTCACCTCGACTTACACTCACCTCGACTTGCACTCACCTCGACTTGCACACACCCTCGACTTGCACTCACCTCGACTTGCACTCACCTCGACTTGCACACCACCCTCGACTTGCACTCGCCCTCAACTTGCACACACCCTTGACTTGCACACACCCTCGACTTGCACATGCCCTCGACTTGCATTCGCCCTCGACTTGCACACGCCCTCGACTTGCATTCGCCCTCGACTTGCACTCGACCTCGACTTGCACTCACCTTCGACTTGCACTCACCCTCGACTTGCCCTCACCCTCGACTTGCACTCGCCCTCTACTTGCACTCACCCTCGACTTGCACACACCCTCGACTTGCACTCACCTCGACTTGCACTCACCTCGACTTGCACACACCCTCGACTTGCACTCACCTCGACTTGCACACACCCTCGACTTGCACTCGCCCTCAACTTGCACACACCCTTGACTTGCACACACCCTCGACTTGCACATGCCCTCGACTTGCATTCGCCCTCGACTTGCACACGCCCTCGACTTGCATTCGCCCTCGACTTGCACTCGACCTCGACTTGCACTCACCTTCGACTTGCACTCACCCTCGACTTGCCCTCACCCTCGACTTGCACTCACCCTCTACTTGCACTCACCCTCGACTTGCACTCACCCTCGACTTGCACTCACCCTCGACTTGCATACACCCTTGACTTGCACTCACCCTCGACTTGCACTCACACTCACCCTCGACTTGCATACACCCTTGACTTGCACTCACCCTCGACTTGCACTCACCCTCGCACTCACCTCGACTTGCACTCACCCTCGACTTGCACTCACCCTCGACTTGCACACACCCTCGACTTGCACACACCCTCGACGTGCACACACCCTCGACTTGCACTCACCCTCTACTTGCACTCACCCTCGACTTGCACTCGCCCTCGTTTAAGGAATATACCCACTCTGGAGCATTTATCGTACAAATTTATCTTTGTTGGGAGAAATCAGAAATATATATATTTAACGTCCACATTGAAATAAATGTCACTTCCTGTAGAAGAATGCTTTCATTTGACACCAAATGTTTACAGGATCTAACATGACTGTGTTACTGGTTGGTCCGGGTGGAGGTGGATTACTGACATACATACACCAGTTCTATCCGCAGGTAAGTTCCATTCCTAATCTAACATGACTGTGTTACTGGTTGGTCCGGGTGGAGGTGGATTACTGACATACATACACCAGTTCTATCCGCAGGTAAGTTCCATTCCTAATCTAACATGACTGTGTTACTGGTTGGTCCGGGTGGAGGTGGATTACTGACATACATACACCAGTTCTATCCGCAGGTAAGTTCCATTCCTAATCTAACATGACTGTGTTACTGGTTGGTCCGGGTGGAGGTGGATTACTGACATACATACACCAGTTCTATCCGCAGGTAAGTTCCATTCCTAATCTAACATGACTGTGTTACTGGTTGGTCCGGGTGGAGGTGGATTACTGACATACATACACCAGTTCTATCCGCAGGTAAGTTACATACCTAATCTAACATGACTGTGTGTGTTACTGGTTGGTCCGGGTGGAGGTGGATTACCGACATACATACACCAGTTCTATCCGCAGGTAAGTTCATACCTAATCTAACATGTCTGTTACTAACCCCTGAGGCAAATGGATTCGGATTAAGGAAAGGGATTCGAATGAGTTACTATGTAACTTTTTCTCCAATCCCAAGTGTGCTATTGCAACTATTCCTATGTTATGTACCATTCTTGAATAAAATATTGTTTATACTAACCCCTGAGGCATATCCAGGAAATGGGGTGCTTAGTAACACCAGCCCCGAGCAGCATAGCTGACCTGACCGCTGCAGTTGGCCCATCCTAGAGGTGTGTGGAGGCATGCTTCCCCGGAAAATTTGGAAAAACGGATTACCAAATTGTGCAATTTCCTGGTACACGTGATTTATAATGAGGATATATGCTTGTGCAACAATTTTATAGGAAATTAATAAGATGAAATATTATGGGGGGTGCTCGAGTCTCCTGAACACTGCACTGGATACGCCTCTGATCCCCAGGTAAGATTCATACCTGTATCTATGGTAAACACCTTGCTAGAGTAAAGTAGATCCTTGCCAAGTCACATGGCTGTGTTTCTACTGGTTCATACGCACAGCAGCCACTAAAGTCTGTTCCATCCCACTCGAGAACCCCAGCTTTGGCATCAACTGCCACTAAAGTCTGTTCCATCCCACTCGCGAACTCCAGCTTTGGCATGAACAGAGTATTTTATAAAGCATTAATCGTATAATAAATACATGTTTGTTGATCTATAAAAAATTCACCCTCCCAATTGTCAAGGACTGTTGGTTCCGAGTTTCATATTATTCCCTTGCATATTTCATATGGAAGTGGCCCGTTGTATAGTTTTCAGTCGCCATCTTGCTTCGAGTAACCTACACCAAATTACACGTACGTACACACTTGTATACCACTGTAACCTATCGTCACTGATGGTCACTGGTTCGAGCCCCGCTCAGGCCGTGTTCATTTATATGAAAAAGTTGGCAGTTTCTTACAGAGTTTGGTGCACCCAAGTACGGGTTAACCGCTGGAGCCTGCCCAGGAAAGGTGTTGTTAGGTAAACTCCCCACCGGCGATATTGCCCAAAATGGTGCTGATGCAGGCGTAAAACCCGAAATATAACATAATATTTGATTGTCTATATAGTCAAACCTGTGTTAGCGGTCACCTATTAAAGCAGCCACCTGTATTAAGCAGCCAGTTTTCAAGATTCCCAATATGCTGTTTTATTATACATTTGACCTATATTAAGCAGCCACCTGTGCTAAGCATGGAGTCCATCGCTATGAGAGAGAGGCGACTAATTGCGTGGGAATATCACTATGTGTGAGAGAGGTGACTAATTGAGTGGAATATCGCTATGAGAGAGAGGTGACTAATTGAGTGGGAATATCGCTATGTGAGAGAGGCAACTAATTGAGTGGGAATATCGCTATGTGAGAGAGGCAACTAATTGAGTGGGAATATCGCTATGTGAGAGAGAGGTGACCAATTGAGTGGGAATATCGCTATGTGAGAGAGGTGACTAATTGAGTGGGAATATTGCTATGTGAGAGAGAGGAGACCAATTGAGTGGGAATATTGCTATGTGAGAGAGAGGTGACCAATTGAGTGGGAATATCGCTATGTGAGAGAGGTGACTAATTGAGTGGGAATATTGCTATGTGAGAGAGAGGAGACTAATTGAGTGGGAATATCGCTATGTGAGAGATAGGTGACTAATTGAGTGGGAATATTGCTATGAGAGAGAGGTGACTAATTGAGTGGGAATATTGCTATGTGAGAGAGGTGACTAATTGAGTGGGAATATCACTATGTGAGAGAGGTGACTAATTGAGTGGGAATATAGCTATGAGAGAGGTGACTAATTGAGTGGGAATATCACTATGTGAGAGAGGTGACTAATTGAATGGGAATATAGCTATGAGAGAGGTGACTAATTGAGTGGGAATATTGCTATGTGAGAGAGGTGACTAATTGAGTGGGAATATCACTATGTGAGAGAGGTGACTAATTGAGTGGGAATATCACTATGTGAGAGAGAGGTGACTAATTGAGTGGGAATATTGCTATGTGAGAGAGAGGTGACTAATTGAGTGGGAATATAGCTATGAGAGAGGCGACTAATTGAGTGGGAATATTGCTATGTGAGAGAGGTGACTAATTGAGTGGGAATATAGCTAGGAGAGAGGTGACTAATTGAGTGGGAATATAGCTATGAGAGAGGTGACTAATTGAATGGGAATATCGCTATGAGAGAGGTGACTAATTGAGTGTGAATATCACTATGTGAGAGAGGTGACTAATTGAGTGGGAATATCGCTATGAGAGAGGTGACTAATTGAGTGGGAATATCGCTATGAGAGAGGTGACTAATTGAGTGGGAATATCGCTATGTGAGAGAGGTAACTAATTGAGTGGGAATATCGCTATGTGAGAGAGGTGACTAATTGAGTGGGAATATCGCTATGTGAGAGTGAAGTGACTAATTGAGTGGGAATATAGCTCTGAGAGGTGACTAATTGAGTGGGAATATCGCTATGAGAGAGGCGACTAATTGAGTGGGAATATCGCTATGTGAGAGAGGTGACTAATTGAGTGGGAATATAGCTCTGAGAGGTGACTAATTGAGTGGGAATATCGCTATGTGAGAGAGGTAACTAATTGAGTGGGAATATCGCTATGTGAGAGAGGTGACTAATTGAGTGGGAATATCACTAGGTGAGAGAGGTGACTAATTGAGTGGGAATATCGCTATGTGAGAGAGGTGACTAATTGAGTGGGAATATTGCTATGTGAGAGAGGTGACTAATTGAGTGGGAATATCACTAGGTGAGAGAGGTGACTAATTGAGTGGGAATATCGCTATGTGAGAGAGGTGACTAATTGAGTGGGAATATTGCTATGTGAGAGAGGTGACTAATTGAGTGGGAATATCGCTATGTGAGAGAGGTGACTAATTGAGTGGGAATATTGCTATGTGAGAGAGGCTAATTGAGTGGGAATATCGCTATGTGAGAGAGGTGACTAATTGAGTGGGAATATTGCTATGTGAGAGGAGACTAATTGAGTGGGAATATCACTATGTGAGAGGTGACTAATTGAGTGGGAATATCACTATGTGAGAGAGAGGTGACTAATTGAGTGGGAATATCACTATGTGAGAGAGGTGACTAATTGAGTGGGAATATCACTATGTGAGAGAGAGGTGACTAATTGAGTGGGAATATCGCTATGAGAGAGAGGTGACTAATTGAGTGGGAATATCGCTATGAGAGAGAGGTGACTAATTGAGTGGGAATATCACTATGAGAGAGAGGTGACTAATTGAGTGGGAATATCGCTATGAGAGAGAGGTGACTAATTGAATGGGAATATCACTGTGAGAGAGGTGACTAATTGAGTGGGAATATCACTATGTGAGAGGTGACTAATTGAGTGGGAATATCACTATGTGAGAGTGAGGTGACTAATTGAGTGGGAATATCGCTATGTGAGAGGTGACTAATTGAGTGGGAATATCACTATGTGAGAGTGAGGTGACAAATTGAGTGGGAATATCACTATATGTGAGAGGTGACTAATTGAGTGGGAATATCACTATGTGAGAGTGAGGTGACTAATTGAGTGGGAATATCACTATGTGAGAGAGAGGCGACTAATTGAGTGGGAATATCGCTATGTGAGAGGTGACTAATTGAGTGGGAATATCACTATGTGAGAGTGAGGTGACAAATTGAGTGGGAATATCACTGTGAGAGAGGTGACTAATTGAGTGGGAATATCACTATGTGATAGAGAGGTGACTAATTGAGTGGGAATATCACTGTGAGAGAGGTGACTAATTGAGTGGGAATATCACTTTGTGAGAGGTGACTAATTGAGTGTGAATATCACTATGTGAGAGAGGTGACTAATTGAGTGGGAATATCGCTATGGGAGAGAGGCAACTAATTGAGTGGGAATATCGCTATGTGAGAGAGGTGACTAATTGAGTGGGAATATCGCTATGAGAGAGGTGACTAATTGAGTGGGAATATCGCTATGGGAGAGAGAGGCAACTAATTGAGTGGGAATATAGCTATGTGAGAGAGAGAGGCAACTAATTGAGTGGGAATATCGCTATGGGAGAGAGAGGCGACTAATTGAGTGGGAATATCGCTATGGGAGAGGCAACTAATTGAGTGGGAATATCGCTATGGGAGAGAGAGGCAACTAATTGAGTGGGAATATCGCTATGGGAGAGAGAGGCAACTAATTGAGTGGGAATATCGCTATGGGAGAGAGAGGCAACTAATTGAGTGGGAATATCGCTATGGGAGAGAGAGGCAACTAATTGAGTGGGAATATTGCTATGGGAGAGAGAGGCAACTAATTGAGTGGGAATATCACTATGGGAGAGAGAGGCGACTAATTGAGTGGGAATATCGCTATGTGAGAGAGAGGCAACTAATTGAGTGGGAATATCGCTATGAGAGAGGTGACTAATTGAGTGGGAATATCGCTATGAGAGAGGTGACTAATTGAGTGGGAATATCGCTATGTGAGAGAGGTGACTAATTGAGTGGGAATATAGCTATGAGAGAGAGGTGACTAATTGAGTGGGAATATCGCTATGTGAGAGGTAACTAATTGAGTGGGAATATCGCTATGTGAGAGAGGTGACTAATTGAGTGGGAATATTGCTATGAGAGAGAGGTGACTAATTGAGTGGGAATATTGCTATGTGAGAGAGGTAACTAATTGAGTGGGAATATCGCTATGTGAGAGAGAGGTGACTAATTGAGTGGGAATATTGCTATGTGAGAGAGGTGACTAATTGAGTGGGAATATTGCTATGAGAGAGAGAGGTGACTAATTGAGTGGGAATATCGCTATGTGAGAGAGGTGACTAATTGAGTGGGAATATCGCTATGTGAGAGAGAGGTGACTAATTGAGTGGGAATATCGCTATGTGAGAGAGAGGTGACTAATTGAGTGGGAATATTGCAATGTGAGAGAGGTAACTAATTGAGTGGGAATATTGCTATGTGAGAGAGGTAACTAATTGAGTGGGAATATCGCTATGTGAGAGATAGGTGACTAATTGAGTGGGAATATTGCTATGAGAGAGAGGTGACTAATTGAGTGGGAATATTGCTATGAGAGAGAGGTGACTAATTGTGTGGGAATATCGCTATGAGAGAGAGGTGACTAATTGAGTGGGAATATTAAGCGTTTTGCCGTTTAAGGACACCACAGCGAGACTGTCGTTTCAGATCAATTTAGATGTTGTTGATATAGATCCAGAGATAGTTACCATAGCAACAGAATGGTTTGGTTTTTCTCCTGATAATAAACTGAAAGCTCATGTTGCCGATGGGCTCAACTTCATCGAGAGTGAACAAGAAATAGGTAACAGTATATTTTATTGCATTACTGTTTTGAGGTCCCAAGGGTAGTCGACTTGTAAAAAACATGTATGCTTTTTACGTTTATTTATCCTCGCTACCTGTTGCCCATTTTTAGCAACGCCTCCTGAAGAGATTAGTCATTTTAGATATTGGAGGATAGTGCAATGATACAGACAGAGACTATTTCCAGAGTCTAACCTCCTGTTCTTATAAGAGCACCAACACTAAACCTTGGGATGTTAAAATTATTATGATCAGATGGGGGATCAAACCTGTGATCCCTGGATTCGCAGTCCAAGGTGTTAAACACTGGACTACTGACCCGTCTATTTTTAAAAAATATTTCAAGATGAATACATATAAGTCAACATATCTGGGCTTCTAAAACTGCCGGTCTCTCTGCCAGTCCTGGACCAACTTTCATTTAGCATAATTGCTTTTTAGGGTGGGTGGGTGAGGGTACTAACCCGGATGTTATAAAAAGGTCATCAATCTCATCTGATAGTAAATCTCACGACCAATCAAATCGATTGAGATCTGAGAAGTTTTATAGCCCTTGTTGTGTGCATATGATTTATTAAATATAATGCATAACCATGTTTTACAGTTTAATTTACAATTTTATCTACATGCATCTTATACATGATTACTGACTGTATACCACTGTAACCTATCATCACGGGTTCGAACCCCGCTCAGACCGTGTCAGACTGGTTAACCACTAAAACCTGCCCAGGAAAGGTGTTGTTAGGTAAACTGCCTGCCGGCGATGCCCAAACTGGTGCAGATGCAGGCGTAAAACCTGAACAAACAAGCCTTCCATATAGAAGGAACCCCCGACCGGCTGACAGCCCTTCACCGTGGTAGGTTTGAAACATGTCACAAGCCCTTCACCGTGGTAGGTTTGAAACATGTCACAAGCCCTTCACCGTGGTAGGTTTGAAACATGTCACAAGCCCTTCACTGTGGTAGGTTTGAAACAAGTCACAAGCCCTTCCGTGGTAGGTTTGAAACAAGTCACAAGCACCATCACTGTGGTAGGTTTGAAACAAGTCACAAGCCCTTCACTGTGGTAGGTTTGAAACAAGTTACAAGCCCTTCACTGTGGTAGGTTTGAAACAAGTCACAAGCCCTTCACTGTGGTAGGTTTGAAACAAATAGCAAGCCCTTTACTGTGGTAGGTTTGAAACATGTCACAAGCCCTTCACCATGGTAGATTTGAAACAAGTCACAAGCCCTTCACTGTGGTAGGTTTGAAACAAATCACAAGCCCTTCACTATGGTCGGTTTGAAACAAGTCACAAGCCCTTCACCATGGTAGGTTTGAAACAAGTCACAAGCCCTTCACCGTGGTAGGTTTGAAGCAAGTCACAAGCCCTTCACCGTGGTAGGTTTGAAACAAGTCACAAGCCCTTCACCGTGGTAGGTTTGAAACAAGTCACAAGCCCTTCACTGTGGTAGGTTTGAAACAAGTCACAAGCCCTTCACTGTGGTAGGTTTGAAACAAGTCACAAGCCCTTCACTGTGGTAGGTTTGAAACAAATCACAAGCCCTTCACTGTGGTAGGTTTGAAACAAGTCACAAGCCCTTCACTGTGGTAGGTTTGAAACAAGTCACAAGCCCTTCACTGTTATAGGGTGTCTGATATATTCTTGCTTGTGGAATGTCGGTGGTTCTACTTGGGTGATGCTTGTGCCCAAACTCTTTCCCACAAGAGCACCCGGTGTCTTTCTCCACCCGGTGTCTTCCGCCACCCGGTGTCTTCCGCCATCCATAAATTCTGTAGCTGGTCATATGACCAAAGCTGTTGTCAGGACTATATACCAAACAACAATCAAACACCTCCGTATCACACTAAGATATGTATGTATGTATATGTAACCCAGGTGAGAAAAACATGAAACCTGTCTGGGACTCCAACCCAGGCCATCTCGTCTACATGTTGAATGCATGAACACAAACTACCTGTATATGTCAGATGTGTATTGCAAGCGGTCATGCCGCGATCAATTGGAATCCTTCCAGGTGTTATTACACATGTGTTGATATAAGAAAATATATGATGGCTGTATTACACTGAATTCAAGCAAAGTTATGTGATAAAATGGGCTAATATACACTCCGTTACACATATACTTCTCGCAGGCAACAAAAGGCACGTGGTGATGCTTGACGTGGACAGCAAGGATATAACTGTGGGTATGAGTTGTCCTCCCTTGTCATTTGTGGATGATAAGTTTCTACAACGTGTCAAAGACAGTCTGCATGATGGAGGTACTACACATTATTACATCGACTATTCAAACAATAAGGCATCCACTTCTGTGCTTCCTAAACATACATATATGTGGTTTTTAAAAAAAGCTTTTAGGTGTATTTATGCTGAACTGGGTATGTATTAAAGGGGCATAGATATGGGTTAAATGTGGGTCTTATTTAGGTGTATTTATGCTGAACTTGGTATGCATTAAAGGGGCATAGATATGGGTTAAATTATTCATTAAAGGGGCATAGATATGGGTTAAATTATACATTAAAGGGGCATAGATATGGGTTAAATTATTCATTAAAGGGGCATAGATATGGGTTAAATTATTCATTAAAGGGGCATAGATATGGGTTAAATTATTCATTAAAGGGGCATAGATATGGGTTAAATTATACATTAAAGGGGAATAGATATGGGTTAAATGTGGGTTTTATTTATGTGTATTTATGCTGAACTTGGTATGCATTAAAGGGGAATAGATATGGGTTAAATGTTGGGTTTTATTTAGGTGTATTTATGCTGAACTTTGTATGCATTAAAGGGGCATAGATATGGGTTAAGTTATTCATTAAAGGGGCATAGATGTGGGTTAAATTATACATTAAAGGGGAATAGATATGGGATAAATTATTCATTAAAGGGGCATAGATATGGGTTAAATTATACATTAAAGGGGCATAGATATGGGTTAAATTATTCATTAAAGGGGCATAGATATGGGTTAAATTATACATTAAAGGGGAATAGATATGGGTTAAATTATTCATTAAAGGGGCATAGATATGGGTTAAATTATACATTAAAGGGGCATAGATATGGGTTAAATTATTCATTAAAGGGGCATAGATATGGGTTAAATTATACATTAAAGGGGAATAGATATGGGTTAAATTATTCATTAAAGGGGCATAGATATGGGTTAAATTATACATTAAAGGGGCATAGATATGGGTTAAATTATTCATTAAAGGGGCATAGATATGGGTTAAATTATACATTAAAGGGGAATAGATATGGGTTAAATGTGGGTTTTATTTATGTGTATTTATGCTGAACTTGGTATGCATTAAAGGGGCATAGATATGGGTTAAATTATTCATTAAAGGGGCATAGATATGGGTTAAATTATTCATTAAAGGGGCATAGATATGGGTTAAATGTTGGTTTTTATTTAGGTGTATTTATGCTGAACTTTGTATGCATTAAAGGGGCATAGATATGGGTTAAATGTTGGTTTTTATTTATTTAGGTGTATTTATGCTGAACTTGGTATGCAGGGATCATAACCTGAAGACTGACGTCATTCAGAGAATAAAGGGAATTTTTGGCCAAGTGTTTGTACACAAGATTGATGACGAAGTCAATGAAATCCTCTATGCAATAAATATAGACAAGGAACCGGACATTGTGGCAGTGTTTATGGAACATAGTAGACATTTACAGAAATGTTTACAGAAAGGCAGTGAAAAATCGGAGATAGACATAGTACAACAGGTTGAAAATATGACAATTTTGTGATATAGATCATTTCGATGACCTAGAGGTTAAGGCGTCTGCCTAAGGAGCGCGATGGGGGAGGGTTCATTCTCATATGGTCGGTTTGTTAAATATTGGCTACTGATCAGCCTGGCACGCAAGGATAGGATTCATGAAGTACTGATGTTCATGAGGTGTCTGATTGGGGGAAGTACTGATGTTCATGAGGTGTCTGATTGGGGGAAGTACTGATGTTCATGAGTTGTCTGATTGGGGGAAGTACTGATGTTCATGAGGTGTGATTGGGGGAAGTACTGATGTTCATGAGGTGTCTGGTCGGGAAGTACTGATGTTCATGAGGTGTCTGATTGGGGGAAGTACTGATGTTCATGAGGTGTCTGATTGGGGGAAGTACTGATGTTCTGATTGGGGAAGTACTGATGTTCTGATTGGGGAAGTACTGATGTTCATGATTGGGGAAGTACTGATGTTCATGAGGTGTTTTATCGAGGAAGTACTGATGTTCATGAGTTGTCTGATCGAGGAAGTACTGATGTTCATGAGATGTCTGATCAGGAAGTACTGATGTTCATGAGGTGTCTGATCGGGGAAGTACTGATGTTCATGAGGTGTCCGATTGGGGAAGTACTGATGTTCATGAGGTGTCTGATCAGGAAGTACTGATGTTCATGAGGTGTCTGATCAGGAAGTACTGATGTTCATGAGGTGTCTGATTGGGGGAAGTATCCCGGTGTTACTGGTTTTCGACGACGTAGTACATAACGGACTCCTATAGGTTTAGAATTGTCATACACTGCAAACAATTTTATGTCACCAAATAAACAATATTTTACCTTTCATTCCCCAAAATTTCGAAGAAAACCGATTGTTTACTTATTGAGAAAAGTTGACAAAATAGCGGTACCTTCATTCTCAGTAATCCGGAATGACGTCACATGTTTTCGCCTAACTGTGGAAATTGCCTACAGCGCGAGCATTATTATGTAAGCAACAGCTTTTTTTTTAACAAAACAATATAAATAAGGAACACTTACTTTAATAATAGGCTTAATTTATCATTTTCACTCAAAATTCATTTGTTGGAGAGCATTTTGTCTATATACTGTATCTAAAACACTAATTTAGTTTAACTTAGACAAACACACGGGGCATAAGAAGTCGTCGCCCCTCCTAATTACTCTGACTGGGTGCAGAACCGTAACTGGACCCATCCATCGAACACATCACACGGTGCCTAACAGAGAATAACTAGGTTTACACAACCATGTATATCAGTTGGAGAACCTCTGTGAAAACACATGGACCTGAAGGCGAAAAACGGTGAAAATCGATATTATGAATAAGGACCCCTTGTGTGTAATAACGGACATAACTCATAAACACGGAGCAGTGAGACTATAATGACATTTTTATTCGTAAATATATTGGCGTGGCAGACGATGCATATGTCATTTTGGAGAAAAAATTGCCAATTTCTTTAAAAAATGATATTTATATGGTGACATAAAACGGATATAGTGAAATTAGTGAAAACTGGGGTAGGTTTAAAGTTTTCACCGCTAATTTACCTTGTCTGATATATTATGATCAGTTAGAAAGAGATTGGAAGTGCACAAGGTATGTTTATTTATAATTCCGGTAACTGGAGCGTGAAATATTGCGTGATCTCTCGCGACTTGCTATTCCCACAGTTAGGCGAAAATCGGTTCTGGGCGAAAACTCGTCACGCCGGGATACTGATGTTCATGAGGTGTCTGATCAGGAAGTACTGATGTTCATGAGTTGTCTGATCGAGGAAGTACTGATGTTCATGAGTTGTCTGATGTTCATGAGTTGTCTGATCGGGAAGTACTGATGTTCATGAGGTGTCTGATCGAGGAAGTACTGATGTTCATGAGTTGTCTGATCGAGGAAGTACTGATGTTCATGAGTTGTCTGATGTTCATGAGTTGTCTGATCGGGGAAGTAATGATGTTCTGATTGGGGAAGTACTGATGTTCATGAGTTGTCTGATCGAGGAAGTACTGATGTTCATGAGTTGTCTGATCGGGAAGTACTGATGTTCATGAGTTGTCTGATCGAGGAAGTACTGATGTTCATGAGTTGTCTGATGTTCATGAGTTGTCTGATCGGGGAAGTACTGATGTTCATGAGTTGTCTGATCGAGGAAGTACTGATGTTCATGAGTTGTCTGATGTTCATGAGTTGTCTGATCGGGGAAGTACTGATGTTCATGAGTTGTCTGATCGGGGAAGTACTGATGTTCATGAGGTGTCTGATCGGGGAAGTACTGATGTTCTGATCGGGGAAGTACTGATTGGGGAAGTACTGATGTTCATCAGTGTCTGATCGGGGAAGTAATGGGAGGTAATTAAAGGAAGAATTCGAGACGAAACGATTAAATATTCAAGCAAATTAAAAAAGGAACAACAGAAACTTGAAATCGAGATACAAACTAATATAAAAGAAACCAACCAAAAATTAACAGAAACTCCAAACGATGAGCAACTAATAAATAGACTAAAACATGAAATGAATAGATTTAATGAATTTGAAGAACAGAGAATACGAGGAATTTTACTCAGATCTAAAGCAGAATGGATTGAAGGTTCAGAAAAAAACACTAAATATTTCGCTAATCTAGAAGTTAAAAGAGCGGAACATAAAACAATTCATCAAATAAACGATAACCAGCAAAATGTCATAAAAGACCAAAGTCGGGTATTAAACCACGTTAAAGACTTCTATGTAAAGCTATATAAACAAAATGTTGACTTAGATAATAGAGGTGACAACAGGCGTTTCTTAGACAATGATCATGTTATTTTAACAAACGAACAAAAAAACTGCCACGATAAACATCTGACCGAATACGAATGTGCAACAGCGTTAAAAGAAATGAACAACAATAAAAGTCCAGGCTCGGACGGCCTATCCGTGGAATTCTTTAAAATATTCTGGAATGACATAAAGAAATATCTAATTAATTCACTCACTTTTTCATTCGATAATGGAAACCTTACGGAACTACAAAAACAAGAGTATCATAACGCTTCTACCCAAAAAGGACAAAGATCTACTATCAATAAATAACTGGAGACCAATCTCATTATTAAATGTTGATTATAAAATAGCCACTAAAACTATATCCAACCGCATTAAACCAGTTCTCGAAGATATAGTTAGTACCGATCAAACGGGATTTATAAAGGGAAGATATATTGGGGAAAACGTTAGACTCTTGGCGGAGATAATAGACACGGTTAATATTAACGACGAACCAGGCCTAATTTTCTTTTCCGATTTTAATGAAGCTTTTGATAGCTTAGATCATGACTTCATGTTTCAAACATTGAGGACATTTAATTTTAGTGAATCAACAATCAACTGGGTCAAGCTCTTTTATAATGATGCAAAAGCTTGTATATCCAATAATGGTCATTTCTCTAGCTTTTTTGATATCAAAAAGGGTGTTCGACAAGGTTGCCCATTATCACCGTATTTATTTATTATTTGTATAGAACTACTTTCAGTTGAAAAAAACAAAGACATTAAAGGAATTAAAATATATGGCACAAACAAACGCTATTTGCAGATGATGCATGTTTCACACTAGACGGATCAAGAAAGTCTCTAGAAAGCCTTGTAACAACCCTTGACGATTTTGGCAACATCTCAGGATTAACACTCAACATCCAAAAATGCACGATTTTAAAATTAACAAACATTGAATACTGTAGAAACAAAAAATTTACATGGACATCTTCAAGCGCAACAACATTAGGGATTACCTTTAGTAACAGCATGGTTGAAATGGAAGAACTTAATTTTATTCCTAAAATAGATCTCTTTACGAAATGTTTAAATAAATGGTCGAAATGGAATCTATCACTTATCGGAAAAATATCAGTTCTTAAAACATTTGCATTCCCGAAACTAGTTTATCCTTTAACTGTATTAAATAATCCATCTACAGAAAAATTAAAAGACTTAAAAAGCAAACTGTTCGACTTTTTATGGAACAAAAAACCAGATAAAATTGCTAGAAATGTAATTATACAGGATTATATGAATGGTGGTCTTAAAATGCTCGATTTAGAGTGTTTTCTATCAGCCTTGAAAGCCAGTTGGGTTAAACGACTGCTTTTTCAACCAAATTCAAAATGGGTAAACATATACAAGAATCAATTAAATAAATACGGAAATACTTATATATTTAAAGGGAATATTAATACCCAAGATATAAATTATTTAAATATTAAATCAACATTTTTGAAGGAAATTTTAATGTCATGGTCAAAATTTAACTATAAAAATAACATACAAACAGCTTCTAAACAACTTATATGGAACAATTCAAACATCAGGTCGCCACAAAAGAATCTATTTTATTACAAAAAATGGTTTGAAAAGGGAATCCAATTTATAGAACATATATATGATTTTCGGAAGCGAGAATTTTACAGTTTCGAAGAGATACAAGAATTATATGATGTAAACTCGGCTGATTTTTTAAAATATTATACAATTTTACGAAGCATTCCCACCGAGTGGAAAAATAAACTAAAAATTGAAAATATGTCATACACTACACCAGCATACTTAATGGATGAAGTAAAAATAAACACACAAAAGTATGTAAACTTGTATATAAAGACCTTATATTAAAACAAAAACCATGCGAATTAAAATCAATTAACAAGTGGCAGACAATTTTTAAGAACGATGATTTTAACTGGGAAAAAATATTCATACAACCACTTCACATAACAATAGACACAAAATTACGTGAATTCCAGTACAAGTATTTGATGGATATAATCCCAGATAATTCATTCTTATTCAAATGCAAAATTGTAAATTCAACTTTATGTGACTTTTGTTCCATGAAAAGTGACTCAATATACCATATGTTCTGGGAATGCCATTGTGTTCAAATATTCTGGGTAGACCTAAAATTATATCTAAACAATTTTATACCCAATTTAGATACAATTACATTTGAAAATGTTTCTTTCTGTAATATATGCGAACATAATAATAACATCGGACAAATTGCTAACTTTATAATTTTACTATCTAAATATTTCATTTTCAGAAACAAGTGCAACAAAATAACACCGTCACTAGACAATTTTGTGTCATATTTATATGTGCGCATTCAGGTTGAAAAAACAATTGCATCGCTTAAAGGAAAACTTAATATGTTTAACGACAAATGGGACACATTCCTTAGACAGAATGCAGGTAATGTGTAATTGTGAGCAGTTTATTGTTAACAACCTTCATTACAAATTTATATCCATCCAAATAACTCGTAGTAAACTTTTTTTTTTTTTTTCTACTTTGTCTCTGCATTTATCCTCCTCTTTCTCAAACCGCAAACTATATTATAAAATCCATATATACATTGTTTAAAGACATATTAGCTATGTGTACTTTGTACATCGACATGATATTATATGTATAATAATATGTATGATAATGTATATTTGGAACAATAAAATTGAGAAAAAAAGAAGAAGAAAAAGTACTGATGTTCATGAGGTGTCTGATCAGGGAAGTACTGATGTTCATGAGGTGTCTGATCAGGGAAGTACTGATGTTCTGATCGGGGAAGTACTGATGTTCATGAGGTGTCTGATCAGGGATGTTCTGATCGGGGAAGTACTGATGTTCATGAGGTGTCTGATCAGGGAAGTACTGATGTTCATGAGGTGTCTGATCGGGGAAGTACTGATGTTCATGAGTTGTCTGATCAGGGAAGTACTGATGTTCATGAGGTGTCTGATCAGGAAGTACTGATGTTCATGAGGTGTCTGATCAGGAAGTACTGATGTTCTGATTGGGGAAGTACTGATGTTCATGAGGTGTCTGATCAGGAAGTACTGATGTTCATGAGGTGTCTGATCAGGAAGTACTGATGTTCATGAGGTGTCTGATCAGGGAAGTACTGATGTTCATGAGGTGTCTGATCAGGGAAGTACTGATGTTCATGAGGTGTCTGATCGGGGAAGTACTGATGTTCATGAGGTGTCTGATCAGGGAAGTACTGATGTTCATGAGGTGTCTGATCAGGGAAGTACTGATGTTCATGAGGTGTCTGATCGGGGAAGTACTGATGTTCTGATTGGGGAAGTACTGATGTTCATGAGGTGTCTGATCAGGAAGTACTGATGTTCATGAGGTGTCTGATCAGGAAGTACTGATGTTCATGAGGTGTCTGATTGGGGGAAGTACTGATGTTCATGAGGTGTCTGATTGGGGGAAGTACTGATGTTCTGATTGGGGAAGTACTGATGTTCATGAGGTGTCTGATCAGGAAGTACTGATGTTCATGAGTTGTCTGATCAGGGAAGTACTGATGTTCTGATCGGGGAAGTACTGATGTTCATGAGGTGTCTGATCTGATCAGGGAAGTACTGATGTTCATGAGGTGTCTGATCAGGGAAGTACTGATGTTCTGATCGGGGAAGTACTGATGTTCATGAGTTGTCTGATCGGGGAAGTACTGATGTTCATGAGGTGTCTGATTGGGGGAAGTACTGATGTTCTGATTGGGGAAGTACTGATGTTCATGAGGTGTCTGATCAGGAAGTACTGATGTTCATGAGGTGTCTGATCAGGAAGTACTGATGTTCATGAGTTGTCTGATCGGGGAAGTACTGATGTTCATGAGGTGTCTGATCGGGGAAGTACTGATGTTCATGAGTTGTCTGATCGGGAAGTACTGATGTTCATGAGGTGTCTGATTGGGAAGTACTGATGTTCATGAGTTGTCTGATCGGGGAAGTACTGATGTTCATGAGTTGTCTGGTTGAGGAAGTACTGATGTTCATGAGTTGTCTGATTGAGGAAGTACTGATGTTCATGAGTTGTCTGATCGGGGAAGTACTGATGTTCTGATTGGGGAAGTACTGATGTTCATGAGGTGTCTGATCGGGGAAGTACTGATGTTCATGAGTTGTCTGATTGAGGAAGTACTGATGTTCATGAGTTGTCTGATCGGGGAAGTACTGATGTTCTGATTGGGGAAGTACTGATGTTCATGAGTTGTCTGATCGGTGTCTCATAACTCAAGAGTAGTTGATAGTTTAAACAGTTTATTTCAAACAATGATAAATAATACAAAATTTACATAATTACTGTATGACCGAGTTTTAATCATGTCTGAAATATTAGTTACTATAGTTTAATGGTAGGAGCAAGCATGCTACATATAGTGTGTAAGTTTAATGGTAGGAGCAAGCATGCTACATATAGTGTGTAAGTTTAATGGTAGGAGCAAGCATGCTACATATAGTGCTTTCCCAGGTGTAAGTTTAATGGTAGGAGCAAGCATGCTACATATAGTGCTTTCCCAGGTGTAAGTTTAATGGTAGGAGCAAGCATGCTACATATAGTGCTTTCCCAGGTTTAAGTTTAATGGTAGGAGCAAGCATGCTACATATAGTGCTTTCCCAGGTTTAATGGTAGGAGCAAGCATGCTACATATAGTGCTTTCCCAGGTTTAAGTTTAATGGTAGGAGCAAGCATGCTACATATAGTGCTTTCCCGGTGTAATGGTAGGAGCAAGCATGCTACATATAGTGCTTTCCCGGGTGTAAGTTTAATGGTAGGAGCAAGCATGCTACATATAGTGCTTTCCCGGGTGTAAGTTTAATGGTAGGAGCAAGCATGCTACATATAGTGCTTTCCCAGGTTTAAGTTTAATGGTAGGAGCAAGCATGCTACATATAGTGCTTTCCCGGGTGTAAGTTTAATGGTAGGAGCAAGCATGCTACATATAGTGCTTTCCCGGGTGTAAGTTTAATGGTAGGAGCAAGCATGCTACATATAGTGCTTTCCTGGGTGTAAGTTTAATGGTAGGAGCAAGCGTGCTTTCCTGGATGTAGTTTTGGACTGCTTTAAATGACACTATTGAATATGCAGAAACAATTATTTCTATAGATATAATATTATGGTTCTCAAAACTGGCAGGTCCCACATTGGATCTGTACAAAAATGTGTGTTTCTTGTTCTTATTCCCTTCAACACCAATCAGTTATTTCACACACGACCACCGCATCACCACCAACACACACATGCACGACAGCACCACATGCACGCACCACTCCCGCACGTCCACCACAACACGATCACCCGCACGTCCACCACACACGCACACCCGCACGACCACCACACACATGCACGCACGACCACCACACCACGCACCCACAACTACCACCACACCACGCAAAACCGCGACTACCACCACCACGCACCCACGACTACACCGCCCGCCGACTACACAGCCACCACCACGCACCCGCGACTACACCACCATGCACCCGCAACTACACCGCCACTACACCACCACACCACACGTATAAAAAAATTGCTATAAATTGTCTCTCTCCTAAGAGTTAATCCACTTCCTGATGGCTTGTTTCTCCACCTCCCTGGCTGCCAGCACACTAATTGGATCGTGCGGGTTCTGACCCCTGAAATATATATACATAATCGATTCAACATCTTGCCAACAAAATTCTGTACAGTAAACGAGACTTGAACCATATGGTTTATACAGATTGATTAATCACGAGGGACCAAATACGGGTTAAACTACCCGAAACAGAATTTAAATGCTTAGTCTTGAGAGTGATTAATATAAGTTGGCGGAACTTGTTTCGCAACCGAGCTAACGTAAATTTGTGGGTGCACTCCAATGTTATACCGCCCCTGTAATAATATTAGAGTTGCTAGTGACCTCGTTTTCACCAATTAATACTGCATACATTATGCCGCCCCTGTAATACTGTATACATTATGCCGCCCCTGTAATACTAAACGTCCACAGTTTGGATGAAAAGATAATATTACCTGAGATCTAGGTGATGCGCCCCACCTTTTATCGTCACTGCCTGTATCCCGGCGCCTGGGCTCGTAGTTACCTAAAATACAGGGGTAGTCAACAAAGGTTAAAGAGATGTTTTCAAATCTACTTGTCCTGACTAGTGACCCCGGAATAATAATGCAGGACTAGTGACCCCGGAGTAATAATGCAGGACTAGTGACCCTGGAGTAATAATGCAGGACTAATCACCCAGAGAATTAATGCAGGACTAGTGACCCAAATAATGCACTCACCATTAATCTCTCACACCTTATGGTAATGCTTTTTGCCAAATGACACATCGGTGTAGGAATCGAAAATATTACGCCTGCCAGAAACTTCATTACAAGTTAAGTGTAATTGTTAGAAACACATAGTAAGTTAAGTTGAGGCAGGTTTGATTCGGGACTGGTCTATAGAGAGTAAGGTATATAGTGAATAATTACCGTCCATACTCTCCTATAAGGCGACCCCACCCCCTAATATTGGTCGTGAAATCTGTGGGTTTTGGAATGCACTCGCAATATAAGACGGGTTGATAAAATGGACATGTTTGGCCAGTTGAAGAAATTTTCAGTGTCTGAGTGCTTTCATATTTCGCACCTCCCATAACTAGAATTGAAACAAACATTTTGCACTTGCTATAACTAGAATTGAAACCAACCACTCCCAGATTTCAAACCGCCCATATCAAGATTTTGAACTGCAAATAACCACAACCATTTTGATTATTACCAGATTTCGAACAACCCACTTGATAATCCCACTCCCAGACAATCACAGATAACTTACAATCCCTGACAATCCCACTCCCTGACAACCCCACTCCCAGACAACTGACAATACCACTCCCGGACAACCCCACTCCAAGATAAACTGACAATCCCACTCCCAGACAAGTGACAATCCCAGACAACTGACAATCCCACTCCCTGACAACTGACAATCCCACTCTAAACCCAGTTGCAGCACAATTATGATCGCTTATTGATACTTAAATACAAACTGTTTCCATATAAAACACTTCTCATATTTCTGCTGAACAATCATTTTCTGATTATATACTGGTTTCAAGGGTTTATCAGATCAAACAGCGAGTGCTTGTCAAGTAAAATAGTTATTATTCATCTCAGATTTAAGAATCTGTGACTGCCGATGGCTTAATCTCCATGCATAAAATGCCCACGGAATCTGCAGGTTTCAAAGAAGATTGTCAAAATCAATGAGAACCTCTCTGCTTGGGCAACGTCGTACAAACTCCCACATTCGTCAGGATTAATTTTGATTCTGATGCGTCTGAGGAACTCGGAAGAGACGACTTTGTCTCCTGAATATGCAAATCAAGCTATGACAGAATAATTCGAATTGACTATGTCATAAAACTGGATGGTTTTTAAGAGTTAAATGATCAGTCAGCGGATTCCACTTTATTTCCATAAAGTTAAAGTCCCACAAATGAACTTACAAATCTACAGTAATTTATTGCAATTTTAGGCAACGCCCTCATTGGTTCAGGCAGGGCTTAAACTCACAACCACTCTGCCGACACCACCAACGTATCCATTGCATCACAGAAGCTCAACAATTATTATTATATATTTCCGTTTTTACGCCTGCATCAGCACCATTTTGGGCTATATCGCCGGTGGGCAGTTTACCTAACGACACCTTTCCTGGGCAGGCTCCAGCGGTTAACCAGTACTTGGGTGCACCAACCTCCGTAAGAAACTGCCAACTTTTTCATATAAATGAAACACGGTCTGAGCGGGGCTCGAACCTGTGACCATCAGTGATGATAGGTTACAGTGGTATACAAGTCGGCGACCTTGACCACGGCAGACCCAGAAGCTCAACAAACAAGTATGAGCTGATTGGTCCGGACACAAACGAGTAGCAGCCTATCAGTATTATGCATTGCGAAAACTTACCCCACCACCTCGCCAAGGGTCAAGGTCACCATTTGAGAAAACTATGTTGGTAGCTGTACTGATGTCTGAAATGTCATAGCAAGTATATCAGAACATCATAGCAAGTATATCGGAACATGTCGTAGCAAGTATATCAGAACATGTCATAGCAAGTATATCGGAACATCGTCATAGCAAGTATATCAGAACATGTCGTAGCAAGTATATCGGAACATCGTCATAGCAACAATATATCAGAACATCGTCATAGCAAGTATATCGGAACATGTCGTAGCAAGTATATCAGAACATGTCGTAGCAAGTATATCAGAACATGTCGTAGCAAGTATATCAGAACATGTCATAGCAAGTATATCAGAACATGTCATAGCAAGTATATCAGAACATCATCATAGCAAGTATATCAGAACATGTCGTAGCAAGTATATCAGAACATGTCATAGCAAGTATATCGGAACATCGTCATAGCAAGTATATCAGAACATTGTAATAACAAGTATATCAGAACATTGTAATAACAAGTATATCAGAACATGTCGTAGCAAGTATATCAGAACATTGTCATAGCAGGTATATCAGAACATGTCATAGCAAGTATATCGGAACATGTCATAGCAAGTATATCGGAACATCGTCATAGCAAGTATATCAGAACATTGTAATAACACATAGCAAGTATATCAGAACATTGTAATAACAAGTATATCAGAACATGTCGTAGCAAGTATATCAGAACATTGTCATAGCAGGTATATCAGAACATGTCGTAGCAAGTATATCAGAACATTGTCATAGCAGGTATATCGGAACATGTCATAGCAAGTATATCGGAACATGTCGTAGCAAGTATATCGGAACATGTCGTAGCAAGTATATCGGAACATCATCATAGCAAGTATATCAGAACATGTCGTAGCAAGTATATCGGAACATCATCATAGCAAGTATATCAGACCATGTCGTAGCAAGTATATCGGAACATCATCATAGCAAGTATATCAGACCATGTCATAGCAAGTATATCAGAACATGTCGTAGCAAGTATATCAGACCATGTCATAGCAAGTATATCGGAACATGTTGTAGCAAGTATATCAGAACATCATTATAGCAAGTATATCGGAACATGTGATAGCAAGTATATCGGAACATGTGATAGCAAGTATATCAGACCATGTCGTAACAAGTATATCGGAACATGTCGTAGCAAGTATATCAGAACATGTCATAGCAAGTATATCGGAACATCGTCATAGCAAGTATATCAGAACATGTCGTAGCAAGTATATCGGAACATCGTCATAGCAAGTATATCGGAACATGTCGTAGCAAGTATATCAGAACATGTCATAGCAAGTATATCAGAACATCATCATAGCAAGTATATCAGAACATGTCATAGCAAGTATATCAGAACATGTCATAGCAAGTATATCAGAACATCATCATAGCAAGTATATCAGAACATCATCATAGCAAGTATATCAGAACATGTCATAGCAAGTATATCGGAACATCGTCATAGCAAGTATATCAGAACATTGTCATAGCAAGTATATCGGAACATGTCATAGCAAGTATATCGGAACATCGTCATAGCAAGTATATCAGAACATTGTAATAACACATAGCAAGTATATCAGAACATTGTAATAACAAGTATATCAGAACATGTCGTAGCAAGTATATCAGAACATTGTCATAGCAGGTATATCAGAACATGTCGTAGCAAGTATATCAGAACATTGTCATAGCAGGTATATCGGAACATGTCATAGCAAGTATATCGGAACATGTCGTAGCAAGTATATCGGAACATGTCGTAGCAAGTATATCGGAACATCATCATAGCAAGTATATCAGAACATGTCGTAGCAAGTATATCGGAACATCATCATAGCAAGTATATCAGACCATGTCGTAGCAAGTATATCGGAACATCATCATAGCAAGTATATCAGACCATGTCATAGCAAGTATATCAGAACATGTCGTAGCAAGTATATCAGACCATGTCATAGCAAGTATATCGGAACATGTTGTAGCAAGTATATCAGAACATCATTATAGCAAGTATATCGGAACATGTGATAGCAAGTATATCGGAACATGTGATAGCAAGTATATCAGACCATGTCGTAACAAGTATATCGGAACATGTCGTAGCAAGTATATCGGAACATGTCGTAGCAAGTATATCAGAACATGTCATAGCAAGTATATCGGAACATCGTCATAGCAAGTATATCAGAACATGTCGTAGCAAGTATATCGGAACATCGTCATAGCAAGTATATCGGAACATGTCGTAGCAAGTATATCAGAACATGTCATAGCAAGTATATCAGAACATCATCATAGCAAGTATATCAGAACATGTCATAGCAAGTATATCAGAACATGTCATAGCAAGTATATCAGAACATCATCATAGCAAGTATATCAGAACATCATCATAGCAAGTATATCAGAACATGTCATAGCAAGTATATCGGAACATCGTCATAGCAAGTATATCAGAACATTGTAATAACAAGTATATCAGAACATGTCGTAGCAAGTATATCAGAACATTGTCATAGCAGGTATATCAGAACATCATCATAGCAAGTATATCAGAACATTGTAATAACAAGTATATCAGAACATGTCGTAGCAAGTATATCAGAACATTGTCATAGCAGGTATATCAGAACATGCAGCAAGTATATCAGAACATCATCATAGCAAGTATATCAGAACATGTCGTAGCAAGTATATCAGAACATGTCATAGCAAGTATATCGGAACATCGTCATAGCAAGTATATCAGAACATTGTAATAACAAGTATATCAGAACATTGTAATAACAAGTATATCAGAACATGTCGTAGCAAGTATATCAGAACATTGTCATAGCAGGTATATCAGAACATGTCATAGCAAGTATATCGGAACATGTCATAGCAAGTATATCGGAACATCGTCATAGCAAGTATATCGGAACATCGTCATAGCAAGTATATCAGAACATTGTAATAACACATAGCAAGTATATCAGAACATTGTAATAACAAGTATATCAGAACATGTCGTAGCAAGTATATCAGAACATTGTCATAGCAGGTATATCAGAACATGTCGTAGCAAGTATATCAGAACATTGTCATAGCAGGTATATCAGAACATGTCATAGCAAGTATATCGGAACATGTCATAGCAAGTATATCAGAACATGTCATAGCAAGTATAGCAAGTATATCAGAACATGTCATAGCAAGTATATCAGAACATCATTATAGCAAGTATATCAGAACATGTCGTAGCAAGTATATCGGAACATGTCATAGCAGGTATATCAGAACATGCAGCAAGTATATCAGACCATGTCGTAACAAGTATATCGGAACATGTCATAGCAAGTATATCAGAACATTGTCATAGCAGGTATATCGGAACATGTCATAGCAAGTATATCGGAACATGTAGCAAGTATATCGGAACATGTCGTAGCAAGTATATCGGAACATCATCATAGCAAGTATATCAGAACATGTCGTAGCAAGTATATCGGAACATCATCATAGCAAGTATATCAGACCATGTCGTAGCAAGTATATCGGAACATCATCATAGCAAGTATATCAGAACATGTCGTAGCAAGTATATCAGACCATGTCATAGCAAGTATATCGGAACATGTTGTAGCAAGTATATCAGAACATCATTATAGCAAGTATATCGGAACATGTGATAGCAAGTATATCGGAACATGTGATAGCAAGTATATCGGAACATCGTCATAGCAAGTATATCAGAACATTGTAATAACAAGTATATCAGAACATGTCGTAGCAAGTATATCAGAACATTGTCATAGCAGGTATATCAGAACATCATCATAGCAAGTATATCAGAACATTGTAATAACAAGTATATCAGAACATGTCGTAGCAAGTATATCAGAACATTGTCATAGCAGGTATATCAGAACATGCAGCAAGTATATCGGAACATGTCGTAGCAAGTATATCGGAACATGTCGTAGCAAGTATATCAGAACATTGTCATAGCAAGTATATCAGAACATTGTCATAGCAGGTATATCAGAACATGTCATAGCAAGTATATCGGAACATGTCATAGCTAGTATATCGGAACATCGTCATAGCAAGTATATCAGAACATGTCGTAGCAAGTATATCGGAACATCGTCATAGCAAGTATATCAGAACATTGTAATAACACATAGCAAGTATATCAGAACATTGTAATAACAAGTATATCAGAACATGTCGTAGCAAGTATATCAGAACATTGTCATAGCAGGTATATCAGAACATGTCGTAGCAAGTATATCGGAACATGTCGTAGCAAGTATATCGGAACATGTCGTAGCAAGTATATCAGAACATTGTCATAGCAGGTATATCAGAACATGTCATAGCAAGTATATCGGAACATGTCATAGCAAGTATATCGGAACATCGTCATAGCAAGTATATCAGAACATGTCATAGCAAGTATAGCAAGTATATCAGAACATGTCATAGCAAGTATATCAGAACATCATTATAGCAAGTATATCAGAACATGTCGTAGCAAGTATATCGGAACATGTCATAGCAGGTATATCAGAACATGCAGCAAGTATATCAGACCATGTCGTAACAAGTATATCGGAACATGTCGTAGCAAGTATATCAGAACATTGTCATAGCAAGTATATCAGAACATTGTCATAGCAGGTATATCAGAACATTGTCATAGCAAGTATATCAGAACATTGTCATAGCAGGTATATCGGAACATGTCATAGCAAGTATATCGGAACATGTCGTAGCAAGTATATCAGAACATGTAGCAAGTATATCGGAACATGTCGTAGCAAGTATATCGGAACATCATCATAGCAAGTATATCAGACCATGTCATAGCAAGTATATCAGAACATGTCGTAGCAAGTATATCGGAACATCATCATAGCAAGTATATCAGACCATGTCATAGCAAGTATATCAGAACATGTCGTAGCAAGTATATCGGAACATCATCATAGCAAGTATATCAGACCATGTCATAGCAAGTATATCAGAACATGTCGTAGCAAGTATATCGGAACATCATCATAGCAAGTATATCAGACCATGTCATAGCAAGTATATCAGAACATGTCGTAGCAAGTATATCGGAACATCATCATAGCAAGTATATCAGACCATGTCATAGCAAGTATATCAGAACATGTCGTAGCAAGTATATCGGAACATCATCATAGCAAGTATATCAGACCATGTCATAGCAAGTATATCAGAACATGTCGTAGCAAGTATATCAGAACATGTCGTAGCAAGTATATCGGAACATGTCGTAGCAAGTATATCAGAACATCGTCATAGCAAGTATATCGGAACATCGTCATAGCAAGTATATCAGACCATGTCGTACCAAGTATATCGGAACATCGTCATAGCAAGTATATCAGAACATGTAGCAAGTATATCGGAACATGTCATAGCAAGTATATCAGAACATGTCGTAGCAAGTATATCAGAAC
Source organism: Archivesica marissinica (assembly GCA_014843695.1). Taxonomy (NCBI): domain Eukaryota; kingdom Metazoa; phylum Mollusca; class Bivalvia; order Venerida; family Vesicomyidae; genus Archivesica; species Archivesica marissinica. The sequence goes on along the minus strand of CM026400.1, from coordinate 34,814,305 downwards.
ATGTCGTAGCAAGTATATCGGAACATGTCATAGCAAGTATATCAGAACATCGTCATAGCAAGTATATCAGAACATCGTCATAGCAAGTATATCAGAACATCGTCATAGCAAGTATATCAGAACATTACAAATGTTGAGATACATTTTCTGGAATTCTGTATTCAAAAGAATATAGATACACTAGATCTCCATCACAGTCACTCTATAGCATTGTGATGCCCGGGTCAACAGTCTTGAACTATCTATACAGTAACTCTATCGCATTGTGATGCCCGGGTCAACAGTCTTGAACTATCTATACAGTAACCATATAGCATTGTGATGCCCGGGTCAACAGTCTTGAACTATCTATACAGTAACCATATAGCATTGTGATGCCCGGGTCAACAGTCTTGAACTATCTATACAGTAACCATATAGCATTGTGATGCCCGGGTCAACAGTCTTGAACTATCTATACAGTAACCATATAGCATTGTGATGCCCGGGTCAACAGTCTTGAACTATCTATACAGTAACTCTATAGCATTGTGATGCCCGGGTCAACAGTCTTGAACTATCTATACAGTAACTCTATCGCATTGTGATGCCCGGGTCAACAGTCTTGAACTATCTATACAGTAACCATATAGCATTGTGATGCCCGGGTCAACAGTCGTGAACTATCTATACAGTAACCATATAGCATTGTGATGCCCGGGTCAACAGTCTTGAACTATCTATACAGTAACCATATAGCATTGTGATGCCCGGGTCAACAGTCGTGAACTATCTATACAGTAACTCTATAGCATTGTGATGCCCGGGTCAACAGTCATGAACTATCTATACAGTAACCATATAGCATTGTGATGCCCGGGTCAACAGTCTTGAACTATCTATACAGTAACCATATAGCATTGTGATGCCCGGGTCAACAGTCATGAACTATCTATACAGTAACCATATAGCATTGTGATGCCCGGGTCAACAGTCTTGAACTATCTATACAGTAACCATATAGCATTGTGATGCCCGGGTCAACAGTCATGAACTATCTATACAGTAACTATATCGCATTGTGATGCCCGTGTCAACAGTCTTGAACTATCTATACAGCAACAATCGCATTGTGATGCCCGTGTCAACAGTCTTGAACTATCTATACAGTAACTATATCGCATTGTGATGCCCGTGTCAACAGTCTTGAACTATCTATACAGCAACAATCGCATTGTGATGCCCGTGTCAACAGTCTTGAACTATCTATACAGTAACTATATCGCATTGTGATGCCCGTGTCAACAGTCTTGAACTATCTATACAGCAACAATCGCATTGTGATGCCCGTGTCAACAGTCTTGAACTATCTATACAGTAACTATATCGCATTGTGATGCCCGTGTCAACAGTCTTGAACTATCTATACAGCAACAATCGCATTGTGATGCCCGTGTCAACAGTCTTGAACTATCTATACAGTAACTATATCGCATTGTGATGCCCGTGTCAACAGTCTTGAACTATCTATACAGCAACAATCGCATTGTGATGCCCGTGTCAACAGTCTTGAACTATCTATACAGTAACTATATCGCATTGTGATGCCCGTGTCAACAGTCGTGAACTATCTATACAGTAACTCTATCGCATTGTGATGCCCGGGTCAACAGTCGTGAACTATCTATACAGTAACTCTATCGCATTGCGATGCCTGGGTCAACAGTCGTGAACTATCTATACAGTAACTCTATAGCATTGTGATGCCCGGGTCAACAGTCGTGAACTATCTATACAGTAACTCTATAGCATTGTGATGCCCGTGTCAACAGTCTTGAACTATCTACACAGTAACTCTATCGCATTGTGATGCCCGGGTCAACAGTCTTGAACTATCTATACAGTAACTATATAGCATTGTGATGCCCGGGTCAACAGTCTTGAACTATCTATACAGTAACTATATAGCATTGTGATGCCCGCGTCAACAGTCGTGAACTATCTATACAGTAACTCTATCGCATTGCAATGCCCGGGTCAACAGTCGTGAACTATCTATACAGTAACTCTATTGCATTGTGATGCCCGTGTCAACAGTCATGAACTATCTATACAGTAACTCTATAGCATTGTGATGCCCGTGTCAACAGTCTTGAACTATCTATACAGTAACTCTATCACATTGTGATGCCCGGGTCAACAGTCATGAACTATCTATACAGTAACTCTATCACATTGTGATGCCCGGGTCAACAGTCGTGAACTATCTATACAGTAACTCTATCGCATTGTGATGCCCGTGTCAACAGTCTTGAACTATCTATACAGTAACTCTATAGCATTGTGATGCCCGGGTCAACAATCGTAAACTATCTATACAGTAACCATATAGCATTGTGATGCCTGGGTCAACAGTCGTGAACTATATATACAGTAACAATTGCATTGTGATGCCTGGGTCAACAGTCATGAACTATCTATACAGTAACTCTATCGCACTGTGTTGCCCGGGTCAACAGTCGTGAACTATCTATACAGTAACCATATAGCATTGTGATGCCTGGGTCAACAGTCGTGAACTATCTATACAGTAACTCTATCGCATTGTGATGCCCGGGTCAACAGTCATGAACTATCTATACAGTAACTCTATAGCATTGTGATGCCCGGGTCAACAGTCTTGAACTATCTATACAGTAACCATATAGCATTGTGATGCCCGGGTCAACAGTCGTGAACTATCTATACAGTAACTCTATAGCATTGTGATGCCCGGGTCAACAGTCGTGAACTATCTATACAGTAACTCTATAGCATTGTGATGCCCGGGTCAACAGTCATGAACTATCTATACCGTGAGCCCTAATATTTTATCTGTACCACCAGAGGGCATTAGAACAATTTAATTCTCGGACTGAAACACAAAAATCCACTAAATTTTTTCTGAAAGAATTCCTCTAAATTTTGGCCACCTTTTCCCCAATACTGAAGTTCACTCCACGTATTTCTGGGCGTGACTTTCCACGTGTTGTAACAGTAGTCGTGTCTCATGTCGGATGTCCACGGCATCGCTGGAAACATGTCCGTAACATTTGTGCTGCCACCTACCAATGTAATCTCCGTGCATGCCTGAAATAAACCAATGGGAAATACGTCTCCAATATGGCCAAGAACCTAATCAAGGGTGGCATTTTGTCTGTACAATCACACCTGTTTTAAGCAGCCAGTTGATCAATGACCTGGCCTGGTCAAAGTATGGTCAATCAATTCATGGATCAATCAATGTTTGACCAATCAATGTATCAATCAATCAATGTGTGACCCAATCAATGTATGACCCTAATCAATGTATGTCCCCAATCAATGTATGTCCCCAATCAATGTATGACCCAATCAATGTATGTCCCCAATCAATGTATGTCCCCAATCAATGTATGACCCAATCAATGTATGACTCAATCAATGTATGATGCAATCAGTGTATGTCCCCAATCAATGTATGATGCAATCAATGTATGCCCCCAATCAATGTATGTCCCCAATCAATGTATGTCCCCAATCAATGTATGCCCCCAATCAATGTATGTCCCCAATCAATGTATGTCCCCAATCAATGTATGTCCCCAATCAATGTATGACCCCAATCAATGTATGACCCCAATCAATGTATGTCCCCAATCAATGCATGGTCCAATCAATGCATGGTCCAATCAATATATGACCGATCAACGTATGGTCCCAATCAATGCAAGGCATTTAAATTCCACGTTGCCACTTCTCTCTCCCTAGTGGCAATGGATTCCATGGTAATAAATAGAAGACGGGTAATAAATGGTGACCACCAATGAAATGTAAAAGGTGACGGGTATTAAAAAGTGACCGATGACAAAAGATGACCGGTAATAAATGGTGACCAACAATAAAAAGCGGCCAGTTATAGGGTGACTGGTAATAAAAGCTTGCCCACTACCTAAGGTTTGACTGTACTGTCATTCATCAGCTAACTTGAAGACGTGATAGTGCCGTGGTAGCACGTTCGTTTCAGGTACGAAAGTCCTGGATTCATGCCAGCTGGAGCAATTACGATTGTGCCCTTAGGCAAGAAGGCATTTAAATTCCACATTTCCTCTTTTCTTTCCCGTCATGGCGATATATTCCATCAGGAATGAGGTGTGATTAATACCAATTGTAGGAATTGTTTCGCAAACATTTGTAAAAACTATCTATCTATCTTCCGTTAATGTCGAACCCCTCGCGGGGACGTAGACATGTTGAAGACTAAGTTGAAGACAACGAATTAAAAAAAACAAACATTTGTCACGCCACCATGGTGTAATGGCTTTGGCTTTGGTCACGTCACCATGGTGTAATGGCTTTGGTCACGCCACCATGGTGTAACGGCTTTGGTCACGCCACCATGGTGTAACGGCTTTGGTCACGCCACCATGGTGTAATGGCTTAGGTCACGCCACCATGGTGTAATGGCTTTGGTCACGCCACCATGGTGTAATGGCTTTGGTCACGCGACCATGGTGTAATGGCTTTGGTCACGCCACCATGGTGTAACGACTTTGGTCACGCGACCATGGTGTAATGGCTTTGGTCACGCCACCATGATGTAATGGCTTTGGTCATGCCACGTAACTTCAATTCACATTGTCTGCTCTCCCCTCATGGCGATGGATTCCATCAGCAATGAGGCCTTGAGAGCGATTAAACTAAAATGTTGTAAGAACATGTTGCGCAATCTAACTACAAGAAAATTGCATTAACGATGATATAGTTAGATAATTTTCTTCCGGAAAAATGTCCGTCTGCAGCTGGAGCCTAAGAGGTATAAAATTAATGAATTCGAATAAGTAGGTTTCCTCTGGGGAGCAGCACATAACTTGAGTTACTAGGCTTTTATTATGCACTTCTCCCTCATTATTGTCTAAGATATCTGCAAGGATAATTACATTTAATTACAGAATATTCTATCATTTGTTTCAGTGTATTTCATCCCCCCACCCACACCTCCCATTCATCAATACATAGAGAATATTTGTTTGTTTCAGTGTATTTCATCCCCCCCACTCACACCTCCCATTCATCAATACATAGAGACTATTTGTTTGTTTCAGTGTATTTCACCCCCCACCCACACCTCCCATTCATCAATACATAGAGAATATTTGTTTGTTTCAGTGTATTTCATCCCCCCCCACCCACCTCCCATTCATCAATACATAGAGACTATTTGTTTGTTTCAGTGTATTTCATCCTCCCACCCACCTCCCATTCATCAATACATAGAGAATATTTGTTTGTTTCAGTGTATTTCATCCCCCCCCACCCACACCTCCCATTCATCAATACATAGAGAATATTTGTTTGTTTCAGTGTATTTCATCCCCCCACCCACCTCCCATTCATCAATACATAGAGACTATTTGTTTGTTTCACTGTATTTCATCCCCCCACCCACCTCCCATTCATCAATACATAGCGAATTTTTGTTTGTTTCAGCATATGATCAAATTATGTTTCATCTTGTGAGCACTGAAAGGTTTATTATCACGAGTGGCGCTAGCGACGAGCGATGAGACACTGTCGATGTTATCGAGTGAAATATAATTTGATCATTCACTTAACCCTTTCAACACCACAGACCTCTAAATAGGCTTACAAAAAGTGTAGATCCAGATGAGCCGGCTCGTGACGAGCTGTCTCATCAGGATCTGCACTTTTTGCCAGTGATATGACTATTTTTAGACATAATTACCCATTTTGATAAATGAACTTGTCCAAATGTGATTTTCTGTTTCATTTATTGGTTTATGAATATCATGGACCAGTCCATGTGAGTTACTTGGTGTTGAATGGGTTAAACAAACATAATATGCTTTTTATTTTCGGCTGAAAAGTGTTTTACAATAGAAAACGATGCAACCGTGCGTTAAATGGCACTAGAACGGGAACCAGAAGTGTAAACCAGCGAGGAATAAAATGTGGTTATTCCACTGTTTTCACCCGATACATTTCTATTGTCATTGGAAAGCATGAATTACAAATTGTCTGATCAACAAGAGAAAGAGAAATGGTAAGTGTGGTTAACAAGTTGGACTGTGGATCCTGGGGTCACAAGATTGTCGAGAGTACGAGGGTGGGTAAGTGGTTAACAAGTTGGACTGTGGATCCTGGGGTCACAAGATTGTCGAGGGTACGAGGGGTGGGTAAGTGGACAAGTGGTTAACAAGTTGGACTGTGGATCCTGGGGTCACAAGATTGTCGAGGGTACGAGGGGTGGGTAAGTGGACAAGTGGTCAACAAGTTGGACTGTGTATCCTGGGGTCACAAGATTGTCGAGGGTACGAGGGTGGGTAGTGGACAAGTGGTCAACAAGTTGGACTGTGGATCCTGGGGTCACAAGATTGTCGAGGGTACGAGAGGTGGGTAAGTGGACAAGTGGTCAACAAGTTGGACTGTGGATCCTGGGGTCACAAGATTGTCGAGGGTACGAGGGGTGGGTAGGGACAAGTGGTCAACAAGTTGGACTGTGGATCCTGGGGTCACAAGATTGTCGAGGGTACGAGGGGTGGGTAAGTGGACAATGGTTAACAAGTTGGACTGTGGATCCTGGGGTCACAAGATTGTCGAGGGTACGAGGGGTGGGTAAGTGGACAAGTGGTTAACAAGTTGGACTGTGGATCCTGGGGTCACAAGATTGTCGAGGGTACGAGAGGTGGGTAAGTGGACAAGTGGTCAACAAGTTGGACTGTGGATCCTGGGGTCACAAGATTGTCGAGGGTACGAGAGGTGGGTAAGTGAACAAGTGGTTAACAGGTCGGACTGTGGATCCTGGGGTCACAAGATTACCGAGGGTACGAGGGGTGGGTAAGTGGACAAGTGGTCACCAAGTTGGACTGTGGATCCTGGGGTCACAAGATTGTCGAGGGTACGAGGGGTGGGTAAGTGGTTAAATAGTTGGACTGCGGATCCAGGCATCACAAGATTGAACATTTGTCTCACCATTATAATATTCAAGTTTTTTAGATTTCAGACGCAGACTTCATATGTATCTGGGCTATACAGAAGGCATATAAAAGTCTGCCCTGCCCTCCTCCCCCTTGGCATAGAGCTACTGTTACCTGATAATCCCAGGCCATACTTGCTGGTCCAACACCACAGCCAGTTTGATCAGCACACTCGACAAACTCAGTGAATATGTCGAAACATTTCATGGTACCATTTGTGCCATTGTAGAAGAGGCCAGAGGCCTTCGCTAGACCCTCGACATAATCAATAGACTCTTCCATATACTGACAACCAACCTACAAAAATATCAAGTATCTCGAATAGCATACAAGGGATCAGATTTTCATATAATAGACATTTTATTTTTAAGCTAGTCAAGATTCCCGGAATAGCCAAATATTGATGCAAACAAAAAGAGTGCCTCAGGGAGACATTATAAACATTATATGTTATATTTCGGGTTTTACGTCTGCATCAGCACCATTTCGGGCTATATCGCCGGCTGGCAGTTTACCTAACAACACCTTTCCTGGGCAGGATCCAGCGGTTAACCAGTACTTGGGTGCACCAACCTCCGTAAGAAACTGCCAACTTTTTCATATAAATGAGACACGGGCCGAGTGGGGCTCGAACCCGTGACCATCAGTGATGATAGGTTACAGTGGTATACAAGTCAGCGACCATAACCAATCGACCAAATGCCCAGGAAAGGTGTTGTTAGGTAAACTGCCCACCAGCGATATAGCCCAAAATGGTGCTGATGCAGGCGTAAAACCTGAAATATAATAATAATACAAACAGAAAGCAGGCGACTTACTGTTACTGGGTAGGCTGGTAGCTTACTGAAGAAGTCTGTGGGGTACGGATAATCAAACATGGCGAGATTAGTAAACGAGTTCCTGATCCAGCCGAGCAGATGGAAATAGTCAGCCTTGGTAGTCAGTGGTGTACACAGATGGAACATGTCCGATAGCTTCTTCAACCCTAGAAAACAACAGGGGTGTTAACACTGCAACTGTGCTTTCATTATTGGCAAACTTATCTGCTGTACGATGAAAACAACATGGGCATTATCACTGCAACTGTGCTTTCATTATTGGCAAACTATCTGCTGTACGATGAAAACAACATGGGAGTTAACACTGCAACTGTGCTTTCATTATTGGCAAACTAGCTGCTGTACGATGAAAACAACATGGGCGTTAACACTGCAACTGTGCTTTCATTATTGGCAAACTATCGGCTGTACGATGAAAACAACAAGGGCGTTAACACTGCAACTGTACTTTCATTATTGGCAAACTATCTGCTGTACGATGAAAACAACATGGGCGTTAACACTGCAACTGTACTTTCATTATTGGCAAACTATCGGCTGTACGATGAAAACAACATGGGCGTTAACACTGCAACTGTACTTTCATTATTGGCTGTACGCAGAGGTTTGGCACGATTGCTTCTCACCAATGCAACCTGGGTTTGATCCTTAGCCGGGAAAATATGCGAAATGGTACAGTGGTCAACAGATCGGACAGCTTCTTCAACAGTTGAACATAATATGGGTGTTATAGCTGCAACTGGATCCTCCATGGCAAACTGGATACAGTGATCACCTGTACGTCACCAGATCACCAGGTAATCGAGAGGTTTTGAGTTTGAAACCTTGCCAGAACCACATTGGCGATGTTCTTGTCCCTTACTCTGCTGGAAACAAGTATATTCTATATATAGATCAGACTGGAGAGAACGCACCATCTGTAGTAAACAACATAGATCCTGATCAGACGTGGTGTAATGGCATTAACCTCTCGGCCACGGAGGCCCTATAATATACCCAATAGAAGTACTAACCCTAATGCACTGGACTCATTATTTCTATGGGTAAAAAAGTACCCAAAATATGCCTATTTGTTGGCCCAAACAGACAGATGGACAGGGTTCCCTCCGTCTGAATTTTTATCTGATTTTATATTTTACTTCTGTTGCCAAGTGAAAAAAACTGGAGCCAATTTGGAAAACTTGGTGCCAACTAAGAGTCATATAGTTCACAGATAAATATTTTAAGCCATGTATTTGACAAAACGTGTTGTGCAAAAAAAAAAATTAAAAGAAAAAAATGCCAAATATTTTTGCCAATTCACAAAATCTAGTGCCACTATTTGTTTTTTTTTATCACAATTGGCGACAATGGCGTCGGACAGCTGGAACCCTGCTATAGACAGGACAGAGGTTTATGTACATACCAGTAGGACCTTCAGCAGCTGTATTCATCATGAGGACAAAAGCCTTCCTCACCCGGTCTTCACACTGAGCCGTTGCATCAGAGAAGTCCTTGGTTACGGCGGCGAAGAAGAAGTTTCTGTCGACGGACTGCGTGAGGAGATGAATGGGAGCACTGGCTGCTATGCTGCCCGTCACAATGTTCGGGTATTTGAACCTCATGTATGCACTTAGCATACCTCCATAACTGAAACAATATCTAGTTGTAAGAATGCAGTAACCAGAACTGGGCCCGAACCGGCTCATCTGGATCTATGTGTTTTACGTTTATTTATCGTTGCTACCGGTTGCCGATATGAGCGACGCCTCCTGAAGAGATTAGTCATTTTAGATTGTTGGAGGATAGTGCAATGATACAGACAGAGATCCATTCCAGAGTCTCCTCTGGTTCTTTTACGTGCACAGTGTAAAGCACCGACACGAGACCTCAGTTTAACGTCCCATCTGAAAGACTGTTAATTTTATTAGGGTCAGACGGGGGATCGAACCTGCAATCCCTGGATTACAGTCCAGTGTTTTACCACTGGACTACAGATCCGTCTGTATATATCTGGATCTACATATTTGTAAGCCTATTTATAGGTCTGTAGTGTTGTAAGGGTTAAGCAGCCAGTTTCCAGATTCCCAATAATATGGGATTTTTGTTATGAATTTACCCTTTATTAAGCAGACAATTTCTGTGATTCCATATTGCTGGCTGCTTAACACAGGTTTGACTGTATATGCCTATTAATAATAAATATTTACATTGCCATTGCATTTCCTTCGATGAACGTATGTACCCCCGATTGTATACATTTTCGTACGAGGTTTCCCATCAAATGATATGCAGCTATTTTCGTACGAGGTTTCCCATCAAATGATATGCATCCGACATGTGCACTGGACGTTACAGGCATTCACATTTGCAGTATTAGGCAGCGTCCGTCATGAGAAAAGGCGTGTCTTACAGTTTACGCTGTTCCAAAATTGATCTAATTACCAGATCCCCGCCACACGGAAGTCACAAATTTGGACTAAATACCTTTTAATTGGAAAATGTGATCTTTTTTTTCTTTGTCTCATTGAAAAGAATAATTAATGTAAATACATGTATAAGTAATGAATCGTGAGTTAATAGTTTCCATCGGGGTATGAACTACATTGGGCATGTTTAAAGTTACCGTTACCTACACACACTTTAAACACACCCAATGTAGTTCATACCCTGATGGAAAATATATACCCGCGATTCATTCCTCAACCCATTTGATTCTGGATACCGTTCAAACAGTATTTGCCAAGAACATAGAGCCAGATCAGCCGCCACGGAATGTTCCGTCTGATCAGGCTCTATGCTGTTTGCTATTCAGATTATCTTGCTAAGACACTTGGCTATGTAGCAAACAACATAGATCCTGATCAGCATACAGTGTCACGCTGCGGCTGATCTGGATCTATGTTGCTTGCAAAAGTCTTTGTATCCAGAATGAAATGGGTTAAAACAAAATCAATTGCTAAACAATAGTCGTTACCTTCCGCCGAATGTAATAACGGGGCATCGTGTAGCGCCGAGCGACTGTGTGAGGAAGTTGATCAGCATTGCATAGTCTCCGAGAGCCTGCTCTATCGTCAACAATCCCATGTTCTCTGGCTTAAACGTAGCATTTCCAAACGGCAAAGAGTTACCATAGTAACGCTGAAATACATTTCAGATGATGTCACGGGTATCTGAATTATTGTTTTCTACAAGTTTGGCCCACAAGATGGCGGCGTGTCCAAAGTCACACAGTATTTGGTCACGTGGTTGCAATCTATGCACTAAATAGATATGACAGCACGAGTATCTGTGTTATTCACCTGTGTCAAGCTATATCGATCAATGCATAAACTATGACAGCACGAGTATCTGTGTTATTCACCTGTGTCAAGCTATATCGATCAATCCATAAACTATGACAGCACGAGTATCTGGGTTGTTCACCTGTGTCAAGCTATATCGATCAATGCATAAACTATGACGGCACGAGTATCTGTGTTATTCACCTGTGTCAAGCTATATCGATCAATGCATAAACTATGACAGCACGAGTATCTGTGTTATTCACCTGTGTCAAGCTATATCGATCAATGCATAAACTATGACGGCACGAGTATCTGTGTTATTCACCTGTGTCAAGCTATATCGATCAATGCATAAACTATGACAGCACGAGTATCTGGGTTGTTCACCTGTGTCAAGCTAGATCGATCAATGCATAAACTATGACGGCACTAGTATCTGGGTTGTTCACCTGTGTCAAGCTAGATCGATCAATGCATAAACTATGACGGCACGAGTATCTGGGTTGTTCACCTGTGTCAAGCTAGATCGATCAATGCATAAACTATGACGGCACGAGTATCTGTGTTATTCACCTGTGTCAAGCTAGATCGATCAATGCATAAACTATGACAGCACGAGTATCTGGGTTGTTCACCTGTGTCAAGCTAGATCAATCAATGCATAAACTATGATGGCACGAGTATCTGGGTTGTTCACCTGTGTCAAGCTAGATCGATCAATGCATAAACTATGACGGCACGAGTATCTGGGTTATTCACCTGTGTCAAGCTATATCAATCAATGCATAAACTATGACGACACGAGTATCTGGGTTATTCACCTGTGTCAAGCTAGATCAATCAATGCATAAACTATGACGGCACGAGTATCTGGGTTATTCACCTGTGTGAAGCTAGATCAATCAATGCATAACCTATGACAGCACGAGTATCTGGGTTATTCACCTGTGTCAAGCTAGATCGATCAATATATAAACTATGACGGCACGAGTATCTGGGTTATTCACCTGTGACAAGCTAGATCGATCAATGCATAAACTATGACGGCACGAGTATCTGGGTTATTCACCTGTGTCAAGCTAGATCGATCAATGCATAAACTATGACGGCACGAGTATCTGGGTTATTCACATGTGTCAAGCTATATCGATCAATGCATAAACTATAACGGCACGAGTATCTGGGTTATTCACCTGTGTCAAGCTAGATCGATCAATGCATAAACTATGACGGCACGAGTATCTGGGTTATTCACCTGTGTTAAGCTAGATCGATCAATGCATAAACTATGACGGCACGAGTATCTGGGTTATTCACCTGTGTCAAGCTATATCGATCAATGCATAAACTATGACGGCACGAGTATCTGGGTTATTCACCTGTGTCAAGCTAGATCAATCAATGCATAAACTATGACGGCACGAGTATCTGGGTTGTTCACCTGTGTCAAGCTAGATCGATCAATGCATAAACTATGACGGCACGAGTATCTGGGTTATTCACCTGTGTCAAGCTAGATCGATCAATGCATAAACTATGACAGCACGAGTATCTGGGTTATTCACCTGTGTCAAGCTAGATCAATCAATGCATAAACTATGACGGCACGAGTATCTGGGTTGTTCACCTGTGTCAAGCTAGATCGATCAATGCATAAACTATGACGGCACGAGTATCTGGGTTATTCACCTGTGTCAAGCTAGATCGATCAATGCATAAACTATGACGGCACGAGTATCTGGGTTGTTCACCTGTGTCAAGCTAGATCGATCAATGCATAAACTATGACGGCACGAGTATCTGGGTTATTCACCTGTGTCAAGCTAGATCGATCAATGCATAAACTATGACGGCACTAGTATCTGGGTTGTTCACCTGTGTCAAGCTATATCGATGAATACATAAACTACAACAACAATACACAGTTAGAAGTTTTTCAATAGTATTACCATCCATACTCTCCTATAAGGCAACCTCCCTCCTACTTTGGTCCTGAAATCTCTGGGTTTTGGCATGCACTCGCATATAAGACAGGTTGATAAGATGGACACCACACCAAGTATAAATCACATATAAGACAGGTTGATAAGATGGACACCACACCAAGTATAAATCACATATAAGACTGGTTGATAAAATGGACACCACACCAAGTATAAATCACATATAAGACAGGTTGATAAAATGGACACCACACCAAGTATAAATCACATATAAGACAGGTTGATAAAATGGACACCACACCAAGTATAAATCACATACAGGACGGGAAGCCACTAATAGGCGGGTATGGCCGGTAGCACTGATAAAATATTGAGTTTCATGTTATTGCAATTGGTATGATTTCGGAATGTGTTACCCACAAAATGACAAATGTCACGTGTGGTATTTGGCCGCGTCGTATAGTGGGGGATTTATAACTATAAAATATATATGAGGTTACAAACCGTGAGCCTTACAAACCATGGGCCTTACAAGCCGTGGGCCTTACAAACCACAATCTTCCTTAGGATACAATCATGTACTTGCAAGTTTTCACAGAAATGAAAAATTCTGTTCAGGGAACTGGCCCAGGCCCATTTCACAAAATATCACTTTCTACTTGTACTTCAGTCAAATACAGCATCTTCTTTTTCCCCATTTTTGAGGTCACATTATAGTCACTTTTCATACATTCAATACACAAACATGCATTAAAGCAGCATTACAATCGTAATAAAGGATGTTTTGGGTAAAATATAAATACTATAAATGTGTGTGCGTTTACAAAAATCGAAATAGTCGCTCAGAAACGATAAAATTCAAATATCTTTTATTTCATACGATGTAATTCTGCATTAACCTTTGCATGCTAGTGGCAAATAAAATTAATTTTGCAAACGGCATAGAGCACAGAACGTGCCACAGAACATGCCGTCTGACCTAGCTCAATGTTGTTTGATGATTGGATAGTGGAGCTAAAACACTTGGCTGAATAGCAAACGGCATAGAGCCTGATCAGGATCTATGATGTTTGCAAATGTGATTTTATTTACTCAGCAGTCAAAGGGTTAAATATACACAAAAATTGATATCACATTAATCATAATCAATAATATTATAAATATATTGCAAGACATTTGAGTGTTTGATGATTATAAAGTACATATGTATATAAAACAAATATTGGGTGAGTATGATGCACGTTGAGAGCAGATACATATCTTACAATGGTGAATGAAAACACAAAAAATGACAGCTGTAAAGTAAATAATCCTAAATTAGTGATTCTATATTTGTAATTTCCTCGTTTAGCATATAATTGAATAAAAATAGTATATGTCGTTTGTTCTTGTTCGTTTCCAGCACAAAGGTCAATATGTTATATTTCGGGTTTTACGCCTGCATCAGCACCATTTCGGGCTATATCGCCGGTGGGTAGTTTACCTAACAACACCTTTCCTGGGCAGGCTTCAGCGGTTAACCAGTACTTGGGTGCACCAACCTCCGTAAGAAACTACCAACTGTTTCATATAAATGAGACACGGCCTGAGCGGGGCTCGAACCCGTGACCATCAGTGATGATAGGTTACAGTGGTATACAAGTCAGCGACCGTAACCACTCGACCACGGAGGTGGACTACACAAAGGTCAAGGTCACCAGCTAGTGGAGCTTCCAAGCTTCATGAAGTTCTGAGCAATCATTGCAGAGATATAGAATTTTATTTGGCTGTCCGATTGGCGCTCGCTACTCACCAATGCAACCCAGGTTCGATCCTCTGACCGGGAAGTATGTGAGATGGTACGGTGGTCGCCAGATCGGACAGGTGGGTTTTCTCCGGGTACTCCGGTTTCCTCCCACACAATTGTTGTAAAGTAAATCAAGTTTAAACTTTATTACCTTTGATTAACCAGTAATGACTTGGCATTAATAGCGGTCAAGATTTGACCTTAATAAACTATCAAGGTCAACAACTGTGCTGTCAAAGGTCATAACTATAATGATTCATTGATTCAAGTTTCATAGTTTTTATCAACATTGATTAACTAGCAATAACCTTGACCTTAGTTTCATGAAGTTCTGAGCAACCATAAAAGAGATATATAGTTTGTATTAACTGATTAACCAGTAATGTGTTAAAGTCAAGGTCACCAACTAATCAACTAATTTCTGAGCAAATCAGGGCGATCCACACCTACTAGGCAATCAAAATGCTAATTAATGAACATTTTATTATGGGATGTGTCGACTTGCTGCATACTATAATGCATGTAAAACACCAACATTTGCAACAGCACCTGTGATTTACGACTCCAGGTGATAGGGGGCGGTTCACAAGCACTGACACCACCTGTGTAAGTACCTACCGTCCATACTCGCCAATAAGGCGATCTCGCCTATAAGACTCCCCCCCTACTTTGGTCCTGAAATCTGTGGGTTTTGGCATGCACTCGCATAAGACAGGTTGATAAAATGGACATCAGACTCTAGTATAAATTGCATGCTTGGTCAGTGCAACTTGAAGACATTCTCAGTGACACACAGAGTGCTTTCTTGCATAAACCGTTATTATTCCATTTAAGACATTTATAAAAAATTAATTAAAATTAAATTATTTAAAAAAAAAAATTGTTATATAGATGAGTATGTATGGTAGTCTACTATAGGAGAGTATGTATGGTAGTCTACTATAGGAGAGTATGTATGGTAGTCTACTATAGGAGAGTATGTATGGTAGTCTACTATAGGAGAGTATGTATGGTAGTCTACTATAGGTGAGTATGTATGGTAGTCTACTATAGGTGAGTATGTATGGTAGTCTACTATAGGTGAGTATGTATGGTAGTCTACTATAGGTGAGTATGTATGGTAGTCTACTATAGGTGAGTATGTATGGTAGTCTACTATAGGTGAGTATGTATGGTAGTCTACTATAGGTGAGTATGTATGGTAGTCTACTATAGGAGAGTATGTATGGTAGTCTACTATAGGTGAGTATGTATGGTAGTCTACTATAGGAGAGTATGTATGGTAGTCTACTATAGGAGAGTATGTATGGTAGTCTACTATAGGTGAGTATGTATGGTAGTCTACTATAGGTGAGTATGTATGGTAGTCTACTATAGGTGAGTATGTATGGTAGTCTACTATAGGTGAGTATGTATGGTAGTCTACTATAGGAGAGTATGTATGGTAGTCTACTATAGGAGAGTATGTATGGTAGTCTACTATAGGAGAGTATGTATGGTAGTCTACTATAGGTGAGTATGTATGGTAGTCTACTATAGGAGAGTATGTATGGTAGTCTACTATAGGAGAGTATGTATGGTAGTCTACTATAGGAGAGTATGTATGGTAGTCTACTATAGGAGAGTATGTATGGTAGTCTACTATAGGAGAGTATGTATGGTAGTCTACTATAGGAGAGTATGTATGGTAGTCTACTATAGGAGTGTATGGTAGTCTACTATAGGAGAGTATGTATGGTAGTACTATAGGAGTATGTATGGTAGTCTACTATAGGAGAGTATGTATGGTAGTCTACTATAGGAGAGTATGTATGGTAGTCTACTATAGGAGAGTATGTATGGTAGTCTACTATAGGAGAGTATGTATGGTAGTCTACTATAGGAGAGTATGTATGGTAGTCTACTATAGGAGAGTATGTATGGTAGTCTACTATAGGAGAGTATGTATGGTAGTCTACTATAGGTGAGTATGTATGGTAGTCTACTATAGGTGAGTATGTATGGTAGTCTACTATAGGAGAGTATGTATGGTAGTCTACTATAGGCGAGTATGTATGGTAGTCTACTATAGGAGAGTATGTATGGTAGTCTACTATAGGCATATAGGCGAGTATGTATGGTAGTCTACTATAGGAGATTATGTATGGTAGTCTACTATAGGCATATAGGCGAGTATGTATGGTAGTCTACTATAGGAGAGTATGTATGGTAGTCTACTATAGGCATATAGGCGAGTATGTATGGTAGTCTACTATAGGTGAGTATGTATGGTAGTCTACTATAGGTGAGTATGTATGGTAGTCTACTATAGGTGAGTATGTATGGTAGTCTACTATAGGAGAGTATGTATGGTAGTCTACTATAGGTAAGTATGTATGGTAGTCTACTATAGGTGAGTATGTATGGTAGTCTACTATAGGTAAGTATGTATGGTAGTCTACTATAGGTGAGTATGTATGGTAGTCTACTATAGGCAAGTATGTATGGTAGTCTACTATAGGAGAGTATGTATGGTAGTCTACTATAGGAGAGTATGTATGGTAGTCTACTATAGGTAAGTATGTATGGTAGTCTACTATAGGTGAGTATGTATGGTAGTCTACTATAGGTAAGTATGTATGGTAGTCTACTATAGGTGAGTATGTATGGTAGTCTACTATAGGCAAGTATGTATGGTAGTCTACTATAGGAGAGTATGTATGGTAGTCTACTATAGGAGAGTATGTATGGTAGTCTACTATAGGTGAGTATGTATGGTAGTCTACTATAGGTGAGTATGTATGGTAGTCTACTATAGGGAGTATGTATGGTAGTCTACTATAGGAGAGTATGTATGGTAGTCTACTATAGGTGAGTATGTATGGTAGTCTACTATAGGTGAGTATGTATGGTAGTCTACTATAGGTGAGTATGTATGGTAGTCTACTATAGGTGAGTATGTATGGTAGTCTACTATAGGCGAGTATGTATGGTAGTCTACTATAGGAGAGTATGTATGGTAGTCTACTATAGGTGAGTATGTATGGTAGTCTACTATAGGAGAGTATGTATGGTAGTCTACTATAGGTGAGTATGTATGGTAGTCTACTATAGGAGAGTATGTATGGTAGTCTACTATAGGAGAGTATGTATGGTAGTCTACTATAGGTGAGTATGTATGGTAGTCTACTATAGGTGAGTATGTATGGTAGTCTACTATAGGAGAGTATGTATGGTAGTCTACTATAGGTGAGTATGTATGGTAGTCTACTATAGGAGAGTATGTATGGTAGTCTACTATAGGTGAGTATGTATGGTAGTCTACTATAGGTGAGTATGTATGGTAGTCTACTATAGGGAGTATGTATGGTAGTCTACTATAGGGAGTATGTATGGTAGTCTACTATAGGTGAGTATGTATGGTAGTCTACTATAGGTGAGTATGTATGGTAGTCTACTATAGGAGAGTATGTATGGTAGTCTACTATAGGAGTATGTATGGTAGTCTACTATAGGAGAGTATGTATGGTAGTCTACTATAGGTGAGTATGTATGGTAGTCTACTATAGGTGAGTATGTATGGTAGTCTACTATAGGAGAGTATGTATGGTAGTCTACTATAGGTGAGTATGTATGGTAGTCTACTATAGGAGAGTATGTATGGTAGTCTACTATAGGTGAGTATGTATGGTAGTCTACTATAGGAGAGTATGTATGGTAGTCTACTATAGGAGAGTATGTATGGTAGTCTACTATAGGAGAGTATGTATGGTAGTCTACTATAGGAGAGTATGTATGGTAGTCTACTATAGGAGAGTATGTATGGTAGTCTACTATAGGTGAGTATGTATGGTAGTCTACTATAGGTGAGTATGTATGGTAGTCTACTATAGGAGAGTATGTATGGTAGTCTACTATAGGTGAGTATGTATGGTAGTCTACTATAGGTGAGTATGTATGGTAGTCTACTATAGGAGAGTATGTATGGTAGTCTACTATAGGAGAGTATGTATGGTAGTCTACTATAGGAGAGTATGTATGGTAGTCTACTATAGGTGAGTATGTATGGTAGTCTACTATAGGTGAGTATGTATGGTAGTCTACTATAGGAGAGTATGTATGGTAGTCTACTATAGGCGAGTATGTATGGTAGTCTACTATAGGAGAGTATGTATGGTAGTCTACTATAGGTATAGGCGAGTATGTATGGTAGTCTACTATAGGAGATTATGTATGGTAGTCTACTATAGGCATATAGGCGAGTATGTATGGTAGTCTACTATAGGAGAGTATGTATGGTAGTCTACTATAGGCATATAGGCGAGTATGTATGGTAGTCTACTATAGGTGAGTATGTATGGTAGTCTACTATAGGTGAGTATGTATGGTAGTCTACTATAGGTGAGTATGTATGGTAGTCTACTATAGGAGAGTATGTATGGTAGTCTACTATAGGTAAGTATGTATGGTAGTCTACTATAGGTGAGTATGTATGGTAGTCTACTATAGGTAAGTATGTATGGTAGTCTACTATAGGTGAGTATGTATGGTAGTCTACTATAGGCAAGTATGTATGGTAGTCTACTATAGGAGAGTATGTATGGTAGTCTACTATAGGAGAGTATGTATGGTAGTCTACTATAGGTAAGTATGTATGGTAGTCTACTATAGGTGAGTATGTATGGTAGTCTACTATAGGTGAGTATGTATGGTAGTCTACTATAGGTGAGTATGTATGGTAGTCTACTATAGGCGAGTATGTATGGTAGTCTACTATAGGAGAGTATGTATGGTAGTCTACTATAGGTGAGTATGTATGGTAGTCTACTATAGGTGAGTATGTATGGTAGTCTACTATAGGTGAGTATGTATGGTAGTCTACTATAGGTGAGTATGTATGGTAGTCTACTATAGGTGAGTATGTATGGTAGTCTACTATAGGTGAGTATGTATGGTAGTCTACTATAGGTGAGTATGTATGGTAGTCTACTATAGTGGGTATGTATGGTAGTCTACTATAGGTGAGTATGTATGGTAGTCTACTATAGGCAAGTATGTATGGTAGTCTACTATAGGAGAGTATGTATGGTAGTCTACTATAGGTGAGTATGTATGGTAGTCTACTATAGGAGAGTATGTATGGTAGTCTACTATAGGTGAGTATGTATGGTAGTCTACTATAGGAGAGTATGTATGGTAGTCTACTATAGGAGAGTATGTATGGTAGTCTACTATAGGTGAGTATGTATGGTAGTCTACTATAGGTGAGTATGTATGGTAGTCTACTATAGGAGAGTATGTATGGTAGTCTACTATAGGAGAGTATGTATGGTAGTCTACTATAGGTGAGTATGTATGGTAGTCTACTATAGGCGAGTATGTATGGTAGTCTACTATAGGTGAGTATGTATGGTAGTCTACTATAGGAGAGTATGTATGGTAGTCTACTATAGGTGAGTATGTATGGTAGTCTACTATAGGTGAGTATGTATGGTAGTCTACTATAGGTGAGTATGTATGGTAGTCTACTATAGGAGAGTATGTATGGTAGTCTACTATAGGTGAGTATGTATGGTACCGGTAGTCTACTATAGGAGAGTATGTATGGTAGTCTACTATAGGAGAGTATGTATGGTAGTCTAATATAGGAGAGTATGTATGGTACCGGTAGTCTACTATAGGTGAGTATGTATGGTAGTCTACTATAGGAGAGTATGTATGGTAGTCTACTATAGGAGAGTATGTATGGTAGTCTACTATAGGTGAGTATGTATGGTAGTCTACTATAGGAGAGTATGTATGGTAGTCTACTATAGGTGAGTATGTATGGTAGTCTACTATAGGAGAGTATGTATGGTAGTCTACTATAGGTGAGTATGTATGGTAGTCTACTATAGGAGAGTATGTATGGTAGTCTACTATAGGAGAGTATGTATGGTAGTCTACTATAGGAGAGTATGTATGGTAGTCTACTATAGGAGAGTATGTATGGTACCGGTAGTCTACTATAGGTGAGTATGTATGGTAGTCTACTATAGGTGAGTATGTATGGTAGTCTACTATAGGAGAGTATGTATGGTAGTCTACTATAGGTGAGTATGTATGGTAGTCTACTATAGGTAAGTATGTATGGTAGTCTACTATAGGTGAGTATGTATGGTAGTCTACTATAGGTGAGTATGTATGGTAGTCTACTATAGGAGAGTATGTATGGTAGTCTACTATAGGAGAGTATGTATGGTAGTCTACTATAGGTGAGTATGTATGGTAGTCTACTATAGGTAAGTATGTATGGTAGTCTACTATAGGAGAGTATGTATGGTAGTCTACTATAGGTGAGTATGTATGGTAGTCTACTATAGGAGAGTATGTATGGTAGTCTACTATAGGAGAGTATGTATGGTAGTCTACTATAGGAGAGTATGTATGGTAGTCTACTATAGGTGAGTATGTATGGTAGTCTACTATAGGAGAGTATGTATGGTAGTCTACTATAGGAGAGTATGTATGGTAGTCTACTATAGGAGAGTATGTATGGTAGTCTACTATAGGTGAGTATGTATGGTAGTCTACTATAGGTGAGTATGTATGGTAGTCTACTATAGGTGAGTATGTATGGTAGTCTACTATAGGGAGTATGTATGGTAGTCTACTATAGGTGAGTATGTATGGTAGTCTACTATAGGCGAGTATGTATGGTAGTCTACTATAGGTGAGTATGTATGGTAGTCTACTATAGGAGAGTATGTATGGTAGTCTACTATAGGAAGTATGTATGGTAGTCTACTATAGGAGAGTATGTATGGTAGTCTACTATAGGTGAGTATGTATGGTAGTCTACTATAGGAGAGTATGTATGGTAGTCTACTATAGGAGAGTATGTATGGTAGTCTACTATAGGTGAGTATGTATGGTAGTCTACTATAGGTGAGTATGTATGGTAGTCTACTATAGGTGAGTATGTATGGTAGTCTACTATAGGTGAGTATGTATGGTAGTCTACTATAGGTGAGTATGTATGGTAGTCTACTATAGGAGAGTATGTATGGTAGTCTACTATAGGTGAGTATGTATGGTAGTCTACTATAGGAGAGTATGTATGGTAGTCTACTATAGGCGAGTATGTATGGTAGTCTACTATAGGAGAGTATGTATGGTAGTCTACTATAGGCGAGTATGTATGGTAGTCTACTATAGGTGAGTATGTATGGTAGTCTACTATAGGTGAGTATGTATGGTAGTCTACTATAGGAGAGTATGTATGGTAGTCTACTATAGGTGAGTATGTATGGTATTCTACTATAGGAGAGTATGTATGGTAGTCTACTATAGGTAAGTATGTATGGTAGTCTACTATAGGAGAGTATGTATGGTAGTCTACTATAGGAGAGTATGTATGGTAGTCTACTATAGGTAAGTATGTATGGTAGTCTACTATAAGCCTATAGGAGAGTATGTATGGTAGTCTACTATAG
>CM026400.1:34730206-34791022 GCA_014843695.1 Archivesica marissinica | reverse complement strand
AGATACAGGGATTATATACTGGGAGATACAGGGACTATATACTGGGAGATACAGGGACTATATACTGGGAGATACAGGGACTATATACTGGGAGATACAGGGACTATATACTGGGAGATACAGGGACTATATACTGGGAGATACAGGGACTATATACTGGGAGATACAGGGACTATATACTGGGAGATACAGGGACTATATACTGGGAGATACAGGGACTATATACTGGGAGATACAGGGATTATATACTGGGAGATACGAAATGTTCCAGTCTTATTATGAATAATTTACATTCAGATTGTAAACTTGTAGTCTGTACACAAGTATTGTAGGGTGGGGATAAATTTACAAGGTGATATTTTCGCGAGTTATTGAGAAGCAATGGTGAGTTACTGCCCCTGATTAATCCTAAAGGAGGATAGGTCCTTTCTTAGGTTTCCTCTGATTTGAACACAGTATTCACATGCTTTAGTTTATACAAATTTATTTTAGCTCGATTGCGAAACAAGTTCTTACAACTTATATTAATCACTATCGAGACCTCATTCCTGATAGAATCCATCGTCTCGAGGGAGAGATAACAGGCAACGGTGAAATCTAAATGCCTTGTCTAAGTAAGGGCACAAGCGTAACGGCTCCATCGGGGCTTGAACTCCGGGCCTTTTGCGCCTGAATTATTGATTAATTTTCATTTGCTTTCTCACCTTATTATTATTAAATGCTGACAGAAGTGCAGATATTTTCCTATAAAAATTTTGTTATCAATTAATAATGGTACAATAACATTAATCATATAACAACATCTGGTTAGGGGAGAGCAGTAAAACAACACATTCCAGCTATTAAAAAGGACCGCCATAGATTAACACATGAAATGCTAATCGCAAATAAAGATGCTTTTGCAAACACAATAGACCAGATTAGGCTCAATGCTGTTTGCTATTTGGATAGTAGAGCTAAAACGCTTGTCTTGAATGGATAATAGATAAAATAGATCCTGATATGACAAAGTGCTACGCCACGGCTGATCTGGATCTATTTTGTTTGAACATTCCTTCCAATTTATTCAGCATTTAAGAGGTTAAGGATAAACCAGACTTTATCTGACAAAGGAGGTTAATGGAAAAACAAGAAAATTTATCTGCCAAAGGAGATCAATGAAACAAACCAGACTTTATCTGCCAAAGGAGGTTAATGAAAAATTCAGAATTTATCTGCCAAAGGAGGTCAATGGAAAAACCAGACTTTATCTGCCAAAGGTCATGAAAAAATCAGAATTTATCTGCCAAAGGAGGTCAATGAAAAAACCAGAATTTATCTGCCAAAGGAGGTCAATGAAAAAACCAGACTTTATCTGCCAAAGGTCATGAAAAAATCAGAATTTATCTGCCAAAGGAGGTCAATGAAAAAACCAGAATGTATCTGCCAAAAGAGGTCAATGAAAAAAACAGACTTTATCTGCCAAAGGAGGCCAATGGAAAAACCAGAATCCATCTGCCAAAGGAGGTCAATGAAAAAAACAGACTTTATCTGCCAAAGGAGGTCAATGGAAAAACCAGACTTTATCTGCCAAAGGAGGTCAATGAAAAAATCAGAATTTATCTGCCAAAGGAGGTTAACCCATTCAACACCAAGTAACTATCATGGACTGGTCCATAATATTTTTAGACCAATAAATTAATAAGAAAATTACATTTGGATCAGTTCATTTATCAAAAATGGGTAATTTTTTTCCTAAAAATAGTAATAATACTTGCAACAAGTGCAGATCCTGATGAGACGGCTCGTGACCGGCTCATCTGGATCTACACTTTTTTGTAAGCCGATTTAGAGGTCTGTGGTGTTGAAAGGGTTAATGAAAAATTCAGAATTTATCTGCCAAAAGAGGTCAATGAAAAAAACAGACTTTATCTGCCAAAGGAGGCCAATGGAAAAACCAGAATTGACCTGCCAAAGGAGGTCAATGGAAAAACCAGAATTCATCTGCCAAAGGAGGTCAATGGAAAAACCAGAATTCATCTGCCAAAGGAGGTCAATGGAAAAACAGGACTTTATCTGCCAAAGGAGGTCAATGAAACAAACCAGACTTTATCTGCTAAAGGAGGTCAATGGAAAAACCCGACTTTATCTGCCAAAGGAGGTCAATGGAAAACCGTCATTCAATAGTTTTGACGGTCATCAAATTTCAAAACATGCCACAAATTTGTTACGTTATCGTGATAGCGCAGTGGTAGCGTGATTGCTTCAGGTGCTAAAGGCCTGGAGTTCGAGCCTCGCTGGAGCCGTTACGATTGCGCCCTTCGACAAGACATTTAAATTCCACATTGCCTCTTCTCTCTCCCTCGTGGCGATGTATTCCATCAGGAATGAGGTGACGAGAGTGATTAGTATAAGTTGGAAGAACTTGCTTCGCAATCGAGCTAAAATAAATTTGAATAAACTATTTCTAAAAAGTTTATTCAAATATATTTTATCTTCTCTGAACTCTTGATACCCTATTCCTGACGGCACATTCCAAGTAAACTCATTACTAACTATTTAATTTGGTGAAGACAGATATTTAGAAATAGAAATCTATTTCACAACTAACTGTAAAGTGCTTCAAAGCAATTAATCATGAAGTCTCAATAAAGGAGAGCGGACGATAGCGTCAATTAATCTGACAACTGTAAAATGCTTCAAAACCATGAATTATGAAGTTTCAATAAAGGAGAGTGGACGATACCCTATGGAGCTCTCCAGTATAATTCAATCTAAGGTACACGATCAGCTATCTCGATATCACATTAAATATGAATATTTCATTAATCTTATGTGAAGTAAACAATTTTGTTGATTTCCCGACAGAACAAAATGTTCAAAGAAAGCCCTTTAGGAGATTGTTGTTTGCTCCTTGAAAAATATCTCGTCACGATTTATACCAAAATAGAATTACAAATCTTTGGTGTTTGATCTACTCCCTAATCGACTACGCTGTCCGATTAGCGCGCTCGCTTCTCACCAAATGCAACCAGGGTTCGATCCTCGGACCGGGAAGTATGTGAGATGGTACGGTGGTCGCCAGATCGGACAGGTGGGTTTCCTCCCACACGAATGACAACATTTACGCTTTCATCACCGCCAATGAGAGTGATTAATATAAAAGTTGTTAAAACTTGCTTTGCAATCGTTGTAAAATAAATAAAGTTTTATCAACTACAAAAACAATTAGGGTGGGAAATAAAATTAATTCAGCTAGATAGCTAGTAGATACACTTACTAGATTTGGAACTTGTCAGAACGTAGCACGGTTCAATTTGGTTTGCAACCTATTTATACTTGTACAGTATAAGGCAAACTCAATTGTTATAGGGTACATCCAAATCACACTGAAATATAAAGAAAACAATTCAGAATATGAAAATATATTCCATAACAGCCAAACTCCTATTTAAGGATCACGCAGACATCCTGCAAAACTTCCAACACGTTATCACCCAAGTTATATTCGATAACAGTCAAACTCCTATTTAAGGATCACACAGACATCCTGCAAAACTTCCAACACGTTATCACCCAAGCTATTTCAGCTCACGTAAATTTTCAGTCGTGGCTTTTAGAATTGATGAAAACTGTTAGTATCGTCCATATTCGCATATAAGACGATCTTGCCTATAGGATGATCCCACTACTTTGGACGACCTTGCCTATAGGACGACCCCACTACTTTGGACGACCTTGCCTATAGGACGACCCCATTACTTTGGACGATCTATAGGACGCCCCCACTACTTTGGACGACCTCGCCTATAGGACGACCCCACTACTTTGGACGACCTTGCCTATAGGACGACCCCACTACTTTGGACGACCTTGCCTATAGGACGACCCCACTACTTTGACGACCTGCCTATAGACACCCCACTACTTTGGATGATCTCGCCATAGGACGGACGACTGCCTATAGGACGACCCCATACTTGGATGATCTCGCCTATAGGACGACCCCACTACTTTGGACGACCTTGCCTATAGGACGACCCCATTACTTTGGACGATCTTGCCTATAGGATGACCCACTACTTTGGACGACCTTGCCTATAGGATGACCTCACTACTTTGGACGACCTTGCCTATAGGACGACCCATTACTTTGGACGATCTCACCTATAGGATGACCCCACTACTTTGGACGATCTCGCCTATAGGACGACCCCACTACTTTGGACGATCTCGACTATAGGACGCCCCCACTACTTTGGACGATCTCGACTATAGGACAACCCCACTACTTTGGACGATCTCAACTATAGGACGCCCCCACTACTTTGGACGATCTCGACTATAGGATGACCCCACTACTTTGGACGATCTCGCCTATAGGATAACCCCATTACTTTGGACGATCTCGCCTATAGGACGACCCCGCTACTTTGGACGATCTCGCCTATAGGATGCCCCCACTACTTTGGACGACCTTGCCTATAGGACGACCCCACTACTTTGGACGATCTCGCCTATAGGACGACCTTGCCTATAGGACGACCCATTACTTTGGACGATCTCGCCTATAGGATGACCCCACTACTTTGGATGATCTCGCCTATAGGATGACCCATTACTATGGACGATCTCGACTATAGGACAACCCCACTACTTTGGACGATCTCGACTATAGGACGCCCCCACTACTTTGGACGATCTCGACTATAGGATGACCCCACTACTTTGGACGATCTTGCCTATAGGATAACCCCATTACTTTGGACGATCTCGCCTATAGGATAACCCCACTACTTTGGATGATCTCGCCTATAGGACGACCCCACTACTTTGGACGATCTCGCCTATAGGACGCCCCCACTACTTTGGACGACCTTGCCTATAGGACGACCCCACTACTTTGGACGATCTCGCCTATAGGACGCCCCCACTACTTTGGACGACCTTGCCTATAGGACGACCCCACTACTTTGGACGATCTCGCCTATAGGACGACCCCACTACTTTGGACGACCTTGCCTATAGGACGACCCCATTACTTTGGACGATCTCACCTATAGGACGACCCCACTACTTTGGACGATCTCACCTATAGGACGCCCCCACTACTTTGGACGACCTTGCCTATAGGACGACCTCACTACTTTGGACGATCTCGCCTATAGGACGCCCCCACTACTTTGGACGACCTTGCCTATAGGACAACCCCACTACTTTGGATGACCTTGCCTATAGGACGACCCATTACTTTGGACGATCTCGACTATAGGACGCCCCCACTACTTTGGACGATCTCGCCTATAGGACGACCCCACTACTTTGGACGATCTCGACTATAGGACGACCCCCATTACTCTGGTCCTGAAATCTGTGGGTTTTGTTTGGCATGCACTCGCATAGAAGACGGGTTGTTTATCAACCCGTACACTAGACAAGTATAAATGGCCAGTGCAAGTAGAAGAAAGGTGTTCTTTATTTTCTAAAATGATTTCCGGACCACAAGTAGGGGTGGGTGATAAGGCGAGTATGGATGGCATACATGTGTCAATGTTTGTGGTAGTTTATACAAATTTAGTTTAGCTCAATTGCGAAACAAGTTCATACAACTTATATTAAACACTCTCGAGACCTCATTCCTGATGGAATCCATTTCCACGAGGGAGAGAGAAGGGGCAACGTGGAATTTAAATGCCTTGCCTAAGGGCATAATCGTAACGGCTCCAGCGGGCCTCGAACTCCGGACCGTTCGCACCTGAAGCGAACGCGCATCCACTGCACTATCACGACTTCCACATGTTTGTGGTATTGGTGGTAATGGTGTCGAGGGACGTTTCTATATGATAAAAGGCTAAACCAAACTTCAAATGTTATCTATCGTATAATGTAGGTATCAGAACAAAGATTGAGATTATATAAAATCGCACTAACCTCTCGTGCCGTACACTGCCTGTCTCTCTTGAAAACTGCCAAACTGTACATTTGGTACACCTGCTTTTACTAAAAATCGCCGAGAGGTACACATAATAATACATCGGAATGATTGATACTCAGGTAAACATCCAAACTACCGAATGCACCGACTGTTTGTCGGTGCATAATAAACCCTGGTACCATATGATTAGCGATACAAATCATGGTATCATGTGACCAGCAATACAAATCATGGTACCATGTGACTAGCGATACAAATCATGGTACCATGTGACCAGCAATACAAATCATGGTACCATGTGACTAGGTTTTCTCCTCAACAAAACAAGATAATAGGGAATATTTTCTTTACGACATATTATTACTACCTAGAATATAACGACATTGTTGACTTCAAATCACTTGCCCTGCACTAATGAAGGGTCGAATCCCGCTGTGTGTCGAATTCCTTAATGTGAGGAAGCTATCCAGTTGTCTGGAGGAAGGTCGGTGGTTGCACCCAGGTGCCATTCAGTGCCTGAGGGCATCTGGGGTCATTCTCCAGCAGGAGAGAAATACATGTATAAGATCGCTATAAGAACAATCCAACTTGTTTCATTAAGAAACAGTGCATATACGGTAATTTGGCAATCAAAATTCACAAAACTTTAGAAATTTAGTATATAGCGGCTTTCATCAAATTTTACCCCATTCCATCTTCAAGACATGATGGGTACACGGCGGGACCAAACCTCTAGCAGGTTTGCACCATTCGACCACCCAATTACATTGACTTATACCGTCTCCGTGGCCTAGTGGTTAAGGCGTCCTCCTACGGAGCGGGCGGTCAAAGGTTTGAACCTCGTCAGGGGTTTGTTCTGATATGGCCGGTTGGTGAGCCGCCAGTTAGTTAAATAATGGTTACAGATTGCCTACCAGCCTGACACTTGGCCTGCGAAGCATAGGAGTTGAGAACTATTGATGTGAATAAAAATGAGTCAGAAATGGCTGGCCCTTTAAATAGGGGTGACACTATAATAAAAAGAAACACTTACAGTGCACCCGAGGAGGGCAGACCGACACATATAAACTCGAAAGTTTCAAACACAACAAATCACAGCACATATTAAAGGGGGATGTTCTTTGGAATAAGGGAGATAACTATTGTACTAAGAAGAAACATTTCTAAGACATTGTTATTTCCCCTGACTGATTGCAGTATTAGGTATGTGTCAAATTATCACCCACTCATGCATAGCACATTATAATCATCCACTCATTAGAATGCATAGCACATTCTAATCATCCACTCATTAGAATGCATAGCACATTATAATCATCCACGTGCATAGCACATTAACCCTTTCAACCCCACAGGCCTCTAAATAGGCTTATGAAAAGTGTAGATCCAGATGAGCCGGCTCATAACGAGCCGTCTCATCAGGATCTGCACTTTTTTGCCAGTAATAATTATTACTATTTTTAGATAACATTACCCATTTTGATAAATGAACTGGTCCAAATGTAATTTTCTTATTAATTTATTGGTCTAAAAATAGCATGCACCAGTCCATGTCAGTTACTTGGGGTTGAAAGGGTTAAACAATGTCTAAAACACTAACAAATAGCACAATTACGGCCCCGAAATCAGGAATGCATACGTTTTTATATGGGGAAACGTTATGGAGAGGGGAATGGGACCCAAATTAGTCCTAAAACTTACATGTTCAGCAAAAACAACCAGAGCCCCGAACTGCGGTGCGATGTCGAACACGAAACCTGTGGCCTCCCAGAATTCAGTGATTGGTCCCTCATTACCAGTGTAGAAAAATATCGGTCCCTTTCCTACATTCCACCATTTGTCTTGAAATGAAAACAAACAATGCATCAATCAACACGGACACAAAGATCAATTAATTCTTCGGCAAAGAATCAACAAATCCCTCACTATCACTCACACATAGTCTATCTTCTTTGGCATCCGTCAGTCTTGTCAGACTATGGAGTTAGCGCCCGTTGAGTCTACAGATGAGCACCGTCTACTGTGGCTGTACAGTCCTATGCGTGACCTGCAGTGGCGGTTGCAGCCTTAGCCTTGGATTATGATTATTCTTCATAAAACAAACAAACATCTAGTTACATTCTAATAATCCAATCAGAACGCTCGTTTCAACGCGAACTGCGTCGATTGAGAAATTTTACGAAATCTCTTTTTGACGTACATTTTTGCCGAATAAACCTACACGTTAGTGGAAACACATTTTATTGATAATGTTATTCACTGTTAAAACTCTCCCGTCGAAGATTTTTTTTTGTTGCTGACAGAACCCGTGTCCTAAAATGGAAATGTGACCTGCTATGGCCAATGTCTATGGCAATTGTTTGCAAAGTATACATGCATGCAGCTTAAAGTTGTGTTTTATTTAGGGATGGCAACGAATGGTGACTGTGATATTCGAATATTCGGATGATCTTCCAAACGAATATTCGAATATTCGCAAATTTCTCCACCTTTCGATTTCCACTTTACTCTTGCATCGCGGACAAGTAACACC
This sequence comes from Archivesica marissinica, assembly GCA_014843695.1. Taxonomy (NCBI): domain Eukaryota; kingdom Metazoa; phylum Mollusca; class Bivalvia; order Venerida; family Vesicomyidae; genus Archivesica; species Archivesica marissinica. The sequence continues at coordinate 34,782,575 of CM026400.1, read as the reverse complement.
GTTCTATTGAAAGTGGTGGCATGTTAGAATTATGTAAACGTGAAGTCTACTGTCGGCGTTTTAAATATGCGGCTTGTGTTGATTGATAAACAACTCCGCTTGTTGACTTGGTGGGTTTGTGAAAATAAAATTTCGCTCTCTGAATGGGGATAAGTTTGAAGAAATAAACTTCCGGTAATTTAAATTACAACAATTTTAATTAGTGAACACAATCTCTTTATATTATATTGGAATAAACAAATAAACAAACACAAACAAATAGAACACATTTACATTATATTCTGAGTCCCGTAGAGCTGGCCATTCTTACTAGTTAGTGTTACCTACATGCATGTCACACCCCTTAGGCAGCTTGTTTTTATTCAAGAATATGATGCTGTCCACAAAACGGCAGTCGTTTGTACCTAGGATCTAAGAGACTAGCCAGCATTGGTGTAGTCCTGGCAGCATCATAAGACGAGGGTTTGAACCGACGAACTAATTCCCCACTTATGGTCCCCTTTACTCTAACTACCACTAAACTTAGTTAGTTAGTACCTGTAAAACAAAATGCTTCTCAGTTTGTGTCCCGTCAAATAGACTGAATTAATCAAGTAGTGACCCCTGTAAGGTGTAACATGTCATCACCCTCCTTTGTTATTTGGAGCCAAATCGCGATGGCATTTCGCACCTTCGGGCACGCATTGGGTCATTCTTTGTTTTCGAAACTTAATTGATTGAAATTTAAACAAACATATATATCCTTTTAAGTTATGATTTAAGTGCAATTTATTAAAATTTGATTTTAATTTTTTTTTAATATTCGAATATGGTTTTAATATTCGAATATTCGGACGTTCGAACGAATATTCGAATATTCGAACATTCGTTGCCATCCCTAGTTTTATTTGAAGAACAATATAAAGACTCGGGATAGGCGTTATATTTGGACAGATTTGTTCAAAATTGTTTCAGATAGGGCCATTTTACTGATCGATGCGAAATCTGACATCCCACAGAGTAGAATCCCTGTACTTAAATATATATACTACTAGTACCCCCAAATGTGCCGAATCCCTGTGTATGGGTCAACCAGATGTTTGTGAAATCTACGACATGGCATTAGTCACGACTTCGAAATGTATGTGACAATTGTTTTATAAAGAATATTTACACAGGCCTGCCATTTCTCCGGCATTGCGCTGGAGGTTGCCGGAGATTGCCAGCATTGCGCTGGAGGTTGCCAGAGATTGCCAGCATTGCACTGGAGGTTGCCGGAGATTGCCAGCATTGCGCTGGAGGTTGCCGGAGATTGCCAGCATTGGCTTGATAGTTTACCGGCATTGGTGTTGAAATCTTCAGCATTCCAAAAACTGCAGGCAAATCAAAATTATTACTATTTTCATTTTTAGCGGTTTTACTGCGAATACAGTTTACCGTACAGTAGTGCTTAGTACACACTCTATCACACAAAGTAGTTTTATAACCCTGGACTTATTAATGGCTTTTATGCAAGAATGTTTGAATCTACATTTCTGTTTTCTGAAAGCAGCTGCAGAAACTTCATGATTATTGATTGCCGCACGCTAACTTTTGGGATTACAAAAATCTCAGGCATTGACACAATTCAATTATTCAATTTTATAAAACATAAACTGTGACATTGCAATTTTTTGATTATCACTTTTAGTACTAAAAGGAGTTTGACATTAAAGGAACATACATACATACTATCAATTTATTATGTTTTCTCTGAAACATTTTACTTTAAAATTATATTATATTATATTGTTTGTACTTTATTCATGATAGTATTGTAAACGATTTTATTATGCCCTAGGGTGATGTCTTTAATTTCAATTATCCTTCCATTTCTTAAAGTTTGTATCATATGGTTTATATGTTGTAGTTTTAATCCATAATTTCTTATTTTGTGTATCTAATGTACAATCCATATTTTAAGTAGGTTCCTCATCAGTTTAAGTGTACTATTTAAAACATGTAAAAATTGAAATTATATAATTGTTTCCGTACTTTTATCACATGCTTTTAACCCTGCATTCTACATTTAACCCTGCATTCTACATTTAACCCTGCATTCTACATTTTGTAATCTTTTGAATTTTATTGTTATATAGATGTGTGTAATGTTACATGTTTATGTAAAGCTCTTTTGAACGTGTAATTTTTATATGATAAGGGCGCTCAATAAGAATGGTATAAAAATTATGGCAGGCCTGTTTATAGAGCCAAAAGTTATAATTATTTAGTGAAGGTGGACCGTGTTTTTTCATTGATTCGTGGTTTGCTATATTGTGTTGTGTGACGTAGTTATGGCAGATTGTAAATCTGACAGGAAAAACAGGTGAATTATAAAAACCTTCATGAACAGGGACAGGAATTAACAGGAATCACAGAACCTCTGGTGACCCCAACGAAAGCATCAGGCACGTTGACGGAAACACTGGAGAATTCAGAGACTATTAGCTTCGTGAAGTCCACGGATGTGGAGAAGGAAAAAGAATGACTGCGTAAACTTTTAAATCAAATGAGCAAACTAGAATGGTTTGTCTGGCTAGGAATTGTCCAAGCTAATGAAAGCATCCATGCACGTCTTTTGGACGGATCACATTTGGACAGACATACCGACGTTTCTGGTGTTTCAAACAGAAGGAGCAGTTTCGAAAGCTAAAGTAAAGATCATTCGAGTGGTTTGAGGAAGGAGAAGCTGGGGTTATACAGAAAGTGTAGAACACGAACTGTGTACCAGTGATAAGGACACTGAGCAAGGCATTTATTTGTGTTTGTCAGAATAATAGGCTGATTTTAATAGCTCTGGTAGCTACCACACTTCGAGATTACTCAAGTTGAGGAATGAAGTGAATTTGAAAGAAGCTAATGTTTGTTTGTTATAACCGACTTATAATAACATTTCTTTTACATCTTGAACTAGAATGTATATAAGAAAACATTCTGTGGGAGCCTAAAATATGTAGAAGTGATGTATATATTATCCGACCACGTGACATATCCGGAATTGGTGACACTACACATTCGTCTCACCTTGTATCAGATATCTTTGTTTAAACGTCTTGTTTACGTAACTAACAAAATTAAAATGATCAAATGTTTGATCAAAATATTTCTCTACATAAGTTGGAGCTTTACACGTTCCGAAATTGAACAAAATTGGGGAAATAAACAAAAGCAAAGCAAATGTTAGTTCCATTTTTGCTCACGTGATTGTCATGTGATTTTTACGCGCGATAATTAAGGTATTTATGAATAAATATTATCCTATTGTTTCAGACTCGACATTCGATCGCTCATTGGATGTAGTAGACGTTTGCTTCAAGAGCGAAAGGCCCGGAGTTCGCTCCCAGCTGTAGCCGTTACGATTGCGCCCTTAGGCATGGTACATACATTTACCAGTGCCTGTTCTCTCTCTCACATTGGCGATGGATTACATCAGGAATGAGATCTCGAAAGCGATTAGACTAAAGTTGTGAGATCTTGTTTCGCAATAGAGCTAAACCAAATGTGCATAACATGGTCGCTCGCTTACAGTTCCTTCTAAACTCGTATAAAGCTATTCATAGCTGGGATGTATATCAGTCCGCTTGTATCTTGTAACAGTTTACAATGTTAGTGTGACTGGTGTGTGGCGGTAACTGGTGTGTGGCGTCCGTGGTCCAATGGTAGAGCTTCGGATTTGGAATCGAACGATCCGCGTTCGATACTCAGTCAGGCCACGTATGTAGTGTCATTGAGCAAGGCACCTCACACATATTGCTTAGTACTGGTTAACCGCTATGGTCGGCTAAGCCTGACCAGGAAAATATGTCTAGGTCTCCGCAAGGGGTTTGACGTCATTAATGGAACATACATACATTAGCCATCTATGTTTAGTCCGGTACCCACATTCCCATTTTACTGAGCGTTTACTGGAAACAAACGAGAAACTATAAAGCACTCTTCTTCGTCCTCAATTCACCAGACAGACGGATCTGTAGTCCAGTGGTAACACGCTGGACTGGTAATCCAGGGATCGCAGGTTCGATCCCCCGTCTGACCCTAATAAAATTAACAGTCTTTCAGATGGGACGTTAAACCGAGTTCTCGTGCTTTACACCGTGCACGTAAAAGAACCAGAGGAAACTCTGGAATGGGTATCTGTCTGTATCATTGCACTATCCTCCAAACATCTAAAATGACTAATCTCTCCAGGAGGCGTCGCTCATATGGGCAACCGGTAGCGACGATAAATAAACGTAAAACAATATTTATTACGATATTCCCGAATACACATGTTCTGGTTTCAGAAGACCTTGTAACATTGACATACATTGCCTCTCCCATTAAATGACAGGACTCCAACTCTACATGTCCACACATAGTATTTGGGCTAGGGGATGGGGGTGCAATACATCCACCTTTCCCACGACTGTACAATTAAACTGTAAGCCCGTGTAACAGGGTCATATTACAAGAGCCACTCTGGCGTCGGTTTATTCAATAATTTCTTATTTGCGAGGACATAAAAACATTTCAATCATGGCATAAAACTCACGTTACTTAATCCATATGTAAATGTAGAAAATCCATATACAGTCAAACCTGCCTTAAGCAGCCAGCCAAGGGAATCACAGAAGGTGGCTGCTTAGCACAGGTGGCTGCTTAATAGAGGTCAAATGAATAGCAAAACAACATATTGGGAATCTGGAATTGGCTGCTTAATACAGGTTGGCTGCTTAATAGAGGTGACCACTAACACAGGTTACAGTGTATACATAATACAACTCTTAATACAGTATCTATGATGTAATAAACTCGTTCGATATAAATTTAAAATTAAGGATATTCAAATCTCAAGAGTTCCTCTGGGTTTTGCCGAAGGGCGGATGTATCATTATGCAAATACATATTTATTAGTAACCAATGCATGCAGAGCTTCCATCAATGTGCATACAAGCTTTCATTCATACAAATACAACAAACAAAACGATTGGACACAGAAAAAGACATTGACATGTGTTCACGGTGACCAAACACGTGCATGACATAATTGACCGGTGTGTTCCCACTTTCCCAACCTTTTATTAGTCCTATAGAAATTGAGGTAGGTGTTGGGGGAATGTATTGTTCGGTGTAACAATAGAGTTGAAAGGTGATAATTGGCGAAAATTACTATACTGTACTGAAAATTTGTGTTTCTAAATTTGGGAAAGTTGTTCATAAATATAAGTTTCATATAGATAAATATTCTTTATTTTGAGTTATAAGCATTAAATCGAAAACATAGATATTTACATGGATAAGACAAACACATGAACAGCACATAATAGATATAAATCTTGAAATATTTTTATTGTACATATTCACTTTAATTTGAATAAGTGAGAAGCAGCATCAACATACGTCATGATGTCCATGTCGCCAGTTCGCAGTTGGTGCTTCAGTCTGATGAACATTTGCTCACGCTCACGGTATACCCGCTTCCTTGGCCGCTGCTTTCCACCGTTGGCGTGCTGAAACAGCTTCGCCTCGTTAGCAGCCTGCTCTTTCTGGACCAGGTATATCAATGTATAAATATTAGGATGGCAGTGTCGTAGTTGGTTGTTTATTTTATGGTGCCAACCCTCAACATGATTGGTAGTGCGTGGACCATCATTCTCGTAATGATTCCAGGAGCGGCGGTCTCCCTCTACCCACTGCTCAGTCCCATAGTCCTTAAACTTAGACACCGGCACTGAGTCATTGTCACATTCTTCCAGAGTTTGGAAACACACATCTTCGACAAAGGCTAGGGGGACAAGTGACAGTACCGAAGCACGTAGCACAAGTTTCTTCACTTCTTCATTGTCCTTGAAGTCAGCTACAAGACCACAATATTGTACTTTTCTCCACATACACTGTGTGAAGTGAAAGAAACAACCACGGACTTGAACACCAACAAACACGATACTGACAGGACGCCACGCTGCTGTTTCGAAGTCCATCATTATCGTTTCTGGGGACAGGGGAATGTTATGTTCACGGGCGAAATTCTGGATGAGTGTGAAGAATCTGGTGTACATTGTCTGTTGTTTATTTGGGAGTAGTCCATACACTAGGGGACACATATACCCGTCGATCATGGCGTGGATGGTGTATAGCTGGTAGAAATATGACGGCGAAGCGTAGAAGGTACCGTCCATATACCAGGTCTCGGCTGTAGACAGCTGGGCCAGGTTGTCAACGGTGGCGAATATGAGCATTCGCGCCACATCACCGTCATTGGCGATTAGGAATGGCTCCCCTGCAAGCGACTCTATCCACTTCCCTTCCAAGTTGACATCCGCCCTTGTCTTTGGCAGAACTGGTCTAGTCTTAGACCGCTGTCTATATAAACTGGATTTGGCTTCGTAGAAAGTGGGTAGATTAGCCACAACCTCTTGGGTGGAATTGTCCCATTCGATCGATCTTGTGTCTGCCAGCATATCGTTATAGATGGAGGGCACCGGCTGCGTTGACCCTCGGACCTGCTTTCGGACACCACTCATGATGTCCGCAGCAACAATTCTGCTGTCATCTCTTGGGTGATTGTGTTCATCAGCAATTTTGGTAGGAAGCTCATTCTTAGTGTTAATTTTAGCATTGCATGCGTTGTTGACACAGTTCCAGTAGCGACACTCCCGTTTTCTGGTTTTCAGGCTGTACATGTAACCATTTAGAACTAGAGTCTGACTTCCTCTGCTATTCTCTATGAACCGTATATTGACTAGCGCATTTGCCATTTTAGAGATTTATGATTACAGAGGAAACTGACCTTCATTTTATACTATGTTAAAGAATGACTTACAGTTAGTGACCTGTTTTTCTTAGTTTTCAACAGTTAGTTATAAGTAAATTGTTAATTTCATTAATCATTATTGTTGTTCTCAGACTAATTTGCAATCAGTTCATAATTGCTAATTAAAAAATAGTGTTGATATATAATTATGTAATTACCTAGTATAACTGTTATAATCATAAATAAATAATAGATACATATTGTTAATTGTTTGTATCTTTATAGTTCACATTTCAAAATTAAAATATGTCTGCTATTTATTATTATGAACCTTTATCTGAATTATTAATGTTAAACGTACATACTGACAATTTTAATTTATACACAATTAAAGGAACACTTTTCTCCTTAAAGATATGCATATGCACTGGAAACAAAAATAACAAAAAAATAGTTTATTCTAGAATAAGTAAGTATTTTCAACAGATGGAACAAGATAAATAACATTGAAATAGTACACTGCAAGTACAAGTTTATGTGTGCCTTTCATTTATTTTTTGAACAGTATAGAAAACACAGGTAAGTTTGAGGGGCGAAGAGATAATTGGGGATAATTAGTATGTGTGAAAATAAAAGGTTGGAAAGTGGGAACAAACCAATTGACCAGGGAAACATCGGCCATTTCCGCCTCCGACGTAGAATGCCGAGTATCCCTGGGTTAATACCGTTACATGTATACGACACGTAGAACGCTATTACAAGAATTGGATTGGAACGGCTATGAATGTAGATTAAGTATATATGTGTATTATGAACGACGATTAAGTATCTATGCGCATTATGAACGAATATTAAGTATATATGCGCATTATGAACGAAGATTAAGTATCTATGCGCATTATGAACGAATATTAAGTATATATGCGCATTATGAACGAATATTAAGTCTATATGCGCATTATGAACGAAGATTAAGTATCTATGCGCATTATGAACGAAGATTAAGTATATATGCGCATTATGAACGAATATTAAGTATATATGCGCATTATGAACGGAGATTAAGTATCTATGCGCATTATGAACGAAGATTAAGTATCTATGCGCATTATGAACGAAGATTAAGTATCTATGCGCATTATGACAAGCCGTTCACGTATACAACTCCGATATAACGGTACTACAAAAGTACAACATATGACACATGAATGGGATACGATAAAACTCTCAGGGACATGGATTCCATCAGGAATGAGGTCTCGAGAATGAATTCTTATTCTATGGTTGTAAAAACATGTTTAATATGTTGGAAAAACTTGTGGTCCAACCCTTTTGTTTTATCATGCTTTGTACTTGTTATTACTTAATGTTGTATTACGTATTGCTGCTACTGTACATGTATGATAAATTCAATACAATATGATTAAACTAAACTAAACATGTTTCGCAATCAAGCTATAATAAATTTGTATAAACTAAATAAACACATTTTTCAGAGGGGACATTAGTTTGACCATGTATCAGTGAATGCAGTGTCACATATGTGTAATATAAATGTGGAATACAGACAAATCATTGAAATTAAACTAGGCATGTAAGGTGGCCTAACTTGTTGAAATACATGTATTGAAACAATTTCACATTGTGGTGCGAAAGGTCCGGAGTTCGAGCCACGCTGGAGCCGTTACAATTGTACCCTTAGGCAAGGCATTTAAATTCCACGTTTCCTCTTCTCTCTCCCTCGTGGCGATTGATTCCATCAGGAATGAGGTATCGAGAGTGATTAATATAAGTTGTAATAACTTGTTTCGCAATCGAGCTGAAATAAATTTGTATAAACTACAATAAAACCTATGTACATTGACTGTGTGGCTTACATTCCTATATGTACTTTAGTCATACACGTGTCTACACATTTACTTAAAAAATTGAAATTATAAAATTGCGAAAAATACAATAGAAATGAAAGGTAAGAGGGGTGGAGGTGTATGATGTGCAAAGACTATTAAAGGAAGTCAGTATTTCAATACATTTTAATTGATAAAAAAGATTTTCAGAACTGTACAAATACAATTTCGCCAAAAAGATGACTTAAAGTGCCTCAGACCACAGGAAGATGACATTTTATCCATAAGCCACCAACGGTCTCGTACCTATATCCTAGGACACCCCCTCTATTTTTTTAAACAACGATCTCTACCCGGGGAGAAACACATGGACCTCCTACCCTAATGTGCATACACATATATCATGCTCAGGCTACGCCCCTGTGTGGTCTGCTACTGTAGCGTGGAGTGCAGCCTTGAAGCCCCTAGTGGAGCGCTCGGTGTCAGATACATCAGATTTAATTCAGTAACGTGGTTAATACCACCAGTTACGATGTTTGTTTTGGGGGTTTAAAGTCACACCAACAGCTTAGGTCATAGGGTCAGTATGGTGACTCCCGGGGCCAGCCATTGTTGTTGTTGTTGTGGGAAGACCTCGTGTGGCCCTCCGAACAGTATTTCAGGCACAGACGGGCATCCGGATAGAAGCACCGACCTTCCACAAGCCAGCCCGGATAGAAGCACCGACCTTCCACAAGCCAGCCCGGATAGAAGCACCGACCTTCCACAAGCCAGCCCGGATAGAACCACCGACCTTCCACAAGCCAGTCCGGATAGAAGCACCGACCTTCCACAAGCCAGCCCGGATAGAAGCACTGACCTTCCACAAGCCATCCCGGATAGAAGCACCGACCTTCCACAAGCCAGCCCGGATAGACAGCCCGGATAGAAGCACCGACCTTCCACAAGCCAGCCCGGATAGAACCACCGACCTTCCACAAGCCAGCCCGGATAGAACCACCGACCTTCCACAAGCCAGCCCGGATAGAACCACCGACCTTCCACAAGCCAGTTGGACAGCATCCTCATATGAAAGTATCGCTCGACACCTCATTGGGATTCAAACCTACACAAATGAGGGACAGTCGTGATAGCGCAGTGGATGCGCGTTCGCTTCAGGTCCGGAGTTCGAGTCCCGCTGGAGCCGTTACGATTGTGCCCTTAGGCAAGGCATTTAAATTCCACGTTGCCTCTTCTCTCTCCCTCGTGGCGATGGATTCCATCAGGTATCGAGAGTGATTAATATAAGTTGTAAGAACTTGTTTCGCGATCTAGCTAAAATAAATGTGCTTAAACTAACGAGGGACACATGTTTGCAAGTCGATCACTCGATCACGGAGTAACCCACCAGTCAACGAGAGTGATTAATATAAGTTGTTAAAACTTACTTCGCAATCGTTATAAAATAAATAAAGTTAAAACTTTTAAATTACATTGGATGGGTTTAAAGTTAGCGTGGATGCCGAAAACCCACGATTCATTCCTTAATTAATGTATAATCTATTCTACCACACTATCAGAATCTGGTCTTGAAACGGTGATTATTTCGGCGACTTAAAACAGATTCATTGTGCATTCTCAAACCTTACGAGTAGCTTATGGTTTGTCGGAGATAGATATATCTATATACGTATATCCCATTGCAATATTTCCTGGAATATCTTTTTTCTTTTTCTTTTTTTCGAGTTTATGAAGGTCTGCCCGCCCGGAGGCACTGTAAGTGAGCGTACACAGTATGCTCACCTGTTGAGGCTTGACCCCGACGTGTATCCCTCACGTCTTAAAGATATATTTTGTAATACCAAAGGGATAAATTTTCATAAAAACAGCTGATTTTGGCGCTGTGTATTTAATGCCTAAAGTTTGTATAATTTAATCTCAAAGTATGACGGTTGCACTAATGGTTAATGAAACCAGTGTAATGTGCTTCCGTTGGTCCTACTCTTGTTTCTTTATGTGTATAGACGTGTATCATGGGTTTCGACAGTATTATTGTGTTCTGTAGTCCGGGATCGATTCACTTGTGTTAATTTTCGAATTTCGAATCTTTGAAGTTCTAATAATCTAAAATTTACTTTTTTGTTACGTCTGAAAGTTTTATGTGCATTCGTACTGCCTGTTTTACTAAGAAATGGCCTTTAATGTATGAGCTAGATTATATGCCACAGAAAGAACTACAAGCCCATGCATTTCGGTCCTGGAATATATTTGAGGAAGTCGGAAGATATAGGTGGTAGTCGTGATGGTGATATAATCCGGGATTTTATCTTTGAACAGGAATGTATCACAGGCAACAGACACAAATATTTTTTTATTTTTGGCCTATGGTCATATAGTAAGTAATATATAATAAAGGCAACCAACGAAATTGAAACATGCATGCAGAAACATCGACGAGAAACTAGGTAAACACGACCAGATCACTGATTTGCCCTCGTGGTCCCGACCGGAAGACCTTATTCTATCAACAAATACTTTTTATTTCATGGAGATCGGTCAAATAACACCAGAATGGCACATTGTTTCATCGTGAACAGCAGGGCATGAAATGTTGTCGTTTTGGCTGGGTGTTCTATTATATATATTCTATATATTCTATATTCTATATTATATATTACTTACTATATGACCATAGGCCAAAAATAAAAAAAAATTGTGTCTGGTGCCTGTGGAATGTATGTTTACATGTAAGATTACATCAGTCGATTGGACCAATTGTTAAATAATTACTATAAGTGTCGGACATATGTTGTAAACAAATTGGTTTTACATCGAATAACAAAAGCCAGGTGTCTAATAATTATAGCGTATATAATAAGTTATTTATGATAAGATGCGTAGAGGATACCAGCATTTAAGCACGCTGCACAAACCTACCACCATTCATAAGTGTATAAAGATTTAAGATGATAGTGGAATTAATATAAGTTTTCTGAAAACTTGTTTTCCAATCTAAACCATTCACAATTTATGTAATTTGTAACATTTGTGTGTGTTATACATGTAAATTTATTGGAATAAATACTGTTTAAACCAAGATTTAAAGGGAGGTAATCTATAGTCTAAATACACGGTCTATCATGGTACATAAAATAAAAGTACACACAACAAAGCAATTAAGTAATAACGACACATATTCACATGCAACAGAAATCAACAGCATAAGAAATCACACACAAAACAACCAACACACCCCATCCCATCCCAAGCTACCCCCTCACATTCAATTGGAGAGAGTATTTAAGGGTTATCATGTGGTCTGTCGGACGGAATATTGTGTCTTCGCAATATCTAACTTGCTATCTTTGCCCGCACATGTGTTCATATGCTTCGTTTAGCCGGTGCCAGGGGGAAATGTATGATAATTATATATCTAAACTGTAAATAAATTATAAATTGTACTTGTATATAACAATGTGTGTATGATATAATTGTAATACTGTTATTGTAAATTTGTATAAATTCTGAACATGTATTTTTTGAATTTGTATCAAATGCTCATCTATATGGTGGTACTAACGAATATATATACATAATACGACTAGGGGACACGGGATGAAACTGGCATAATCTGTGTCGTTTAAATACCTTCAGATTAGGAGTTCACCGAGCACCAGTAATTTTGTAATCCAGGGATCGCAGGTTCGATCCCCCGTCTGACCCTAATAAAATTAACAGTCTTTCAGATGGGACGTTAAACCGTAGTCTCGTGTCGGTGCTTTACACAGTACACGTAAAAGAACCAGAGGAGACTCTGTAATGGGTCTCTTTCTGTATCATTGCACTATCCTCCAAAATCTAAAATGACTAATCTCTTCAGGAGGCGTCGCTCATATGGGTAACCTGTAGCGACGATAAATAAACGTAAAACACACAACACATGGGACGTTAAACCGAGGTTTCGTGTCGGTGCTTTACATCGTGCACGTAGAAGAACCAGATGAGACTCTGGAATGGGTCTCTGTCTGTATCCTTGCACAGCGACGATAAATAGGACCTAAAGGTAAAACACACCGAGCATCAGGTGGGCCACTAGAAGTCATTCCTTTACACTCGGTCTCAGAACAGTGAGTGAGATACTAAAATATCCAAGTAGGAACGTTATGCAACCCAGTCAATAATTATAAATTCATTATTTTAGAAACTGAAGTCTCAGATCCCTCGACAGCACGACAGTGGCCAGTTTGAACACTGCTGTATAATGTAATGTTTGGGAAGTTCTGGCACCACCACATATGTGGCGTCCTTGGTCCAGTGGTAAGATGTCGGATTTGTAATCGAAGAGTCCCGGGTCCGATACTCGGTAAGGACATGCAGGCATAGAGTGGTGGAACCTATGCTCGGCGTATTTTCTATTTTCATCCGTATTTAAAATATTTATATAGTTCTAGGCTAATTTCGCCGACAGAGCTGAAGCATGGTTCAATAGCATTCCGTTACGTGTATCAGTAGGCTGATGCAACTGTCACATGACTGGTCCAGCAGACGAATATTAACAAGCAAATCATTGGGAGAATATTTCCACCGAAACTGTGTATGAGCAACTCCGGTAACTATCCGAATTTAAAAAAATCTACACCTGACCCGAACAATAGTTTCTATACCATTTCTGATTAAGACCAATAAATGTACTATATCAAAATAAGATATTCAACAAGTTATGGTGGATACATAAAAAATAACAAGTAGGCATACGCCGTGCATAGGTGCCCTGAAGTCTTCAGGTCCCCATATCAACGGGTGCCGATCGACACCGTTGCGATAGAGCAGCAAGGTCACGTGATGAAGCTAAATACTGTCGACAATAGTGTTTTGAAAGTTGTTTTCATGACTTAAGAAAATAATAGTAGGCCTATATACGGCATGTGCAATTAACATGTTATACTGGTCATTATATGTGGGATTTACGCCGAGCATAATTATGTGGTGTCATTGAGAAAGGCACTTCACACACATTGCTTAGTAATGGTTAACCGCTTAGGTCGTCTAATCCTGCCTAGGAAAACATGTATTGGTCTCCGCAATGGGTTTGGCATTAATGAAACATGCACTATAGACCCCTTGCACGTGACGTAATAGATAAGCCGTCCGCCATGTTGGAGGCATAAGATAATATCCGGGATAATCCACACGAGGAGAAGCACATATAAAGCAACAGATAAATAGTAAACATTTTCACGATAACATTTAATTTTCATTGAAATGGTCAATTATTGTCGAGTGTTGGGTTGTCACAATAGGTCAGACAGGGAGAATGATAAACAATACTACCGATTGCCTGAGGTAGTGACTCGTGAAAGTGAAAAGACGAAAGAAATGACAATTGAAAGAAGGCGTCTGTGGTTGGGAAATTTAAATCAGGATTTTACCGGAAAAAAACCTGAAAAATATTCGTGTGTGCTCAGATCACTTCGTGTCCAGTAAGTATATAATGATATTTGATATACTTTCTACTTTTTTTGTATTTTATTTCGTTATCATTATTTACTTTAATTTGTACTTTGATAACTGTACATACTAACATAGCGAGTAGCCATTTACTCGTAACTGTAGACAAGTCAATTGTACACTATGTATGTTCCATTAATGTCAAACCCCTCTCGGGGACCTAGACATTTTTCCTGGACAGGCGTAGCTGACCTAAGCGATTTAACCAGTACTAAGCAATGTGTGTGAGGTGCCTTGCCGAGTATCGAACCCGGACCATTTTATTCCAAATCCGACGCTATACCACTGGCCCACGGACGCCACACTGTAACATGACATTTAATAATACTAATTTTAATGTGCTATATGTACGATTGCAGTTAAATTATATTAGGTTCGATATCTTCCTGTAATGTCAAGCCCCTCGCGGGGATGTACACATGTACAACCGATGCATGGATAAAACACATGACTACATGGGAGCTGGCCACTTGTCATAATTTATGAAACAATTGCACTGCATCACAACCTTTATTTGTCCGAATAATAGCAGGCTCCAAGTCCAACATATGACTATGCTTTTAAATTCAGGCAGTTTGACTAAATAAATGTTTATTCTCTTTACTTCAGAGAAGAAGGCAGATCTGTATGACAGAGACAACCCCGACTGGGCTCCAACAGTGGACATGGGTCTGATCTGGCGCAAGACCGATTCCAGAGACGTCTGGATCGCACCAGGAAGGGCGATGCTGCTAGGACACTTCTTGATTTCTCGGAAGGTGCAGGAACATTTCCAGATGTAGAAGTCGAAACAGATCCAGGCATATCTTGTCAGACAGATATTACCTGTTCTGGGATCACAGCTATGGATAAAGAAATTCTCCATTTGAAAACTCAAAATAAGGAACTGAATGACAAACTTTCTGGCGAACAACCCTATAGTATTGAGTCAATGACAGGAAATGATGAAAAAGTGAAGTACTTCACAGGATTAACATGTTTTTCTGTGCTCTTTACACTGTTTCAGTATTTGGAGCCTTATATACCTGTTAAATTGTCGCTGACAAAGTTTGAGACTCTTATGTTGGTATTAGTTAAGTTACGACTGAACCGTAGCAATCAGTTCCTGTCCTACCAATTCAAAGTCTCTCCATCAAATGTGTCAAGGACATTTTTCGAAGTAGTGGATATTATGTACGTGCGCATGAAACCGCTGGTTTACTAGCCAGATAGAGAAACATTAAGACTGACAATGCCCATGCAATTTAGAAAACACTTTGGAACAAAATGTGCTGTCATAATAGACTGTTTTGAAGTATTTATCGAACGACCTTCAAACTTAAAAGCACGTGCGGAAACCTGGTCTTCTTACAAGCACCATAATACTGTGAAATTTTTGCTCGGAATTACGCCACAAGGAGTAATTTCATTCATATCCAAATCATGGGGTGGACGAACGAGTGATAAGCACATAACAGAGAATTGTGTTTTTTTGAGTAATATTCTTCCGGGCGACATCATTTTAGCAGACAGAGGATTCGATATTCAAGCTACAGTTGGTAGCTTGTGTGCTGAGGTGAAAATCCCTGCTTTCACGAAAGGGAAGAGTCAACTTTCGCCTCTAGATGTGGAGGCTACGAGGAAAATTGCGAATGTTAGGATTCATGTAGAGAGAGTCATTGGTTTAGTAAGGCAAAAATACACTATTCTCAGTGGTACACTGCCTATCGATTTTCTATTAACAAAGAAAAACGATGACATTCCTTTAGTGGATAAAAGTGCCCATGTTTGCTGTGGACTTGTTAATATGTGCGAATCAGTAGTAGACTTTGATTGACAGCAATTTTTATCAGCGAAAATTCATTTAATATGGACCAGGATACATTTCATACATATACGTATAAATATATATATAAGAAGCATATCCATGGTCTTACTGTACACTACCGTAATAATAAATTCTATGTTTTTTTGCTCTGTTTATATTTTCCATCTCTGTTACAGAGCAAAATACATAGAATTGTCAGGAGCCAGAAACTAATGATTACAATAGCTACATGTAATAAAGATTTTATTACAGAACCAACATGTTTATTCATTTCTCTACCAGAATAACAATATTAGAACAATTGAAAAGATTATAATCTTGATATAACATGCTAGCCTGGGTTCCAGTCTGTTGATTTTAACTTCTGACAATATTGAATAGACCGCAGGATTTGTTTGTGAAGCATTAACACACCTTTACACGTTTCTTTGAAAACTGGGGCAGTTTTCTACACTCCGGACAGTACCATAATCGGCTCTTTGGTTTACTGGTCATTTTTAGGCATATAAAATGAAACCATTTAATATCACAGTTTTCATTGTCACAGAACACCATCTTCCCAGATTCAACCTGATCACAGTAGCACCAGGTTATTTCATTTGATGTATCCACGTTATTCTCACATGACTTGGTCAAGTTACATGCTGCATGTACTGTCAGAGGGGCAGTGCCAGGCAGTCTAGAGTAGAACTTTCCAACCAGTTCTGGTAATATTGCCGTTCTAAATATAATAGCTGAATTATCCACCACTTCTTCCCACAGGTCCTGCTGAAAACTGATCTCCTCAATATGCATGTCTATCTCAGTCCATACAATAAAATAACACGATTCACATTTTGTGACACCTAACTGTGTTTGAATCTGATAGAAATAGGGGTGCTTTTCATCCAGATGTAATTCTCCATCTTCACCCCACTTCAGATAAAAGCTTCCATCTTCCTCTAAAATAATATTCCTCTTTGTGTAGGGACATTTCACTTCAATTATGCTCCGTCCACAACAATCACATGATATGATGCCGTCTGGTGTGGCGCCTATCCACGGATGTTCTGTGCTTACGAAAAAGCCACAACTTTCAACAGATACATTTTCATGCCCTTCTGCAGTAAATGCTTGCACAAATTTATTAAGGGCTACTTTTTCATTTTTCATTCCCCATGTTGTTGCAACACATAGCAGATTGACATATCAAACTTTGGGAAGGATTTGAACTATCTGTGGAACAGACAGCTTTCATTTTTGATGCAGTTATTCGTCCTGCTCTAAAGTTGAACCAAAGTTTGCTGCCCGATTGCTGCCTAGTTGACATTTCAACATTCGAAGCCTCCTCTTCAGTTACTGCAACAGACATGTCGTTGCATTTGGCAATAATGTCCATGTAATTCAAAGAAATTGAACGTTTATCTCTAAGTTCAGTCAACACTTTAGCATATTTTATTGCCTCTAGCTTTGGTATGTAATTCTTGGCATACTCCGGTACAACAGAAAGGATTGCTGGTTTTCTCCCTGTTGCATGGAGTCTGGCAAACAGATTACCCATTTCACTTTCTGTAGGAACTGGTACAGGCTTTTTCTCTTTTTTTGCTGATGTAGGAGTAAGCACAGGGTTGTCACATAGTTTATCAAACGTTTTCTTCAATGACTTTGCTGAACTGAAGTTTATGTATCTGGTTTCTGAATATGTCACCTTTTTCAACGATGTTGGCAGCAGCCAGTAGGCTGGTTCCTGTGTCACAGTTCTAGAATCACGAATGTGAATAGTACCTTCAATCGCGAATAAAACTGCAGCTACATGGGAGCAAACTTCACCAACACCTGCCATGCAGTCACAGTGCGAGGCCAATATTCTGCCATTTGTTTCCATTACAGCCCATGGATTTAACGATTTCTCACGTAGCCTTTGAGAGTGCAGCACCTGAAATGTTAAAAGACAGTATGGTATAATAATTACTGCTTCGTATTGTCAATGTGAATTGTAGGGGGGGAGGGGGGGAAATATATTGGTTGCTATCTTGTAAATAAATCCATTTATATTATGAGAAACCAAAAAAAAATCACTATACACATTTGCCAGACAAAAAAGGAGTGGCCTTCACCGGGAATGGCGGGATGTGAACCCTGATTTCAGAGATCCGCAATGCAGAATCTTAATCCGCCTCCAGATCATTTTTCTATGGCTATATTAGTTTCATACTCCCTTGGGTGTATGTGTTTATGGCATTCTGCAAGTCAAAATTTATATACCTAGCACCAGCTTCCGAACCTGTATTCTATCTATCTATCTTCCTTTAATGTCGAACCTCTCGTACCCCCCTTGGTATAAACGTTATCATAAATTATCAAACCCACAGCTTTGGCAGGGTCGGTGGTTAACGGTGTCATGTTGTATGTATGTTCCTTTAATGTCAAAGCGGGGACTTAGAAATGTTTTCCTCAGCAAGCTTAGCTGACCTAAGCGATTAACCAGTACTAACTTACTAAGCAATGTGTGTGAGGTGCCTTGCTCAATGACACTACATAACGTGGCCTGACCGAGTATCGAACCCGGGACCGGACCGTTCGATTCCAAATCCGATACTGGACGCCACTTGTTGAGAAAGTTACAAACATACATTAAATTATACAAGTATTTTCTCACCTTGGCTTTCACAACATGTTTGTTGTCGATGATCACAGTTTTCATAGCAGAGACCCATCCACTGATAAACTGATTATATGCGTCCAAGCCTTTGTAACATTTCAAATCTTCTGTTGTGTAAGGACTGGGTGTAAACACCAGATAATTCACAATATCTGGATATGCTACCGCTGGTAACAATTTCACATCTGAAAACGTTTTCAGTTCGTATGGATCACTAGAAATACCACCGATAATCTCAAGTTTACTGTCATATCTGGTCCTTTCAATAGGTTCTAAGCTTTCTCTATATAATACTTTACTTTGTTTTGATGGTTTTAACTGTTTCTCCGACATTATCTCTTTCAAACAAGCCTATTTCTTGTTAAAATACAGTGGATTTATAAATATTGTTGTTTTGCTATACCTCCAATATGGCGGACATACCGGTGATAGGGTAAAAATCACCCTTGCGTGCAAGGGGTCTATACACATGTATATGCTAGTCACGTTTGAACCATTTTCCTGTACCCAATAGAAGGTTGTGGTTTTATGAATTAGGTCTGCCTAGAACATGTCTTCCGGGTAACGTTCACGGCCATTTACGGAGACACCCGAAGCATTAAGCGGAAATGTCCGAATAATCAACGGACGCATTTCGCCGGTGATTGACGTCAATTCCTATGCATTTCCTCGCTTTGAAAAATTGGTCGCCATGTTTTATATCTAAAATTACTGTTTAACTATTTCTCTGCCACTTGAAATTACCGTTATCTGTTTTACGCCACCGGGTCCGGCGGGCATTCAGTGTCGAGGTCGAAGCGAAACAGTGAAGGACGGCGTGAAATCAAGGTCATGGCCGGAGGACAATGTAAACAGAATGTGAGCATTTTTCAAAACAACAAGAAATTTGGTCATCACAAACGTCGGTTATCTCTGTCAGTAAGTAACGCCACTTGGTAAATGTTGCATTAGGTATCAGAATGTCAGTTTAGATATTATCAGAATGATCGAGTAGTTGAGCCTAAATCGATCAAGTTTACAATAGTCGCACTCACACTCGCAGGTTGATGAACTTTGTTTCTTTCATCAGGCAACACTTCATTTATTCGTATGATATCGTTTTAGTTTTGGATTTTAGAAACATACAAATAGCTATGGTCATGTTGTATGTATGTATGTTCCATTAATCTTAAACACATTGTGGGGACCTAGACATGTTTTCCTCACAGGATTAGCCGACCTACATCGAGTGGTGGAACCTATGCTTGGCGTAAATCCGACATATCATGGCCTATGAAAAAAAGTTAAATGCACTTGCCATATGTTATTATTTACTTACGTCGTGAACACAACTTACAAAATATTGTTGTTGAAAATTTTACCTTCATTACGTGACCATGCGCCTCAATACACGGCACCTGTTTCCATGGGTAAATGTTGGATATCCTATTTTGACTTAATAACATGATTAACATCAATAACTAACAATATTACAACTCATAAGAAACTTTTTTTCTGGTTATTTGTACATTTTTTTTCAATTCGGATAGCTACCTGAAATGCTCATAAACCGCATTATTTCGGTGGAAAATATTTTCCCAACAAGTTGTCTGTTTATATTCGGCTATTGAACCAGTCAGGTGATAGTTGCATTAGGCTACCGGTACGCACAACTGAATGCTATTGAACCATGCTTCACCTCTGTCAGCGAAAAATAGGTTAAAACTATTTAAATATTTTAAATACGGATGTAAATGGTAAAAATACGCAGAGCATAGGTTCCACCACTCTATAAGTTATAACCATGCGCGTAACCAGTACAAAGCAATGTCTGTTACGGGTTTTGCTCAATGTCACTACATACGTGGCCTGACCGAGTATCGAACCGAGACGCTTTGATATCCGAAGTTCTACCACTGGACACCACATGTTAGTGCCATTATTCCATCTGTAGTCGGAGGATAGCGATCCATTATTCCATCTGTAGTCGGAGGATAGCGATCCATTATTCCGTCTGTAGTCTGAGACTAGCGATCCATTATTCCATCTGTAGTCTGAGGATAGCGATCCATTATTCCATCTGTAGTCTGAGGATAGCAATCCATTATTCCATCTGTAGTCCGATGATAGTGATCCATTATTTCATCTGTAGTCCGAGGATAGCAATCCATTATTCC
Source organism: Archivesica marissinica (assembly GCA_014843695.1). Classification (NCBI taxonomy): domain Eukaryota; kingdom Metazoa; phylum Mollusca; class Bivalvia; order Venerida; family Vesicomyidae; genus Archivesica; species Archivesica marissinica. Next base: position 34,761,886 of record CM026400.1, on the reverse strand, counting down.
ATCTGTAGTCTGAGGATAGCGGTCCATTATTCCATCTGTAGTCCAAGGATAGCGATCCATTATTCCATCTGTAGTCGGAGGATAGCGGTCCATTATTCCATCTGTAGTCGGAGGATAGCGATCCACAGGTGTGTCTGCAATACTTTGACTAGGTCGAGTACGCTTACTATATAGTAGAATGGTTCAACTACCGTCCTTTCGCAAGCCAGCTGGAGAGCTTCAATCCGTCCTTGCTATTGCTCAGACCCACAGTGATAGCAGCAATGGATTGCCAATCCATGATTGAATCACTCTGCTTACAAATGGTAATTTCACATAAGCATGTTCGTTTATGGCCATATATTCCAAATTTTACTTTTGACTGTAATAATTTATTATTGAAAAATGAAAATATAAGACAATAATCACAATATCTAATCATCCGCCCCTTACAATACCTCGGGGTGCAGCACATTCTAAGTAAACACATAATAGGGCTTTAAAGCCTGGTCATGTGGAAATCATGAGCCTTTAATTAAGAGCATGTTTATGATATGTTTGTTTTTCTTATAGGATAAATTATATAATTTTGAGTCAATGGGACTTTAAAAAATGTTGACTTTAAAGTGCTAAATAATCAATTTCTTATTTTTCATTACAGAAATGTCAAACCTAAATGATATTGGAATATCCCCCGTGCTCTTACAAGCTATAAGCCAATCACTGAGTTCAACCACCTCTGAATCACCAGTAACCGCAGTGATGGAGACCCCAAACCCCACACCTGACGAAAGCGGCGCGGCTGTTGACCAACAGCTTGCTGGCAGGTTTCTTAAGCAACAACATGAGCAGGCCAATGTGACGCAGGCCACTAGAGACACTAACTCAGCCTTACAAAGTGACACCATAAAGACAATGTTAAAAATAAAAATGGCTGCTAATGCACTGACCAAAGCATATGCTGCTGATGCTAAAAGAAGTGAAGACAACATGGTGAGTGGTAGTTCTGCTTCGGATTTAGCAATGGCTAATGTGCTCACAGCTCTAGCTTCCCAAAGTGGCAAAGCCTTTATTGCCCCGAATCGTGCAGGGGATTCAACTTTGACATTTCCCGGACAAAATGGCGGGGCTCCCTCTTCTGCTGCAGTGCAAAATGTTAAGGAACTAGACTATTACAAAACCGTTCAAGTCGGCAATCGGAAATTGTTGATCAGAACAAGGCCCGATACAGGTGTGTCAGAAATTGAAAAAGAAGAAGAGTTGGTGGATGCTTCTACCCATGATGATTGTAGCGATAGTGGGCTCAATGCTGGGGAAACAACTTATACAATGATCAAACCAGAACCAGACTTAGAAAGCTTGGAACCAGTCAAGCTTCAAACACAGTCTGCTGTTTCAAATATTCTAATGTCAGATGCTAATAAAGCCAACTTGGTGGGAAGTTCATTGTTACTATCTGATACACAGGCGTCACAGTCTACATCTGTAGTAACAAGTCCAGAATCGAGACCAAATACACAACTAGTGTTTTCTTTTAACCCGACCGCAAGCACGTCGGATGTTGCAACGGATAATAGGTTCAAGGTCATTGAACACGAGGGCAAACGCTACATCTTACAAACACACGATTATGACGCTGCAGGGCAAGTAGCGGATGCATGTACACAGTCCACGGAGGAAGTACAGACGTATACAGTTCAGATAGGTGCCGACGACGGGGTTACGTACACAAGCGTGGCGGAACAGGAAGTAGTGACTGTTGGTCAACAGCAGGAGGAAGCAGACGGCATGGCAATGTCTGCATACCCTGTGTCAGGTGGACTGTCTGGCACCCCATGTCCCATTTGTGGGGATAATGTTTCTGGTACGCAATTATTGTTTTGTGGGTGTCTCTTAAAGACAGATTATGCATTTGTTTATACAATTTTATTTTAGCTCAATTGCGAAAAAAGTTCTTCCAACTTATATTAATCACTCTCGAGACCTCATTACTGATGGAATCTATTGCCACAAGGGAGAGAGAAGAGGCAACATGGAATTTAAATGACTTTCCTAAGGGCACAATCGTAACGGCTCCAGCGGGGCTCGAACTCCGGTCCTTTCGCACATGAAGCGAACGCGCTATCACGACTTCCACTGTTTTAGAGTATATCCATGTATATTCGTTAGAAAACTAGTGTTACCCAAGTTTTGAAGTAATAAAGCCATCATTTTAAACATATTTTAATTTATTTCAACATATATAATCTGGATTAGGAACTGGATATATGATAATCTATTTTTTCATTCAACTCACTTTGTAGTTCGATTTCTCATTAACACATCACAATAGATGATAAATTAATATGAGTAGGTCATTCTTTATATGTGTTATTAAATTTGCTGCCATAAAAAATGGGAATACATGTATTTTATAATTACTTTATGTACAATGTATATACTTGTACAATAAAACTAGCATGGCTTGTCACAGACAGATGGACAGTATACTGGTACAACACAACTAGCATGGCTTGTCACAGACAGACGGACAGTATACTGGTACAACACAACGAGCATGGCTTGTCACAGACAGATGGACAGTATACTGGTACAACACAACGAGCATGGCTTGTCACAGACAGATGGACAGTATACTGGTACAACACAACTAGCATGGCTTGTCACAGACAGACGGACAGTATACTGGTACAACACAACTAGCATGGCTTGTCACAGACAGACGGACAGTATACTGGTACAACACAACTAGCATGGCTTGTCACAGACAGACGGACAGTATACTGGTACAACACAACGAGCATGGCTTGTCACAGACAGACGGACAGTATACTTGTACAACACAACTAGCATGGCTTGTCACAGATGGACAGTATACTGGTACAACACAACTAGCATGGCTTGTCACAGACAGACGGACAGTATACTGGTACAATACAACTAGCATGGCGTGTCACAGATGGACAGTATACTGGTACAACACAACTAGCATGGCTTGTCACAGACAGATGGACAGTATACTGGTACAACACAACTAGCATGGCTTGTCACAGACGGACAGTATACTGGTACAACACAACTAGCATGGCTTGTCACAGACAGATGGACAGTATACTGGTACAACACAACTAGCATGGCTTGTCACAGACGGACAGTATACTGGTACAACACAACTAGCATGGCTTGTCACAGACGGACAGATAGACAGACTTCTTGTTTTAGTTTCAATCCGCGTACATGTACATGTAACAATATGCCATAGAATTATCTTGTTTTATCTCGTGCAGGTTTTCACTACGGAATATTCACCTGTGAAAGTTGTAAAGGGTTTTTCAAGCGTACTGTACAAAACAAAAAGTCATTTGTGTGTCCAAGAAGTGGGGAGTGTGAAATAGTGTTGGGCAATCGGAAGAAATGTCCAGCATGTAGGTTCGCTAAATGTCTCGTGATGGGCATGAAGTTGGAAGGTAAGATTTTCAAATTATTCCATATATATATATATATATAGGATCAATCTTTCATGAGTGGTGATTTCATACCATATTCAGGGTTCATTCTAGGTCAGAATTTTTGGGAGAAGTGAGAAGGCGCGTGATCGCTTCCTTAAATGGTGTTCTTTAATATATTTCTGCAAAATAGGGTAAAAATGCACAGTACAACCATTAAATACAACATTTGAATAGAAGGAGTGCTTTATAATGGGCCAGTGTATCTTACTTAGACACAATTTTGTTTGAAAATCGTAACCAAAAAATTTAAAAAAATATTTATTTTTTAGGGAGAAGTGGGGCCCCCAAAGGGCGAAGTCAGGGTACCTAGGGTGACTATTTCGCCCACATCGCCCTCTAGACAGATCCCTGCATATTTTATGAAACCAGTTTTGGAATTTTGCTATTAAAGTTTTAGCGAGTTTCATAGCAACATTCCAAAAAGAGTTTCATAAAAATATAGTATGAAATTACCACAGTAACAACAACCATAAAAATATAGTATGAATTTACCACAATAACAACAACCATAAAAATATAGTATGAAATTACCACAGTAACCACAACCAGAAAAATATAGTATGAAATTACCACAGTAACAACAACCATAAAAATATAGTATGAAATTACCACAGTAACAACAACCAGAAAAATATAGTATGAAATTACCACAGTAACAACAACCAGAAAAATATAGTATGAAATTACCACATTACCACAACCATAAAAATATAGTATGAAATTACCACAGTAACAACAACCAGAAAAATATAGTATGAAATTACCACATTACCACAACCATAAAAATATAGTATGAAATTACCACAGTAACAACAACCATAAAAATATAGTATGAAATTACCACAGTAACAACAACCAGAAAAATATAGTATGAAATTACCACATTACCACAACCAGAAAAATATAGTATGAAATTACCACAGTAACAAAAACCATAAAAATATAGTATGAAATTACCACAGTAACCACAACCATAAAAATATAGTATGAAATTACCACAGTAACAACAACCAGAAAAATATAGTATGAAATTACCACAGTAACAACAACCAGAAAAATATAGTATGAAATTACCGCAGTAACAACAACCAGAAAAATATAGTATGAAATTACCACAGTAACCACAACCAGAAAAATATAGTATGAAATTACCACAGTAACAACAACCAGAACAATATAGTATGAAATTACCACAGTAACAACAACCAGAAAAATATAGTATGAAATTACCACAGTAACAACAACCATAAAAATATAGTATGAAATTACCGCAGTAACAACAACCAGAAAATATAGTATGAAATTACCACAGTACCACAACCAGAAAAATATAGTATGAAATTACCACAGTAACAACAACCATAAAAATATAGTATGAAATTACCACAGTAACAACAACCAGAACAATATAGTATGAAATTACCACAGTAACAACAACCATAAAAATATAGTATGAAATTACCACAGTAACCACAACCATAAAAATATAGTATGAAATTACCACAGTAACAACAACCAGAAAAATATAGTATGAAATTACCACAGTAACAACAACCATAAAAATATAGTATGAAATTACCGCAGTAACAACAACCAGAAAATATAGTATGAAATTACCACAGTACCAACAACCAGAACAATATAGTATGAAATTACCACAGTACCACAACCATAAAAATATAGTATGAAATTACCACAGTAACAACAACCATAAAAATATAGTATGAAATTACCACAGTAACAACAACCAGAACAATATAGTATGAAATTACCACAGTAACAACAACCATAAAAATATAGTTATGAAATTACCACATTACCACAACCATAAAAATATAGTATGAAATTACCACAGTAACAACAACCATAAAAATATAGTATAAAATTACCACAGTAACAACAACCATAAAAATATAGTATGAAATTACCACAGTAACAACAACCAGAAAAATATAGTATGAAATTACCACAGTAACAACAACCATAAAAATATAGTATGAAATTACCACAGTAACAACAACCAGAAAAATATAGTATGAAATTACCACAGTAATAACAACCAGAAAAATATAGTATGAAATTACCACAGTAACAACAACCATACAAATATAGTATGAAATTACCACAGTAACAACAACCATAAAAATATAGTATGAAATTACCACAGTAACAACAACCATAACAATTAGAAAAATACTTTTTCTGTTTGGCAGTATACTTTTGGGTCTTATTACATATCAAGGAAATCAGTATGGTGCAACCGTACGCCGTAGTAAATAGTCCCTGATAATCATACAAACCCACACAAATAATCGAACAATATTTACCTAGCATTTTACTGATGTTCAACAAAGAATGATGGCAAAGTTGCAAACTATATGTAGAATGTGTCAAATGCAAGCTAGCATGCCGTGACCAATCAGAATCCTTCCAGATTGTATTACACGTGTGTACATACAAGAAAATATGTAATGGCTGTATGAAACTGAATAAAAGCAAAAGTTTTCTTGGTAGAACCATCGACCCCATACCTAGTTGATAGCTAACTCGCATGATCATATTCTACATTCACTTGCGGGATTCATACCTAAATCGTTGACGGGCAAGCAATTTGAAAACTACAACCATAAAACTATTTACAACACTTTTATAGCCGCTATTCCACGTTCTTGTCTATTCACATAGATATTGCAATATGTAGTACATTGTGCCTATTGCTTCAATAGTACCGGCCCAAACACTGTACTGGCCACATCACGGTTGTCATTCTTACGGCAGTGTTTGGGTCTATGGTTCATATTGCCACTTTTATCGCTAATCCAATCACTCACTTATATACTGTAATGGTGTAGATATCATGATAAAATATGTTCTTATCCAATTGCTAGAATCCTAGTTATTTCTATATATGACTTACAGGGCGTTCATTTGACCCGAGCTCCCGGGTTTTCACGCACGAAAATTGATAAAGACGTATGTTTGACTCTTTGTGAAAATGCCCTGAGAGTCAACTTTGACCCGGGGCGTTGATCGGTCATGCGTCATCAAATATTTTCTCAGCTGAGTAATTATCAAAATCTGTCTGTCTACGAGGTCGAAGACCGTAATCGTTCATATATAAAACGCAGTTATTTTCATCAAAAGTCTGCTGCATTTGGTTCTCAACCACCCAACTGAATAATGACATCAACCACGCGTTTTGACCCTAACCCTAACCGGAGCAAGTGATGAAGGCGTTCTTTATGCGTGGTTGATACTATATTCTGATCGGCTGGTTGAGATAAAGATTTTACGCAAACTTTAGTATCAAAGGGAAATAAATCTTTAATAACGTTTCTCTAATACCTGTACAGATCGGTATTTGTCCGGTAAAAATTAGTTTTTATCAAAAGACAATTATTATTGATTGTCACATTAAACACCGTTAGCAAGTTTTGCAAACAACCAATTACGTAAAGTACCAACATGCATATATTTGACTCTTGAAAATTCCAGCTTGACTCTTGAAAATTCCTGTTTGACTCTGAGATTTTGACCTCAAGGGTCATTGACTCTTGAGTTTCAAAGTCTAGTGAACGCCCTGACTTATATGTATAGATTTTTATTTATATTTCTATATATTATTGTCATGTGTAAATGTTTAAAATTGCATCTGTAATTGTGAAGCGCAATAGAATAATTTTTAATTTTTGTGCTATATAAATTCTATGTATTTGTATAGTATTCTGATAAAATGAGTAATTGATCTCTTCGTTTATACAAATTTATTTTAGCTCAATTGCGCAACAAGTTCCTACAATATTAATCGCTCTCGAGACCTCATTCCTGATGGAATCCATCGCCATGAGGGGGAGAGAAGAGGCAATGTGGAATTTAAATGCCTTGCTTGCATAAGGGCACAATCGTAACGGCTCCAGCTGGGCGCGAACTCCGGGCCTTTCACACCTGAAGCGAACATGCTACCACAATTGGCCTCTTCTGTTGTGGAGTAACGGGTTAACACCACTCATCCATGGAAGCTTAATCAGTTGTTATAGTAATATTGATATAAAACATTTTACAGCAATTCGACAAGACCGAATGAGAGGTGGGAGAAGCAGCTATGGAGGAAGCTCACCATTCGAGGAGAAGCGAAAACGACCAATCAAAATGGTGCAGCGGAGGCCAAGTATAATAAATCTGAATGAAAGTACACTTGTCTCAGTGTTGAATTCTGGAACACAGCGTCCTGAGAAAACATTTGTTCCACAGATATTGACGGATATTATGAACCTGGAGTCGCTGTTGTGCGACGATGACATTCCGGCGAGTATATCCGCCGAGGACTTCACTATTTCGAACCCTAATGTGTTCCTTACGTTACTGCAGTTGTGTGAATTAAAACTGTACAAAATTGTGCGCTGGGCTCGGAATTTACCATATTTCGCAAATATTTCCGTAAGTATTTTAAAAACAGTTATTGAGTAGAATGGTGGAAATTGACGTATCTGTCCTGTTGATGTAGCCAGAAGCCTGTCCTGTTGATGTAGCCAGAACCATGTCCTGTTGATGTTCTGGCTTAGCCAGAACCCTGTCCTGTTAATGTAGCCAGAACCATGTCCTGTTGATGTAGCCAGAACCCTGTCCTGTTGATGTAGCCAGAACCCTGTCCTGTTAATGTAGCCAGAACCCTGTCCTGTTGATGTAGCCAGAACCCTGTCCTGTTAATGTAGCCAGAACCCTGTCCTGTTGATGTAGCCAGAACCCTGTCCTGTTTATGTAGCCAGAACCCTGTCCTGTTGATGTAGCCAGAACCCTGTCCTGTTAATGTAGCCAGAACCCTGTCCTGTTGATGTTCTGGCTTAGCCAGAATCCTGTCCTGTTGATGTAGCCAGAACCCTGTCCTGTTGATGCAGCCAGAACCCTGTCCTGTTGATGTAGCCAGAATCCTGTCCTGTTGATGTAGCCAGAACCCTGTCCTGTTGATGTAGCCAGAACCATATCCTGTTGATGTTCTGGCTTAGCCAGAATCCTGTCCTGTTGATGTAGCCAGAACCCTGTCCTGTTGATGTAGCCAGAACCATGTCCTGTTGATGTTCTGGCTTAGCCAGAATCCTGTCCTGTTGATGTAGCCAGAACCCTGTCCTGTTAATGTAGCCAGAAAATGTTGTCCTCTTAATGTAGCAAGAACCCTGTCCTGTCCTGTTGATGTAGCCAGAACCCTGTCCTGTCCTGTTAATGTAGCCAGAAAATGTTGTCCTGTTAATGTGGCCAGAACCCTGTCCTGTCCTGTTGATGTAGCCAGAACCCTGTCCTGTTGATGTAGCCAGAACCCTGTCCTGTCCCGTTGATGTAGCCAGAACCATGCTCTGAAACATACAAATATCCTCATTTTAATTTTATGTTTACTCTAATATAACCGTGTTTTGTTTTACAGACAGACGACCAGATTTTGCTCCTTCAGAATTGCTGGTGTGAGTTACTGGCCCTTACATTGTGTTGGAAATCCCTACAGTTGACCAATGAAATCATATTCTTTCACGGGCAAGCAATTGATCTGGACAAAGCTTGTTCGCTGGATCTTGGTGAAATGTTCAGTAAAATGTTAGCCGTCGTGGAACAGTTTAAGCGACTGAAAGTTGACCAATACGAGTGTGTAGCATTGAAAGTAATCATTCTCATTTGTCCAGGTAAATGTTTACGTTTTGAACTTTATTTATTTTACGATTGCGAAGCAAGTTCTAACAACTTATATTAATCACTGTCGTTGGCGCGGATGAAAGCGTAAATGTGGTCATTCGTGCGGGAGGAATACTAGGAGAAAACCCACCTGTCCGAGGATCGAACCTGGGTTGCATTGGTGAGAAGCGAGCGAGCTAACTACTGCGCTAATCAGACAGGTAAATGTTTATAATTTATTACTGTAATCGTCTATATATAGGTCGCATTGGAATGAATATATGATGCAGTTAAAAACAGAGGAAAAAAATGCGTCTTATATATAGACTATAGGTAACTTATTTTCTGTATCTTCATGTATGTGCAACGTATCATTTACTCGGCCATAAGTCGACCATATTTGCTTCTAAAAAGTGCTCCATAATTGTCCATTAACTAAAGGTTTAGTTAGTAACCCAAAAAATAAATCTAAAATATGTTATTATTTATTGTAAATAAATTTATTGTTTATTTTTAATTAAGAAATTTTATACTAGTTTGTCTTTCAGTTATTTAGTGGTGGATAAAACATGGTTTGGAGTTCTGACGCGTAGGAATTAACAATGCAGGCCATAGGTCTAAGTGGTTAATTCCGGTGCTCAGAACGACATACCATGTTTTATTCGACTATAAATAACGCAATTACAAATATTATTCCGACATGGCCAAAATATCTAAAAAGCGCAAAAATAGTTAGTGTTATTTTTTACAATGCGTAAATGACGTCACAAAATTACAAAAATGCTAGTAAAATGACATCGCATAAATTTTGGCATCACATGCTAAACAATGTATTATCGTACAGGCAAAATACTGACCCATGTTAGAATACTAAACCAATCCTAGGATTGTCTTGTTATTTGCATATTACAGTCTTCCGAAAATGCATAAAACTGCCTCACATATCAGATAAAAAAATCCTTTGGTCAAAAATAAATAAATTTTAAAGTGCTGTTTGATAATTCGTCTGGCCAGTGTCACGCACGCACATTCTGCAAGCTCAAACAAAAATAAACATATGCGGAAGATAGATGGTTCTACCTGGGTACCCATCTGTGCCTGGCAAACAAGGAGTAATATTCAACCTATATTTCAGATATCAAGGGTTTAAATGACACGGAAAAACTGTCCGAGCAACAACAAAGAGTGAGTATGGCGCTGGAAGCTTACATATACAGTCATTACAGACAGAGTCCCAGTAAGTACGGCGAGATTCTACTCCGGCTCCCGGAGCTCTCGCGCATCAGTTGTATGTTGAAAGACCACCTCATGACCTGGATGCCAGCAAACACAACGTCGTGTGGACTATTGTACGAACTACTGAAAGGCGAAAATATGAAAGATCTTGTTTAAAACGTGACGTGGGTATGGTCAAAACGTGCCAAAGCGAACTTCGATTATGAGGTATCTAGTTTGCCACGGTGGCTCCACACCCCGCATAGAGATCACCTGTCTACAATCACCAGCATTACGCATTCCCATTGTTGGTCTTTGTCTGCAGACTGTCTGACAGTAGATGCGGTTTTTTTCTCTTCATTTTTGCAATATTGAAGTTTTTAGCATGTGTCGATTTTTACTTCGATTATTTGAAATAGTCGTACAGTTGTTATCTAAAAATAGTCTTCGGAAGCATAAAAGTATACAAATGTCCCGTGTGTTTACAAACACGATGTATAATCACATTTTTATGTTTTGTCTACATCTGCAATTAAAAATGGCTCTGATCTGCCATTAAAAATGGCTCTGATCTGCCATTAAAAATGGCTCAGATCTGCTATTAAAAATGGCTCAGATCTGCCATTAAAAATGGCGTTCTGTTCGATAAGTTTGAACTTGTGTTCAATTTTTGTTTTATTATCGTCACTATAATCACATTTAATACTACCTTTCTACGACTCCTATACTTGAGGTAATTTACATAGGTTGCTTTAAAAAAGAAATTGCAATGTACTTGTTATTGCGGGACTAGTTCTGAAATATTATATATTATGATCTGATATGTTTGAATTCTATATATATTAATCATAGTTTGTCTTACCATTAGTCCGCCTCCGTGGTCGAGTGGTTAAGGTCACTGACTTGTATACCACTGTAACCTATCATCACTGATGGTCACGAGTTCGAGCCCCGCTCAGGCCGTGTCTCATTTATATGAAAAAGTTGGCAGTTTCTTACGGAGGTTGGTGCACCCAAGTACTGGTTAACCGCTGGAGCCTGCCCAGGAAAGGTGTTGTTAGGTAAACTGCCCGCCGGCGATATAGCCCAAAATGGTGCTGATGCAGGCGTAAAACCCGAAATATAAATAAATAAATATTGTCTTACCATTAACGTTATGTATCAATTCAAATAGAAATATACATACATGGAATTTACAAATTATAAGGATTATTCTCTCGACCAATCAGAATCCTTCCAGGTGTTATTACACGTGTGTACATATAAGAAAATATGTGATGGCTGTATGAAACTGAATACAAGTAAAGTTATGTGGTAAATGTTGATATAGATTCAAGTGTCAATAAATGAGCAGTCTAACCATCTACCGCTGTTTTCTTGAAAAGGGGACAATCTTAGCGTTGCAAACAAAGCGAGATATTTCACATACATATATTGCAATTGTAGCCTATTTTAACGTGCACTGGTTATAGATGCATAAACAACAAGGTATAGTGAATAAAACTGCAAATGAATAAGAACTGAAAAAGAATTCTGCCCACAAGAAGAGATGGCAAAGTTCCCCCGATGTAAATAAACCCACGCTAAAAGATTGATTGTGATTGGTTAACACCAGAGTTCTGTAGCGTACATTATAGAAAATATCCTCGCTAACAACCGGTGTCCTGCTGAGCATATATACTGGTGTTTGACCTGTGATACATTTTATTAAGCATTGTAGAAATTATAAACAAATTTACATTTATATTACTGTAAATTGTGTTTTTGTTTCACAGGTGAATTTATATACATACATTTTTAGGTCAATATTTGCACATGTAGTAAATACATCTTTATGCTGGGACATGTCCTCTACAGAGTTACATCGGTTCTCCGTGACTTGCAGCATTTCTATCTATTGGGATACATGGAGTTCTTTGTTCTCTGGGAGAAACAAAGTTTGTACAAATTTATTATAGCTTGATTGCGAAACAAGTTTGTACAACGTTAGATTAATCACTCTCGAGACCTCATTCCTGGTGGAATCCAGCGCCATGAGGGAAAGAGAGGAGACAATGTGGAATTTAAATGCCTTGTCTAAGGACACAATCGTAACGGTTACAACAGGGCGCAAACTCTGGTCGTTCAGCTCCAGGTACAGCTCAGAGCTGGGCGTAAAATAAAGAGTACTATTACCTGAAAGGTGTGCTGGACACATGATACCAGTGTCGGATGTTATCTAACTATTCTCACATCCTTAGCTCGAGTGATTTGATTGGTTGATTCCGAGTTTTGCTCTCAGCTGAACCAATCCGAAGCTGGGAGATTGGAGAACAGTTTTATAACCTCAACACGATCAAACACAGGGTTTACAGTTCACAAGGTATAGAGTTGATTGTCCTTGGATTGAACTATTTTCTGTACACAACCACCAGGGTCATACTCCTTGGGAGAAGTTGGAAAGAGCACGATGGCGTACTTAACCCATTCAACCCCAAGTAACTCACATGGACTGGTCCATGATATTTTTAGACCAATAAATTAATAACAAAATTACATTTGGATCAGTTCATTTATCAAAATGGGTAATTTTTTTCTAAAAATAGTTATATTACTTGAAAAAAGTACAGATCCTGATGAGACGGCTCATCTGGATCTAGACTTTTTTGTAAGCCAATTTAGAGGTCTGTGGTGTTGAAAGGGTTAAATGGCGTTATTGTAATAAATTCCAATAGGGTTAAAATATACATTATGACCATTTATAACATTTGAATAGAAGAAATGCTTTAAAATGTTCAGTGCATCTTACTGGACAAAATTGTGTATGAAAATTGTAAAAAAAAAAAGGTGGCAAAGTCATGGTTCCTAGGGCAACTACGGTATATCCATGGTTTCTCAGGCAACTACAGTATATCGCCCACGTCCCCGCTAGAATGAGCCCTAATGATTATATACAACACTCACTGGATGAAGTAATGAAATTATTTTTCTTTATATATTATTTTTACTACTAGAGATTATTTGTCGTCAAAACTACCTCTACAGTGGAATCTCACTAACCCAGATTGTGTTGTGCATCAGACAATCGTTAGTGGAGTTACAGATGTTAGTGGTAACCTCTACAGTGGAACCTCACTAACCCAGATTGTGTTGTGCATCAGACAATCGTTAGTGGAGTTACAGATGTTAGCGGTAACCCCTACCGTGGAATCTCACTAACCCAGATTGTGTTGTGCATCAGACAATCGTTAGTGGAGTTACAGATGTTAGCGGTAACCTCTACCGTGGAATCTCACTAACCCAGCTTGTGTTGTGCATCAGCCAATCGTTACAGATGTTAGCGGTAACCTCTACCGTGGAATCTCACTAACCCAGCTTGTGTTGTGCATCAGCCAATCGTTAGTGGAGATACAGATGTTAGCGGTAACCTCTACCGTGGAATCTCACTAACCCAGATTGTGTTGTGCATCAGACAATCGTTAGTGGAGTTACAGATGTTAGCGGTAACCTCGACAGTGGAATCTCACTAACCCAGCTTGTGTTGTGCATCAGACAATCGTTAGTGGAGTTACAGATGTTAGTGGTAACCTCTACCGTGGAATCTCACTAACCCAGCTTGTGTTGTGCATCAGCCAATCGTTAGTGGAGATACAGATGTTAGCGGTAACCTCTACCGTGGAATCTCACTAACCCAGATTGTGTTGTGCATCAGACAATCGTTAGTGGAGATACGGATGTTAGCGGTAACCTCTACCGTGGAATCTCACTAACCCAGCTTGTGTTGTGCATCAGCCAATCGTTAGTGGAGTTACAGATGTTAGCGGTAACCTCTACCGTGGAATCTCACTAACCCAGCTTGTGTTGTGCATCAGCCAATCGTTAGTGGAGATACGGATGTTAGCGGTAACCTCTACCGTGGAATCTCACTAACCCAGCTTGTGTTGTGCATCAGCCAATCGTCAGTGGAGATACAGATGTTAGCGGACACCTATCTAGCAGCCAGTTGCGTGTATTTACCGTTGTCCGGCGAAGAATTACATAACTTTATGCAAAGTTATCTCTGCTCTGGCGTGAAGCCATTTATCTATTTTATTGAGAGACCAAGGCTGGAGGTAATAATACCTTAACTCTCAAACTCCAGTTAAAACCATTTGATTTGTTGATCCCGAGATTTGGCCTCGGCTCAACCAATCAGTAGGCATGATACAAAGTTTGAGATTTGAGGAGAGATTTACATCTGCCAGACCAGGTCAGAGAGGTCTTAATGTGCATAGTTGGAATGTCCCGTTAGCACCCTATGTAACCTCGGACAATAAATCAATATTTACTGTGAAAAGTTGATACAATGGGCACAATCACAACAGCTACAGCTGGGCTAAAAAAGTTTTAAAAATGAAGAAAAATTTATAGAAAAGATAAAAAAAAATTGTTATTTTTTCAGCACCCATTATGCTATCAAAGCGCTGGCGCTAGCGAGCAATTTGAGAGGAATACGGAGCCTACCTCTGCCTAACTTCTATGTATAGGGATAACGGCATACATGCTACTGTATCTCCAATATTTGGCAGCCAGTTACCGATCATCTTAACTGTTAAAATGCTAATCACAACTAAAGTTGCTTTATGGTCGTGCCATCTGATCAGGATCTATGTTATTTGCTATTCGGATGGTGGGAGCTAAAACACTTGGCTGAATAGCAAAGAACATAGATCCTGATCAGACGCGGCGTTACACCTCGGCTTATCTGGATCTATGTTGTATGCGCATTCCCTCCTTATTCAGTATTATATGGTATACTCATTGGCAATGTTTGTGGTGTTGGTAACGGTGTGTAGAGGCGCTGCTTCTATATGTCAAAGGGTTTAAATTTATTGTTTTTAGATTATTGGTGTGAGACAATCAGTTTTTTGTTACCGTAATATTATTAATTTGTAGATGTGTGTGTTTTTTTCCCCCAAAAACAATTTCTAGTTTATATACACTACAGGCTCAAGTGCAATCTGTCTACTGATATCACCAAACAGAATGTCTCTTAGGACGACAAACTATACGGTTGAACCTCTCTTAAAACCTCCATAGAGCAAACAAGTTTCCTACAAACACACTGTATTTCTTTCCAGTATTTGAATTTGATGAATTATTCAAAAATCCTCCTGAAAACGACAATCTCTAACCTAAATAAAATGTCGAGTTCCAGATGGCATTTCCCTCCCCCCCCCGCCCTCGAGAGGTTTCACTCCCTCCCCCTCGAGAGAGGGAGGTTTCACTCCCTCCCCCCCTCGAGAGAGAGAGGTTTCACTGTAATGATTTCATGTTTGGAGTATAGACTTGTTGATTAGGCGAATAAATTATATTTTCGGTGCCAATTGTCGCTTCGAAACTGCATGTTCGTACGAGCCATATTTGTGTTTAATTATTTAAATGTTACAAATCGTGAAATCCAGCCAAACTATTCATAGAGATTATTATGTTACTGTCTTATAAATTTTAATTTATTAGGCGAGTTGGAGAAAATATAAAGGGCAAGGCTCTGCCGAGTCATGTATTGTTTCGGAGACGAGCCTAATAAATTAAAATTTATAAGACAGTAACCTAATATTCTATTTACCCTATCTTCTGATATACAAAAGACATATTTAGAGAAGACAGATTACCGAATATTCATGAAGTTTATCATACTAGCTGTGAACATATGACGTCATACACGCAGCGTTTTGGCGTCACGCAAAGTTTATTACGCACCGACTGTCCGATTAGCGCAGTGGTTGCGCGCTCGCTTCTCGCCAATACAACCCAGGTTCGATCCTGTGACCGGGAAGAATGTGAGATGGTATGGTGGTCGCCAGATCGGACAGGTGGGTTTTCTCCCACACGAATGACCACCTATACGCTTTCATCCGCGCCGACGAGAGTGATAAATATAAGTTGTTAAAACTTGCTTCGCAATCGTTGTAAAATAAATAAGTTTAAGCTAATTAGGCAGGCAGTTTATTACCATTACTACGTCTCTGAAGGTAGGGTAAATATCTCTATTATCGTGTACCATAAAATGTTCCCATGTTGTGTAAAGCGTGTTGTTTGCAAATCAGATATTTTGTGCAACTCCACCGTGGTCACGAATGCAAAACTCGTGAAAGATGCTAAACATTCCAAGCGTGGTATCTTCATGTACTCAGGAATGACCAATCAAATTGCTTGCTTTCTTATATACAAGTTATCGATGGATTTATTTCATTTCAAAAACTTCTATCTCGCTTTTTTATGTTCCGTCATATATACATAATTTTAAACATTTCGGTTAATTGTTTATATTTTTCACGTTTATAAAAATATCAACCTAGATAAGTATAAGTGACAGTACAGTATACATCCGTTATATCAAAGTCGGTTATGTTGAATTCTCCGGTTATCACAGTCGGTTATGTCGAATTCTCCGGTTATCACGAAGTCGGATCAATGTCCCGTTTCAGACAATATCATTTACATATGACTGGCTCCGTTTATATCGAATTTTGTTAAGTCAAACTTCGGTTATGTCTTAGTATTTTGTTCGGTCGGACGGAATTTGACATATCGGAGATGATATTGCAACTTTTGTTTAATAAAGTGTTGGTTATAACTTATGGCCTGACCCATTTACTATGTTACACAAATGTATATATGTGTCTTATGATTTGTTAACACATTTCTCATTGAATAAATGCATGTAATGCTACAGTGAAACCCCTCTAAATCGAACGGCCACTGGACCAGAGGCAAAATTTGGTTTGGAGGGGGTTT
Source organism: Archivesica marissinica (assembly GCA_014843695.1). Classification (NCBI taxonomy): domain Eukaryota; kingdom Metazoa; phylum Mollusca; class Bivalvia; order Venerida; family Vesicomyidae; genus Archivesica; species Archivesica marissinica. The sequence continues at coordinate 34,744,766 of CM026400.1, read as the reverse complement.
GGAGGGGTTTTCATACGGTAGTAGTTTAGATTTCTCCTAAATTAACAAAATCAACTCCGAGTGGAGAACTGATTAATTTTAACCCATTCAACCCCCAAGTAACTGACATGGACTGGTGCGTGATATTTTCAGACCAATAAATTAATAAGAAAATTACCTTTGGACCAGTTCATTTATCAAAATGGGTAATTTTATCTAAAAATAGTAATAATTATTACTGGCAAAAAAGTGCAGATCCTGATGAGACGGCTCATCTGGATCTACACTTTTTATAAGCCTATTTAGAGGCCTGTGGGGTTGAAAGGGTTAAGTATACATATACATTATTATAATATTCTGAAAATAAAATAGCTGAAAGTTGTACGTTTAAAATAGCCAGTTCCATATTTGATGAAGACATAAAAATGCGCAATTTTTTTAAAAATCTGTTCGGTATTCGGAAACAAGAGTGGTTCCGGTTTACAGATGTTTGTTTACAATGAACATAGAAGGGAAAATTCGGGACCAAGAAATTTGTTTGGTTTGGAGGGAATTCCAGTTTATAAAATTGATTGTCTAGTGGATTATACATGCAATAAACAATGGTTAAATCTACATATGTGAGTGACTGTGATTGATGCGAGTCCAGAAATATTGATGTCTCAAATTCATGAAATACTCATTCTATATGATTATCATGTCTGTTGCGTCTGCTGACGTATACCTAGTGGTTAAGGCGTCTGCCGATGGAGTGAGAGTTCAATGGTTCGAAGCCTTCTCAGGGTTCATTCTCATTTGGTAGGTTGGTGAGCCGTCGGGGGGAGGAATTACTGATGTTCATAAGAGGTGTCTCATACACCGAGTCAGAAATGACTGGCCTTTTCAATAGGAGTGACACTATAATAAACAAACAAACTTACTTTATACTTGACAATACATGTACATACATCAATTGTATATCAATACATGTAAATACATCAATTGTATATCAATACATCACATTGTATATCAATACATGTAAATACATCAATTGTATATCAATACATGTAAATACATCAATTGTATATCAATACATCACATTGTATATCAATACATGTAAATACATCAATTGTATATCAATACATCACATTGTATATCAATACATCACATTGTATATCAATACATCACATTGTATATCAATACATCACATTGTATATCAATACATCACATTGTATATCAATACATCACATTGTATATCAATACATCACATTGTATATCAATACATCACATTGTATATCAATACATCAATTGTATATCAATACATCACATTGTATATCAATACATCACATTGTATATCAATACATCAATTGTATATCAATACATCACATTGTATATCATACATAATTGTATATCAATACATCAGTACATACATCAATTGTATTTCAATACATGTACATACATCAATTGTACTTGACAATACATGTACATACAGCAATTGTACTTGACAATACATGTACATACAGCAATTGTACTTGACAATACATGTACATACAGCAATTGTACTTGACAATACATGTACATACATCAATTGTACTTGACAATACATGTACATACAGCAATTGTACTTGACAATACATGTACATACAGCAATTGTACTTGACAATACATGTACATACAGCAATTGTACTTGACAATACATGTACATACAGCAATTGTACTTGACAATACATGTACATACAGCAATTGTACTTGACAATACATGTACATACAGCAATTGTATATCAATACATGTACATAATGAAATTGTATATAATGAAAAAGGATCAAGCTATGCATGTACTTTCATTCAAGGCAGAAGGTTTAGGTAACGCAAAACGTGCCAAAAGCACAAACTATGGAGAAGTTTCTCCGTTTTAAGGAGACGATTTCTCCCAAATTTAGCTGAAACTTGATCCCCTAGATGTACATTTTAAATAATAAATATAGTTGTAAACATGCTAAATATATGTTAAAATGTGGCGAAAATAAAATGTCTGTAACAATTTCTAGTGTTTTGTTTTACCCATTCAACACCAAGTAACTGACATGGACTGGTCCATTCAACACCAAGTAACTGAGATGGACTGGTCCATTCAACACCAAGTAACTGACATGGACTGGTCCATTCAACACCAAGTAACTGACATGGACAGATGCATCCATTCAACACCAAGTAACTGAGATGGACTGGTCCATTCAACACCAAGTAACTGAGATGGACTGGTCCATTCAACACCAAGTAACTGACATGGACTGGTCCATTCAACACCAAGTAACTGACATGGACTGGTCCATTCAACACCAAGTAACTGAGATGGACTGGTCCATTCAACACCAAGTAACTGAGATGGACTGGTCCATTCGACACCAAGTAACTGACATGGACAGATGCATCCATTCAACACCAAGTAACTGACGTGGACTGGTGCAATTCAAAACCAAGTAACTGACATGGACTGGTCATTCAACACCAAGTAACTGACATGGACTGGTGCATCCATTCAACACCAAGTAACTGACATGGACAGGTGCACCCATTCAACACCAAGTAACTGACATGGACTGGTGCATGATATTAACCCATTCAACACCAAGTAACTGACATGGACTGGTGCATGATATTTAACCCATTCAACACCAAGTAACTGACATGGACTGGTCCATGATATTTAACCCATTCAACACCAAGTAACTGACATGGACTGGTGCATGACATTTAACCCATTCAACACCAAGTAACTGACATGGACTGGTGCACGATATTTAACCCGTTCAACACCAAGTAACTGACATGGACTGGTGCACGATATTTAACCCGTTCAACACCAAGTAACTGACATGGACTGGTGCACGATATCAGGATCTGCACTTTTTGCCAGTAATACTATTTTTAGACAAAATTACATGAACTGTTCCAAATGTAATTTTCTGATTCAGTACAATACATGTCAGTTACTTGATGTTGAATTGGTTAAAGTCTTGTCCGCAAGACTAATATTGATAATTTTATCAGTCCGCCTCCGTGGTCAACTGGTTAAGTTTGCCGTCTTGTATACCATTGTAACCTTTATCATCACCGATGGTCACGGGTTCAAGCCCTGCTCGGCCGTCTGTTTATATTAAAAAGTTGGCAGTGTCTTAGAGGTTGGTGCACTTTTTAACCTCTAGAGCCTACCAAGGAAAGGTGTTAGGTAAACTGCGCGCTGACGATATAGCCAAAAATGGTGCTGATGAAGGTGTAAAACCCAAAAATGGTCATTTTAGCGGGGGACTGGACCTACGATACCACGATTGTGTGAACCACTGATTCGATATACACCAAGCTTGTTTACATAGGGTCAATACCAAGCTTGTTTACATAGGGTCCAATACCAAGCTTGTTTACATAGGGTCAATACCAAGCTTGTTTACATAGGGTCAATACCAAGCTTGTTTACATAGGGTCAATACCAAGCTTGTTTACATAGGGTCAATACCAAGCTTGTTTACATAGAGTCAATACCAAGCTTGTTTACATAGGGTCAATACCAAGCTTGTTTACATAGAGTCAATACCAAGCTTGTTTACATAGGGTCAATACCAAGCTTGTTTACTAGAGTCAATACCAAGCTTGTTTACATAGGGTCAATACCAAGCTTGTTTACATAGGGTCAATACCAAGCTTGTTTACATAGGGTCAATACCAAGCTTGTTTACATAGGGTCAATACCAAGCTTGTTTACATAGGTCAATACCAAGCTTGTTTACATAGGGTCAATACCAAGCTTGTTTACATAGGGTCAATACCAAGCTTGTTTACATAGGGTCAATACCAAGCTTGTTTACATAGGGTCAATACCAAGCTTGTTTGCATAGGGTCAATACCAAGCTTGTTTACATAGAGTCAATACCAAGCTTGTTTACATAGGGTCAATACCAAGCTTGTTTACATAGGGTCAATACCAAGCTTGTTTACATAGGGTCAATACCAAGCTTGTTTACATAGGGTCAATACCAAGCTTGTTTACATAGGGTCCAATACCAAGCTTGTTTACATAGGGTCCAATACATGTATGAAAAGCCCTGGAATGCTCACCAAAGTTGAACAATTCTTAAGGGCTATAAGTGGAAGTCATGATAGCGCAATGGATGCGCGTTGCGTTCGCTTCAGGTGCGAAAGGTCCGGAGTTCGAGCCTCACTGGAGCCGTTACGATTGTGCCCTTAGGCAAGGCATTTAAATTCCACATTGCCTCTTCTCTCTCCCTCGTGGCGATGGATTCCATCAGGAATGAGGTCTCGAGAGTGATTTATATAAGTTGAAATAACTTGTATCGCAATCGAGCTAAAATAAATTTGTATAAACTAAGGGCTATAAAAACATGCGCTTGCTCTGAAAACTACCCGATACGTCATATTCATTTAATAAATTTAACAGATCTCCCATTGAAAGATTATCGTTAATACAAATTTATTTTAGCTCGATTGTGAATCAAGTTTTAACAACTTATATTAATCACTCTCGTTGGCGCAGATGAAAGCATATATGTGGTCAATCGTGTGGAAGGAAACCGGAGAAAACCCACCTGTCCGATCTGGCGACCACCGTACCATCTCACATACTTCCAGGTCTGATGATCAAACCCGGGTTGCATGGTGAGAAGCGAGCGCGCTAACCGGACAGCCAAGACAAGCATTACCTAAGTTTACGGTCACAGTATCTAGATCTATCCACTGCCAATGAGAGACATCCATCAGATACTGCCCCTGAATACTCTCTAAAAGTATGTAGGTCCACTTAAGTTGTTTTCTCTGTTTTTATCGTTGTTTCCTTTCACAACATGCTAACAATTTTCTTCCACTTTTTCATATTATAATTACAATGTTACTATATCTCGACGGATATCCTACAGTATATCCAATGGGTAAAACATATGTAAATTATTTTTATCAATTAGCTGAAAACGATTTGGATAAAATCACATTTATCACAACGCAATATCTGGTTAGGGAACAACAGTAAAAATGAAGGATTCCAACTAAAAGGACCGCATTGCTTTAGGGATAAATCAGACTTTATCTGCCAAAGGGAGGTAATAGAAAAGCCAGCGAGGTCCCTCACTAGTTTGACTCGTTTTCATCTATAAATAAATTCAATAACAAATCACCACTCATGTAATATATATTGTACGACATAATATTACTCATCATTCCCATTGGCAACAATCTGGTCCCGTTACATACAGCATAACAAACTATGGTGAACAGTCAACACCATACCTTTAATATAACATGTACATAAAATTCTATAAAACTAACTTTCAGAATTGACATGTATACGCACGCATAAACCTCTTTGCATTGATTATAAAATCTCCAATCCAGTTGGTACCTGGACAGATTAATAACGCTTAACAAAAATATCAAAATAAAGGTTATAACATCAATATATGCAATAAAACTAAGACAAAATAGAAAATAAGACACGTAAAAAGAACCAGTAATGCAGAACCAAACAAGTTTGAAGTCTCATCAATAAATCCTAAAAAATAGATTTGTTTTACAAACCCCACCCACCTACCCATAAAGATCTGCAGTGTTGCATGCTGGGTTGAACAAATGGCTATAAGTAGTTCAAATGATTGTAGCAGACGACAGCTCAAATGATTGTAACAGACGACAGTTCAAATGATTGTAGCAGACGACAGTTCAAATGACTGTAGCAGACGACAGTTCAAATGATTGTAGCAGACGACAGTTCATTAAATGTCTTTTTCTGATTTGTAACTGAAAACTCTGGACACAATTATGTCATGGAATTTCATTCGACACAATTTTAATGAATTTGTGCGACATATTTCATTGTTATTTACACCACTGTCGTGCAGATTGTTATTTACACCGGTGTCGTGCAGATTGTTATTTACACCGGTGTGACCTGTGTCATGCAGATTGTTATTTACACTGCTGCCGTGCAGATTGTTATTTACACCGCTGCCATGCAGATTGTTATTTACACTGCTGCCGTGCAGATTGTTATTTACACTGGTGTCATGCAGATTGTCATTTACATCGGTGTCGTGCAGATTGTTATTTACACCTGTGTCATGCAGATTGTTATTTACACTGCTGCAGTGCAGATTGTTATTTACACCGGTGTCATGCAGATTGTTATTTACACCGGTGTCATGCAGATTGTTATTTATACTGCTGCCATGCAGATTGTTATTTACACCGATGTCATGCAGATTGTTATTTACACCGGTGTCGTGCAGATTGTTATTTACACCGCTGCCGTGCAGATTGTTATTTACACTGCTGCCATGCAGATTGTTATTTACACCGCTGCAGCGCAGATTGTTATTTACACCGGTGCCGTGCAGATTGTTATTTACACTGCTGCCGTGCAGATTGTTATTTACACCGGTGTCGTGCAGATTGTTATTTACACTGCTGCCGTGCAGATTGTTATTTACACCGTTGTCGTGCAGATTGTTATTTACACTGCTGCCATGCAGATTGTTATTTACACCGGTGTCATGCAGATTGTTATTTACACCGGTGTCATGCAGATTGTTATTTACACTGCTGCCATGCAGATTGTTATTTACACCGCTGCAGCGCAGATTGTTATTTACAATGCTGCCATGCAGATTGTTATTTACACCGGTGTCGTGCAGATTGTTATTTACACCACTGCCGTGCAGATTGTTATTTACACCGCTGTCATGCAGATTGTTATTTACACCGGTGTCGTGCAGATTGTTATTTACACTGCTGCCATGCAGATTGTTATTTACACCGTTGTCATGCAGATTGTTATTTACACTGCTGCCATGCAGATTGTTATTTACACCGGTGTCATGCAGATTGTTATTTACACCGGTGTCATGCAGATTGTTATTTACACTGCTGCCATGCAGATTGTTATTTACACCGCTGCAGCGCAGATTGTTATTTACACTGCTGCCATGCAGATTGTTATTTACACCGGTGTCGTGCAGATTGTTATTTACACCGGTGTCGTGCAGATTGTTATTTACACCACTGCCATGCAGATTGTTATTTACACCGCTGTCGTGCAGATTGTTATTTACACCGGTGTCGTGCAGATTGTTATTTACACTGCTGCCATGCAGATTGTTATTTACACCGCTGCAGCGCAGATTGTTATTTACACTGCTGCCATGCAGATTGTTATTTACACTGCTGCAGCGCAGATTGTTATTTACACTGCTGCCATGCAGATTGTTATTTACACCGGTGTCGTGCAGATTGTTATTTACACCGGTGTCGTGCAGATTGTTATTTACACCACTGCCATGCAGATTGTTATTTACACCGCTGTCGTGCAGATTGTTATTTACACCGGTGTCGTGCAGATTGTTATTTACACTGCTGCCATGCAGATTGTTATTTACACCGCTGCAGCGCAGATTGTTATTTACACTGCTGCCATGCAGATTGTTATTTACACCGCTGCAGCGCAGATTGTTATTTACACTGCTGCAGTGCAAAGAGTTAAACTGGTGACACTTCAAACTTCTGTGGTTTACTTTACATTATTGATTTTATGAAGATTTATGCCAGGTTTCCAGTCACTAGCTACATGTACCATTGTTAAGGGGATATGGCTTCTGGGATGTACTAGATATCGATCCAAACAACTTATTCATTAATTAACCATACACGTATTGTTAAATCTTTAGTTTCCATCTCTAAACATCTAATTTGGTTCAATAGGTAATACTATAATAGAAAGAGAAGCGCGGTGGCAGTACTTCTACTGTTTATTTTCCAACTATGTGGTTTGGGTCAATATATAGCACATCCTAAAAGCTATGTCCCCTTAAATACAAGTGTTTCTCCTTCCATATGCTTATATACAACATCATGTATATCCAACCTCCATAGAGATATATGCGTATATACAACATCATGTATATCCAACCTCCATAGAGATATATGCTTATACACAACATCGTGTATATCCAACCTCCATAGAGATATATGCTTATACACAACATCATGTATATCCAACCTCCATAGAGATATATGCGTATACACAACATCATGTATATCCAACCTCCATAGAGATATATGCTTATACACAACATCATGTATATCCAACCTCCATAGAGTATATGCTTATATAAAACATCATGTATATCCAACCTCTATAGAGATATATGCTTATATCCAACCTCCATAGAGATATATGCTTATATAAAACATCATGTATATCCAACCTCTATAGAGATATATGCTTATATCCAACCTCCATAGAGATATATGCTTATATACAACATCATGTATATCCAACCTCCATAGAGATATATGTTTATATACAACGTCATGTATATCCAACCTCCATAGAGATATATGCTTATATCCAACCTCCATAGAGATATATGCTTATATCCAACCTCCATAGAGATATATCCCTATATACAACATCATGTATATCCAACCTCCATAGAGATATATGCTTATATCTAACCTCCATAGAGATATATGCTTATATCCAACCTCCATAGAGATATATGCTTATATCCAACCTCCATAGAGATATATCCCTATATACATCTGTATCTCCTTACATATGGCAGCCATTTACATATAGTCAATGTATAAACATCGTGTATATTCAATTAATAAAAATTCAATTTAAGTTTATTTAACGTCGCTACCGGTTGCCCATTTGAGCGACAGGCAGTTTTACCTAACAACACCTTTCCTGGGCAGGCTCCAGCAGTTAACCAGTACTTGCACCAACCTCCGTAAGAAACTGCCAACGTTTTCATATAAATGAGACACGGTCTGAACGGGGCTCGAACGGTCTGAACGGGGCTCGAACCATAGATATCACTAGAAAAGGGTTATTTGCTCGTTTGTTTTGGGGGTTCGAGGTCGCACCATCAGCTCAAGTCATATGGCGACTCTCCAGCCGTTATTGGTGGAGGAAGACACTGGGTGCCCCTCCAATATGTATTTCAGGCACAGACAGGTACCCATGTAGAACCACATTCCTTCCGCAACCCAGATGGATAGCTTCCTCACATGAAAGAATTTGACATCCTCTGTGGGATTCGAACCTACAGCAGTGAGGGCCAAGTGATTTGTATTTACCTCCGAAACGTAACTGAATATAATTGAATTAAACTACATAGTCATAGATTTACTAATCACAACAGTGCAACAATTAATGAGTACATTCTGGAACAAGGGCTGCAAATCCATGGTTTGCGGGCTCAGCTCCCATACCCACCAATATAATATTAACCCATTCAACACCAAGTAACTCACATGGACTGGTCTATGATATTCATAAACCAATAAATGAATCAGAAAATCACATTTGGACAAGTTCATTTATCAAAATGGGTAATTATGTCTAAAAATAGTCATATCACTGGCAAAAAGTGCAGATCCTGATGAGACGGCTCGTCACGAGCCGGCTCATCTGGATCTACACTTTTTGTAAGCCTATTTAGAGGTCTGCGGTGTTGAAAGGGTTAACAGTCATTCAGATGGGAGAATAAATCGAGGTCCCGGGTATTGATGCAATTCAATCGGCATGTAACAGAACTTGGAATGATTATGGATGATAGATTTTCATAGCACAAATCACGCGACAATGGATACACCACATCTTTCATTCTAAATAAATACTCAACAAAATTTCTAATCGGTCACCTGGTGTGATACATTGTAAATTATCATCGCATAGCTTCGCTTAGTCGCTATTGAAACTGGTCGATAAAACGGTACTGAAAGAATGATCAGAATTTGTCAACTCTGTCAATTAAAATGTTGTAGAATCTGAATATCATGTTTTACTGATATGCCAGAAATATTCCAATATTCGATCTAAATACATGCCAACCATATCTTGGCCAAAATTAACCCATTCAACACCAAGTAACTCACATGGACTGGTCCATGATATTCATAAACCAATTAATGAATCAGAAAATCACATTTGGACAAGTTCATTTATCAAAATGGGTAATTATGTCTAAAAATAGTCATATCACTGGCAAAAAGTGCAGATCCTGATGAGACGGCTCGTCACGAGCCGGCTCATCTGGATCTACACTTTTTGTAAGCCTATTTAGAGGTCTGCGGTGTTGAAAGGGTTAACAGTCATTCAGATGGGAGAATAAATCGAGGTCCCGGGTATTGATGCAATTCAATCGGCATGTAACAGAACTTGGAATGATTATGGATGATAGATTTTCATAGCACAAATCACGCGACAATGGATACACCACATCTTTCATTCTAAATAAATACTCAACAAAATTTCTAATCGGTCACCTGGTGTGATACATTGTAAATTATCATCGCATAGCTTCGCTTAGTCGCTATTGAAACTGGTCGATAAAACGGTACTGAAAGAATGATCAGAATTTGTCAACTCTGTCAATTGAATGTTGTAGAATCTGAATATCATGTTTTACTGATATGCCAGAAATATTCCAATATTCGATCTAAATACATGCCAACCATATCTTGGCCAAAATTAACCCATTCAACACCAAGTAACTCACATGGACTGGTCCATGATATTCATAAACCAATTAATGAATCAGAAAATCACATTTGGACAAGTTCATTTATCAAAATGGGTAATTATGTCTAAAAATAGTCATATCACTGGCAAAAAGTGCAGATCCTGATGAGACGGCTCGTCACGAGCCGGCTCATCTGGATCTACACTGTTTGTAAGCCTATTTAGAGGACTGTGGTGTTGAAAGGGTTAAGGAAATTTTTGTCTTATGTCACCCAATAAAAGAGTTCTTGTAAACATTGTGTTAAGAAATCAAATATTGTAATTTAAGTGTGTATGCATAGTATCATACATGTATGTAAAACTACTATATTTGTATATTCACGATATATCATTTCACTCAATTTGCTAAATAAAAATTGTTGTCATTGTACAATATTTGGAGCAAACTAATTATAAATTTTTCATATTGTCACTTATCCCTTTCAACACCAAGTTCATGGACGGGTGCATTATATTTTTAGACCAATAAATTAATAAGAAAATTAGATTTGGAGCAAAATTGGTAATTTTGTCTAAAAATAGTAATACTCTATAAACAAAATATTTATCGGCAGGGATCATTCTAGGACTTTTTTTTTTTTTTAGTTTTTAAGATTTTCAAACAAAATTTTGTCTAGTAAGATACACTGGCCCATTATAAAGCACTCCTTCTATTCAAATGTTGTATTTAATGGTTGTACTGTGCATTTTAACCCTATTTTGCAGAAGTATATTAAAGAACACCATTTAAGGAAGCGATCACGCGCTTTCTCACTTCTCCCAAAAATTCTGACCTAGAATGAACCCTGATCGTGCACAACAAACATCGTAAATGTACATCTCCCTACGAACGGTTGGAGCAATAAAAGAAAGCAATATATGACGTCATTGCAATAAAAAGTCATATGTAGTATTATGAAGTTTGGGAAATGAAGCATGGAGAAGCTTTGTGTTATAAAAATGATTAATTGGCCGTAAATTCGCCAAAAATCAACCAACCGGTACGGGGTTACAGTGTACAAAAATTATGCACAACTGGATATCATACTGGTGCTTCAAGCCAAGTTTGGTGAAAAATCACGGACAATCATTGTTATAACAATATGTTCAAATGGCTGTAAATCCGCCAACAAACCTCCAACTGGTGCAGGGTTACAGTATGCACAACTAGACTAGACATCATACCGATGCTTCCTGGCAAGTTTGGTGAAAATCCAACCAGAACGTGGTTACAATATGCACAACTAGACTAGACATCATACCGATGCTTCCTGGTAAGTTTGGTGAAAATCCATCGAGGGGTTAGTTTATACAAATTTATTTTAGCTCGATTGCAAAACAAGTTCTTACAACTTATATTAATCACTCTCGAAACCTCATTCCTGATGGAATCCATCGCCACAAGGGAGAGAGAAGAGGCAACGTGGAATGTAAATGCCTTGCCTAAGGGCACAATTGTAACGGCTCCAGCGGGGTTCGAACTCCGGACCTATAATGGTTTATCTTACTAGACAAAATTTTGTTTGAAAATCGTAAATACCAAAAAATATATATATTTTTTTCCGCCCACATCGCCCTCTAAACTGATCCCTGTTCCACACGTATAGCCGTGGTTTCATGCCATTAACTATCCCCACATGTAGATATTGATTACTGTGAATATAGTGCAGCACTGCAGTGTGCCTATTGCTTATCAGTAGTATGGACAATTGGAGATACATGTAAGATGACCTCCTCAGTTGTGGTGTAAAGGGTTAGATAACTTATTTTGCTTAATTTGATAACACATGGGCCCCCCCCCCCCCAGATCATAAAACCTTGGCCTCGAGATCATAAAACCTTGACCCCGAGGTCAATCTCTATCTGCTGATTGGTGTAAAGAAAAGATTTCTAGCTTCAGGCCTTGGATATCCACCTTGATGGTGTGTTCCCACTTTCCCAACCTTTTATTAGTCCTATAGAAATTGAGGTAGGTGTTGGGGGAATGTATTGACCTTGATCTAAACATAGTTCAATCAACTTTAACATAACCACAAGATATTGACACAGTGCCAAACATGGCTTAAAGCCAAAATACCACAATACCACTCATTAGATTGGACACAGTAGCTCTAAATTCATTAATACGATTGACAGGTACCATATTGCTCCTAATAAATCCACCCCCTTTGGGCATAACATTTGCCAAACAGGGGCTCATTTATTTAATATCTATATTATGTGAATCATAAATCACAGTGTGTGGTGTGGTGTGCAGGGTTCATTCTAGGTCAGAATTTTTGGGCGAAGTGAGAAAAATGCACAGTACAACCATTAAATACAACATTTGAATAGAAGGAGTTTTTTAGGGAGAAGTGGGGCCTCCAGAGGGCGAAGTCAGGGTCCCTAGGGCAACAATTTTGCCCACATCACCCTCTATACTGATCCCTGGGTGACAGTGTTAGTTAACAACTATTATATTGATTACAGTAATTATGTTCAAAGTGTAAACATTACATGTGCATAGCAATGGATGATTTCTTGGATAAACTACATGTATGCAATTTACATGGCAACACTTTGATTTGCTTCCATTCTTTTAAATATGGGAGGGCGTTTATTGTGGAGGGGGCGTTTATTGTGGAGGGGGTGTTTATTGGGAGCAATACGATATGTTTACGGTTTATTCTAGAGTGGAAATAATGGCAGGGTGGTTCAGAAAAGAGGCAGAGCTGTGATGAGGTGCGGGAGCGGGTATTTTGGAGTTAGCCTCTAGACAATTTTGCTAACCTACGGTGATTGATCAAAGAATCAGTAAGTCAGTACATATTGGTGAGGTGAAAAGACTGGACGAGTTTCTAAGTTACCGGTACCTGCTCGAGGCTTATATTAACACATTTTAAAAAAAAAAATGTTTACAGACGGATCTGTAGTCCAGTGGTAACACGCTGGACTGGTAATCCAGGGATCGCAGGTTCGACCCCCTGTCTGACCCTAATAAAATTAACAGTCTTTCAGATGGGGCGTTAAACAGAGGTCTCGTGTCGTGCTTTACACCGTGCGCGTAAAAGAACCAGAGAAGACTCTGGAATGGGTCTCTGTCTGTATCATTGCACTATCCTCCAAAATCTAAAATGTCTAATCTCTTCAGGAGGCGTCGCTCATATGGGCAAACGGTAGCGACGATAAATAAACATAAAACACACACAAAAATTAATTTTTTAAAAGGCAAAAGGGTGGGGCTATAGCGCAGGGCTTTTTTTTTTAAAAAAAAAAAAAAAAAAAAAAAAAAAAAAAAAAAAAAAAAAAAAAAAAAAAAAAAAAAAAAAAAAAAAAAAAAAAAAAAAAAAAAAAAAAAAAAAAAAAAAAAAAAAAAAAAAAAAAAAACAAAAAAAAAAAAAAAAAAAAAAAAAAAAAAAAAAAAAAAAAAAAAAAAAAAAAAAAAAAAAAAAAAAAAAAAAAAAATAAAAAAAAAAAAAAAAAAAAAAAAAAAAAAAAAAAAAAAAAAAAAAAAAAAAAAAAAAAAAAAAAAAAAAAAAAAAAAAAAAAAAAAAAAATAAAAAAAAAAAAAAAAAAAAAAAAAAAAAAAAAAAAAAAAAAAAAAAAAAAAAAAAAAAAAAAAAAAAAAAAAAAAAAAAAAAAAAAAAAAAAAAAAAAAAAAAAAAAAAAAAAAAAAAAAAAAAACAAAAAAAAAAAAAAAAAAAAAAAAAAAAAAAAAAAAAAAAAAAAAAAAAAAAAAAAAAAAAAAAAAAAAAAAAAAAAAAAAAAAAAAAAAAAAAAAAAAAAAAAAAAAAAAAAAAAAAAAAAAAAAAAAAAAAAAAAAAAAAAAAAAAAAAAAAAAAAAAAAAAAAAAAAAAAAAAAAAAAAAAAAAAAAAAAAAAATAAAAAAAAAAAAAAAAAAAAAAAAAAAAAAAAAAAAAAAAAAAAAAAAAAAAAAAAAAAAAAAAAAAAAAAAAAAAAAAAAAAAAAAAAAAAAAAAAAAAAAAAAAAAAAAAAAAAAAAAAAAAAACAAAAAAAAAAAAAAAAAAAAAAAAAAAAAAAAAAAAAAAAAA
>CM026400.1:34680354-34729206 GCA_014843695.1 Archivesica marissinica | reverse complement strand
GTGTGGTATGTGCGCGTGTGGTGTGTGTGTGTGTGGTGTGTGTGGTGTGTGTGGTATGTGTGTGTGTTATGTGTGGTATGTGTGTGCGTGTGGTGTGTTTGTGTGGTGTGTGTGTGGTGTGTGTGTGGTGTTTGTGTGATGTATGTGTGTGTGTGTGATGTGTGTGTGTGTGGTGTAGTGTATGTGTGTGGTGTGCGTATGTGATGTGTGTGTGGTGTGTGGTGTGTGGTGTGTGTGAGCGTGTAGTGTGCATGAAATGTGTGCGCCTGGTGTGTGCGCCTGGTGTGTGCGCGTGATGTTTGCGTATGGTGTGTGCATGTGGTGTGTGCGTGTGATGTGTGCGTGTGGTGTATGCGTGTGATATCTGCGTGTGGTGTGTGCGTGTGATATGTGCGTGTGGTATGTGCGTGTGGTATGTGCGTGTGTGGTGTGTGTTGTGTGTGTGGTGTGTGTGTGTGGTGCGTGTATGTGTGAAAAGTTAGTGACCCGATGTGGGACTCAAGCCCACGACCTCCCGAACACTAGTCGGCCAGCTCTACCAACTGAGCTATCCAAGCCGATGTTCTACCCACGCCGAAATGAATTCAGGTGGTTTCGTATAATCCCTTGTTCGTCTAACGGTAGTTTCGTATACTAGTGCATTCGTATAATCACAGGTTCGTATAATTGATTTAATTGCACTCTACAGGCCCATTATAATAATG
Organism: Archivesica marissinica; assembly: GCA_014843695.1. Taxonomy (NCBI): domain Eukaryota; kingdom Metazoa; phylum Mollusca; class Bivalvia; order Venerida; family Vesicomyidae; genus Archivesica; species Archivesica marissinica. The sequence goes on along the minus strand of CM026400.1, from coordinate 34,728,502 downwards.
CTATTATTAGCTATTTAGGTAATTAGACGCAATTATAAATGGGACTATGTTGCCATACCAGGAGTGATTTATCTAGATTTCAGGCCACTAATCAAGATTAATTAAAGTGAATGGGGGAGAATAAATAAATCATAGACCGTTATTAAAATAATATATTTATTGTACATCTTCATATAATCAGCATATGATACACCGATTCCGCATTTTCGATGATTCCAACGGTGGCACTTATCGCAGCTAAGAGCATGCATACGGCTGGAAACGTGACTAGAGCAAAAAACGCATGGAAATATAGACGCCATGATTGTAATGAATTTGTGTGTGTGTTTTGCGTTTATTTATCGTCGCTACCGGTTGCCATATGAGCGACGTCTCCTGAAGAGATTAGTTATTTTAGATTTTGGAGGATAGTGCATGATACAGACAGAGACCAATTCCAGAATATCCTCTGGTTCTTTTACGTACATGGTGTAAAGCACCGACACGAGACCTCGGTTTAACGTCCCATCTGAAAGACTGTTAATTTTATTAGGGTCAGACGGGGGATCGAACTTGCGATCACTGGACTACAGATCCGTCATCAATTGATGTGAAGAGCATGATATTTATACATGATTCAAGGGCTTGGACATATGGCACGGCTCAGCTCTAAAGCTGATAAAACATGGGCATACAAGCCATCATCACAAATGTTTGAGCCGACCAATCAAGGTGTGAAAAATAATATATTTTCCAGTAATTGATTAATTTGTCAACAGCCCATAGATCTCCTAATTGGCGTAGGTGTGATAATATACTATTAGACGAATCAACCACAATGTTTCACTCTATATTGCCTTGTATACTAAGAAGTAGTTATACGAAACCACTGACACCCCGCCGAAATACACAACATACAATTATAAGAGGCGCCTTACCATAAAACAGATTGACCAGAAGTTCAATATGGTGAGGTTGATGGACCGACAGAATGAAGACGACTGTGCCGAATATCCAAGGTATTCCATGACACGATATTTCTATTAACTTCATTAAGGGCCTGAACGACGAAGTTTTATCGGCAAACACTGCACACATACAGGTATAGTCTTCGTCCCATTTGAGAAGGGTGGCCAAAACACCATCATTTTTTATGTCCAAATTCTTGTTATCTTCTCGATTGATCTTTTCATTTTTCGTTGATTTGTGTTGTTTTTTATCAGATCGCTTATGAACTGTGCTCATTTTTTGCAAGTTTTATTTAAAATTATAGCAAAATTAAGTGTGAAAAATGCGTCGCAACACAACCTAACCTCGATCAATATATATAACGGAAATAGGAAATTCCGATTTAAGTTGCATGCTGGGACATTATTCTATTTATAGCAATTGAATGTACGGAAAACAAAACCATAAATTATTTTAATGGCACATGAGCCGCTTTTGCGGAGCAATGAAGCGTGACATTATGAAATTGCTACTACCGACACAAAGCCTCACGCGCTCGACCACGTGGTTGGCCGGCGGCGAGGGAACATATGCACAATCATCATCACACCCTCACGTCTCTGACGCATCTAAATGTACGTCTTGGATGTTCACATTTTGATATTTTCGGAGATTGCCGTTCTAGGATTCAGACCCCTATAGCAAAAACCCCATACTAATGTTCAATTTATTAGTCGGTCCTTCAAAACAAATTCGCTAACTACGCTCCTGCCCACCCCCGAAACCATGAAGTAGGCTAGTTTATACAAATTTATTTTTACTCAATTACGAAACAAGTTCTTGCAACTTATATTAATAACTCCCGAGACCTCATTCCAGATGTAATCCATCGTCACGAGGGAGAAAGAAGAGGCAACATGGAATGTAAATGCCTTGCCTAAGGACAAAATCATAACGGCTCCAGCAGGGGCTCGAACTCCGGACCTTTGGCACCTGAAGCGAACGCGCATCCACTGCGCTATCACGACTTCCACGATGCAGTAGCCTACATATTAACACAGCACACGAAAGTATAGCATACGCGTCACGAGAAGAGAAAATGGTGCGGGCCGTTTTCTAATGTTGTCACGAGAAGAGAAAATGGTGCGGGCCGTTTTCTAATGTTGTTAAAACTTGTTGCCCAAACCATTTGTATTATCATGCTATATTTTTGTAACATTGTGTTGTATATTATATCATGATGAATTCAACAAAATATGATTAAACTAGAAGATAAATTACTAGAATTAACAATGTCTTGTTCTGTTTTAGATTCGGTAGATATATAGTATGAAAATGAAGAACATGCATCATATTTATACCTTCTTCTACTTCTTTTTCCCGTTTAAGGACAGAACTCCATGGCTGGACTGTACTTTGTCCTGTGTAGGTTTTGGCAAGACGGTCACATTTCCCAAGGCTGTACAGCTAAAACGAACCGTATATATTTAAAATATATATAATTAAAACTATGTACACCCAATAGCTGTTTACGCTGAGGACAGAGGAGGGGCTGCTACCTGTGCGTGGAGGGCAGCCTTAAAGACCTCGATGTCCGATGTGTCAGTGATGCTTGTTGACAGCTTGTTCCAGTCATGCATGGTTATCGGGAAGAAGGACTGCTTGTACACTGTCATATTAGTGTAAGGTTGGAATAGCCGATGGGAGCCTCTTGTTCGCCGATCATTGGGTCTGACTATCTGTGCTGCGTCTGGGATATCTATACAAGGCTGTGGTTGATTTTGAAAAGCATCGTGAGACGTAGTATCTTTCGGCGGTCTTGCAGTTGTTCCCAGCCGAGTCTGGTGACCATTGCTGTAACTCATCCCGGAGTCCTGTCCTTGCAGTCATTGTAGGCGAAGCGGGCTGCTCGACACTGGACCATGTCGAGGTCGTTCATGTCGTCGGCTTTGCTTGGGTCCCATACTGGTGTAGCGTAGTCCATGGATGGACGGACCATGCATTGTCTTGTAGGTCGTTTCTCTGACTTCCCTGCTACAGTCTCTCAGGTTGCGCCTGAGGAAACCCAGTGTTCTTGAGGCTTTGGAGGCAGTAGCGTATGTGTGTTTTCCTCAAAGGGTCACACCGAGGTACTTGCTGCTATCGACGACTTGGAGGTGGTGGCCGTTGAGAAAGTAGTTGGTCTCCTGTCGATACCGCTTACTCGTTGTAATCCTAAGTATGGAGCACTTCTCTGGGTGGAAGCTCATCTGCCACTTGGATCCCCAATCCTCGAGGGCTGCGAGGTCTTCTTGTAGCTTGGTGGCATCCTCGTCACCGTGGATGTGCTTGAATAGTAGCGTGTCGTCCGCGAATAGGTTGGCTTGGGAGGACCGACAAACAGAAGGAAGGTCGTTGATGTAAACGAGGAAGAGTAGAGGGCCTAGTACCGTACCTTGAACGTACCTCTAGCTTCTCTGATGTGCTCCACATGCATACATCTTCAAAAACATTCGGGGAAGGATCCAGGGGCCTCCGTGGGCGGAGCGGAAGGCCGGTGTTTCTACTCGGGTGCTCGCCAATACCTATAATACTGCTCGGAGAGGCTCCCGGGGTATTCCTATAATACTGCTCGGAGAAGCTCCCGGGGTATTCCTATAATACTGCTCGGAGAAGCTCCCGGGGTATTCCTATAATACTGCTCGGAGAGGCTCCCGGGGTATTCCTATAATACTGCTCGGAGAGGCTCCCGGGGTATTCCTATAATACTGCTCGGAGAGGCTCCCGGGTATTCCTATAATCTGCTCGGAGAGGCTCCCGGGTATTCCTATAATACTGCTCGGAGAGCTCCCGGGTATTCCTATAATACTGCTCGGAGAGGCTCCCGGGGTATTCCTATTATACTGCTCGAGAGGCTCCCGGGTATTCCTATTATACTGCTCGGAGAGGCTCCCGGGTATTCCTATTATACGCTCGGAGAGGCTCCCGGGGTATTCCTATAATACTGCTCGGAGAGGCTCCCGGGGTATTCCTATAATACTGCTCGGAGAGGCTCCCGGGGTATTCCTATAAGACTGCTCGGAGAGGCTCCCGGGGTATTCCTATAATACTGCTCGGAGAGGCTCCCGGGGTATTCCTATTATACTGCTCGGAGAGGCTCCCGGTGTATTCCTATAATACTGCTCGGAGAGGCTCCCGGGGTATTCCTATAATACTGCTCGGAGAGGCTCCCGGGGTATTCTATAATACTGCTCGGAGAGGCTCCCGGGGTATTCCTATAATACTGCTCGGAGAGGCTCCCGGGGTATTCCTATAATACTGCTCGGAGAGGCTCCCGGTGTATTCCTATAATACTGCTCGGAGAGGCTCCCGGGGTATTCCTATAATACTGCTCGGAGAGGCTCCCGGGGTATTCCTATAATACTGCTCGGAGAAGCTCCCGGGATATTCATCCACCAATAATACGACGCCAATAATACCTGGAGAGCAATCGGACTGGTTTCAATAACCAACAGTGCCACCATTATAATTCAGAACTAAATTTAACCAAATTTAATCATTAAGAACACAACTGCTTTCATCAAAATTTACTCTATCGGAACATTTAAAAAGTCAGAATTTGGTGGGTGAGCTACCTTTTGTCTCTCGATTATATAACGTCTTCGGACTGACCGACCTATGTAAACTCGAAACACAAAACAACGTCTGACCCTAATAATATTAAGTATTTCAGATAGGACTCTAACCCGAGGTCTCGTAAAAAACCACCGAAAAAACCAACCGTCAAAACCCACCGTAAGAAAACACCGTAAAAATAAACCCACCGTAAAAAAACCCAGAGATGACTTTGGAATGGGTCTTAGTCTGTATCATTGCACTATCCTCCAAAATCTAAAATTCAGGAGGCGTCGCTCATATGGGCAACCGGTAGCTACGATCAATAAACGTAATACACACAGTAGAAGAATGTCACCGGACATCCTATATACCTACCATTTGCTCCACGGAACCACCACTATTCAAATCGTTCGTGCGACCGTGAGGGGGTGGGTAAAGCTTCGGCATTGAACATATATTTTGTTTGGAGATGAGGCAAGAAACAATTATTTTATGCTACAACACGGAGACTCCAATGAGTTTCCGAGCTGAGTCGTTTTAATTAGCTCGTCATCGTTGCAACTCGCCCATAACCGATATGACCAGAGCCGTGATCTTGATGATCATGCGATAAAATGTGAGAAAGTTGTCAGCTGCTTACGGATGTTGGAAAGTTCAGTACATGTTCTTACCCAAGAAACTGGGTAGTTAATTTTCACTACAACAGACTGCCACCTCCCAGTTATCGGAACACGATTGTTGGGGGTAATAATGGTAGGAGAAGAAGCAGCACCAGTCACGTGATCCATGACCTTGGCTCGAAGATACTACAAGAACGCCGTGCCAGTACGAAGCTATTGATGTTGTACAGACTCGTTCATGGGCTCATCGACATCCCTTCATCATTCTTCCGCCCAGTATCCCTCACCCATATAGGCAACTCACTGATGTTCCTGATCCCATTCTGCCCAATTGATATCTACAGGCACTCATTTCCCTCGGCCATCAGCTTGTGGAACAGCCTTTCAGAGCGCATCGTCACAGCCGAAACTATAGAGGCATTCATAGGCACTGTAGATCGAGGGTATCGTTTTTAACTCTGTAAAGAAAACGTTCTTCACAGCCACCATGCACATACATCAATTGTACTACGATGCCCCGCAGTGGGAAGGTGTGCAGTAACGGAAGAAGATAGAAAGGTGTCAAGATTCATCCACTTATAGAGATTGGTGATGGTGAGCCCGGATTGGGTTGGAAGTTGAGAGTCAGGTTTCATATTACTGTGACTCAAATAGATTTTTACTATTTTAATTTTATAACGTGAGAATCACATTCTGACGTTATGACGTGACATATTGACGCGACGCGACATACGTCGCTTCTAAGTAACCATCAGTTACGTTCTGCTGAAATGTAGAAACGGCGCTTCTAACATTTAAGCGGGTGCTATAGAATTGATAAAATATTTGTAATTGTGCCAAAAATGGCGAAAAACGGGTCAATTGACCAGACGGGCAACGATAGCATAAATAGAATTGCACTAAAAGCCGGTCCTCTGGATGATATACATGATAAAATAAGGCTACTGAATTTCAGAACACTGATCGACAACATGCCAACTTCCATCACTGAGAGATCCGATATGGTTCTCCAATATAAGACTCCTAATTTCAGGTTCGTATAATAAATTCGGGAATCATTGTTCAACCTTTTTATTGCAGCATTCGTGCATATACTAGTTTAAACAATATTTTATTTCAAATGAATATACATAATATAATGATCACACTAAGAAAATACATGTAGGATTGAGGAGAAAGCAACTTGCTTATATGGTTACCTCTTTCCTGCATATACTGCTAGACCAAATACATGTACTTACAGAATGGAACACTTATTATTAAATTAATATTGAATATGGCTAGGTAATAACAATATATCTCTATAATTATAGTGTCCTTAAACTTTCCTTACGATGGTTTGTTTGTAAGGGGGTATACGAGACGTGTTTGTGTAAGCACTTTGTGTTCATGGGATTCGCGGGTTCCCGTCCGTGTAATATTGTTCGGTGGGGGCACCCCGGGGTCCTCCGCCACCAATATTAGCCGGATAGTCGCCATAGAACTTATAAGCATGACGATGTTGGTGCGACTTTAATCCAAAAACAAACATACAATTAGGAAGTGTATAATATGTCTTAGGTTTAAGGTTGTGAATGGAAAATTGTAAATAGGAAATCTGACAAAATACTGAAAAGAAAAGAAGAGGACCATCCGACATAAAAAGAGACACTATATCTTTTGTGAACAGCTTATAGCAAATCTCACAATATGTATTTGTCCAGATGTTAACTAAAAAAGAGGAGAGGAAGATTCACAGTCCTGTAGGTTGACAAAAAGCGGCGACTTTCATTTTATGCATCACTATTTCTTCTTGTATCTTTATTATCAATCGTTGTGATTGCAGAGCACGTGCCACGATTGAGATGTTTCCCATTCCGGACAAACACAAGTACAAGGTTGGCTGGATCCAGGCATGCACAGACATGATGTTCCACAACACGTACGGCGACAAGGGATAGTAAGTTTCATCTCCATATTCCAAACACATGCTAGTCCAGTGTGGTATACACGATATTCAATCAGCTGTCTTTCTTTCTTCGGTATACACGGCATTCAATCATCTGTCTTTCTTTCCAGTGTGGTATACACGACATTCAATCATCTGTCTTTCTTTGAAGTTTCCAGTGTGGTATACACGGCATTCAATCAGCTGTCTATCTTTCCAGTGTGGTATACACGACATTCAATCATCTGTCTTTCTTTCCAGTGTGGTATACACGACATTCAATCATCTGTCTTTCTTTGAAGTTTCCAGTGTGGTATACACGGCATTCAATCAGCTGTCTATCTTTCCAGTGTGGTATACACGACATTCAATCAGCTGTCTTTCTTTCCAGTGTGGTATACACGGCATTCAATCAGCTGTCTTTCTTCTCAGTGTAGTATACACGACATTCAATCATCTGTCTTTCTTTCCAGTGTGGTATACACGGCATTCAATCATCTGTCTTTCTTTCCAGTGTGGTATACACGGCATTCAATCATCTGTCTTTCTTTCCAGTGTGGTATACACGACATTCAATCATCTGTCTTTCTTCCCAGTGTGGTATACACGACATTCAATCATATGTCTCTTTCTTCCCCGTGTGGTATACATGACATTCAATCATCTGTCTTTCTTTCTTCCCAGTGTGGTATACACGACATTCAATCATCTGTCTTTCTTTCCAGTGTGATATACATGACATTCAATCATCTGTCGTTCTTTCCAGTGTGATATACACGACATTCAATCATTTGTCTCTTTCTTCCCCGTGTGGTATACATGACATTCAATCATCTGTCTTTCTTTCTTTCCAGTGTGGTATACACGACATTCAATCATCTGTCTTTCTTTCCAGTGTGGTATACACGACATTCAATCATCTGTCTTTCTTTCCAGTGTGATATACACGACATTCAATCATCTGTCTTTCTTTCCAGTGTGATATACACGACATTCAATCATCTGTCTTTCTTCCCAGTGTGGTATACACGACATTCAATCATCTGTCTTTCTTTCCAGTGTGATATACACGGCATTCAATCATCTGTCTTTCTTTCCAGTGTGATATACACGACATTCAATCATCTGTCTTTCTTTCTTCCCAGTGTGGTATACACGACATTCAATCATCTGTCTTTCTTTCTTCCCAGTGTGGTATACACGACATTCAATCATCTGTCTTTCTTCCCAGTGTGATATACACGGCATTCAATCATCTGTCTTTCTTTCCAGTGTGATATACACGACATTCAATCATCTGTCTTTCTTTCTTCCCAGTGTGGTATACACGACATTCAATCATCTGTCTTTCTTTCTTCCCAGTGTGGTATACATGACATTCAATCATCTGTCTTTCTTTCTTCCCAGTGTGGTATACACGACATTCAATCATCTGTCTTTCTTTCCAGTGTGATATACACGACATTCAATCATCTGTCGTTCTTCCCAATAATAATAACCCCTGCTCCCAAGAGTTCATATTTGTGTAATTCTTTTAGCACAAGTTGGGTGTTACCAGAGATAAATTCCGGTGCGCAGACCATGATTAGCGATTGCGGTGGATTCAACTACCCATGGTACGGTTCCCAAAATGAGACGGCGATATTTGAAGGGCCGTGCGATAAGCCCCAGACGGCCACAGTCATCATGAATGACAACTTCCATCCGAATGTAACCTGGCGCAACCCGGCTGAAAGGACTAAAGGTACGTTTCTAAATTCTCACTCAGGGTTGTAGTTTAGGCTAGATATATGTATGCACCATTAGGATAGCCGTGGCAGTAGTACAGGGGTGTAGCTCAGGCTAGATATATGTATGCATCATTAGGATAGCCGTGGCAGTAGTACAGGGGCGTAGCTCAGGCTATATATATGTATGCACCATTAGGATAGCCGAGGCAGTAGTACAGGGGCGTAGCTCAGGCTATATATATGTATGCACCATTATGATAGCCGTGGCAGTAGTACAGGGGCGTAGCTCAGGCTATATATATGTATGCACCATTAGGATAGCCGTGGCAGTAGTACAGGGGCGTAGCTCAGGCTATATATATGTATGCACCATTATGATAGCCGTGGCAGTAGTACAGGGGCGTAGCTCAGGCTATATATATGTATGCACCATTAGGATAGCCGTGGCAGTAGTACAGGGGCGTAGCTCAGGCTAGATATATGTATGCACCATTAGGATAGCCGTGGCAGTAGTACAGGGGCGTAGCTCAGGCTAGATATATGTATGCACCATTATGATAGCCGTGGCAGTAGTACAGGGGTGTAGCTCAGGCTATATATATGTATGCACCATTAGGATAGCCGTGGCAGTAGTACAGGGGCGTAGCTCAGGCTATATATATGTATGCACCATTAGGATAGCCGTGGTAGTAGTACAGGGGCGTAGCTCAGGCTAGATATATATATATATGTACCATTAGTATAGCCGTGGCAGTTTGGATATATTGTGCTAATGCATATTCATGATATAGCAGTATTGACCACACGCAATGACACGCGGACGTCCACGATGTGCCAAGTCATGGGTGCATCCTGTCATTCGAAAAATTGTATGCGAAGATTTCCGGGCCTTTCGCACCTGAAGCGAACGTGCTACTAATGGGGTATCACGACTTCCATGTACACATTTCTTTTTTTGTTCTAGTAGATCCGGCCTGGACTAAGATTATGATTCGATTTAAATAATACGCGTGTTATGTGGCATTTATGGTGCTAATTCACAGATATATAATATTATTTTACTACGTCAAAACAAGTACGATTATGAAAATGATGCCTGTCCTAGTTCTTTCTCGATGCTGATAATGCGTCTAAAGCTTAGTAATGTCCGTGGAAGTCGTGATAGCGCAGTGGGTGCACGTTCGCTTCAGGTCCGGTGTTCGAGCCCCGCTGGAGCTGTTACGATTGTGCCCTTAGGCAAGGCATTTAATTTCCACGTTGCCTCTTCTCTCTCCCTCGTGGCGATGGATTCCATCAGGAATGAGGTCTCGAGAGTGATTAATATAAGTTATAAGAACTTGTTTCGCAATCGAGCTAACATACATTTGTATAAACTGCGGCAGTGCTGTTTCTATGTCCAGCTTATACGCATGGTCACTGGTCAGTGCTAAAGGGCTGCTCAAAACACATTTACCCATTATTTCTAGGCCCAGCCAACGTGTCCGACATTACCAGAGCTTCTTCGCATGGTCAGTGGTTACTCAAAATATATTGACCCTTTATTTCCTAGTTCCAGCCAATTCTATCCGCTGTATTATCATGCTATGTTCTTGTACTTATGCTTTGTTGCTAGGTCCAGCCGTAACCAAAGCTTTGTACAGGATTATTCAAAATACATTGACCCTTTATTTCCAAGTTCCAGCCAATTCTATCCATATATTACCTGACTAGAGCTTCTATGTCTGGTTACTGGTACAGGGTTACTTCAAACACATTTACCCATTACTGTTTAGTTTAATCATATTTTATTGCATTGATCAAGATATAATATACAAAACATAGGTATAACAATATAGCCAGCCTTGACCAAAGCTTTGTACAGGATTATTCAAAATACATTTACCCTTTATTTCTCGGTACATCCAATTTGACACGCACCCCACATGACTAAAGAATGTACAATTACTGGTACGGGGTTACTCAAAACACTACCAAGTATTACCCTTTATTTTCTAGGTCCAGCCAGCTTGACCCTTATCTCTGGTGATCAGAGCTTCTATGCATGGTCAGTGGTAGGAGGTTAATTAAAATACATTTAACCTTTATTTCTAGTTCCAACCGATTTGACCAGCATCTCAGAATTTCTACATATGGTTACTCAAAATACAATGTTGCTATTTATTTCTAGGTCCAACCAACTTGACCCACATCGCACGTGACCAGAACTTCTACGTATGGTTAGTGGTATGGGGTTACTCAAAATACAATGTTGCTATTTATTTCTAGGTCCAACCAACTTGACCCACATCGCACGTGACCAGAGTTTCTACGTATGGTTAGTGGTATGGGACATGACTCTCGGGAAAGCTTACATCTTGAAGACGATTAAGTGGAATATGAACTTAGCCATCGATGTCGATCCGAGTAAATCTCTCGGTGAGTACTATTACATTATCATTACATTACTTATATTGCCGCCCGATTCTCCTTCATGCCGCCCGATGCTCCTTCATGCCGCCCGATTCTCCTTCATGCCGCCCGATTCTCCTTCATGCCGCCCGATTCTCCTTCATGCCGCCCGATTCTCCTTCATGCCGCCCGATTCTCCTTCATGCCGCCCGATGCTCCTTCATGCCGCCCGATGCTCCTTCATGCCGCCCGATTCTCCTTCATGCCGCCCGATGCTCCTTCATGCCGCCCGATGCTCCTTCATGCCGCCCGATTCTCCTTCATGCCGCCCGATGCTCCTTCATGCCGCCCGATTCTCCTTCATGCCGCCCGATGCTCCTTCATGCCGCCCGATGCTCCTTCATGCCGCCCGATTCTCCTTCATGCCGCCCGATGCTCCTTCATGCCGCCCGATTCTCCTTCATGCCGCCCGATGCTCCTTCATGCCGCCCGATTCTCCTTCATGCCGCCCGATTCTCCTTCATGCCGCCCGATGCTCCTTCATGCCGCCCGATTCTCCTTCATGCCGCCCGATGCTCCTTCATGCCGCCCGATGCTCCTTCATGCCGCCCGATGCTCCTTCATGCCGCCCGATTCTCCTTCATGCCGCCCGATGCTCCTTCATGCCGCCCGATTCTCCTTCATGCCGCCCGATGCTCCTTCATGCCGCCCGATGCTCCTTCATGCCGCCCGATGCTCCTTCATGCCGCCCGATTCTCCTTCATGCCGCCCGATGCTCCTTCATGCCGCCCGATTCTCCTTCATGCCGCCCGATCTCCTTCATGCCGCCCGATGCTCCTTCATGCCGCCCGATGCTCCTTCATGCCGCCCGATGCTCCTTCATGCCGCCCGATTCTCCTTCATGCCGCCCGATGCTCCTTCATGCTGCCCGATGCTCCTTCATGCCGCCCGATTCTCCTTCATGCCGCCCGATGCTCCTTCATGCCGCCCGATGCTCCTTCATGCCGCCCGATGCACCCCATGCCGCCCGATTCTCCTTCATGCCGCCCGATGCTCCTTCATGCCGCCCGATGCTCCTTCATGCCGCCCGATGCACCCCATGCCGCCCGATGCATCCTCATGCTGCCCGATGCTCCTTCATGCCGCCCGATTCTCCTTCATGCCGCCCGATGCTCCTTCATGCCGCCCGATGCTCCTTCATGCCGCCCGATGCACCCCATGCCGCCCGATGCATCCTCATGCTGCCCGATGCTCCTTCATGCCGCCCGATGCATCCTCATGCCGCCCGATGCACCCTCGTTCCGCCCGATGCACTATCATGCCGCCCGATGCATCCTCATGCCGCCCAATGCACCCTCGTGGATGCACCATCATGCCAATTGAAACAATCACTCACACTAGTTTTCAGTTCTTTCATTTTGTTCGCACTTCATTGTCTCAATTATACGATATGTTGTATCCGATTGCTATTATTTGTTTTAAAGTCAAACCAACAGCTTAGGTGATATGGCGGCTCACCGCCCAGTATTTCAGGCACGGGTGGGCATCCATGTTGCATCAACAGTTTAGGTGATATGGTGGCTCACTGCCCAGTATTTCAGGCATGGGTGGGCATCCATGTTGCATCAACAGCTTAGGTGATATGGTGGCTCTCCGCCCAGTATTTCAGGCATGGGTGGGCATCCATGTTGCATCAACAGCTTAGGTGATATGGTGGCTCTCCGCCCAACACACACCACACCAACACAAACCCCCACAAAAAACAAACCCCCACAGTATTTCAGGCATGGGTGGGCATCCATGTTGCACCAACAGCTTAGGTGATATGGCGGCTCTCCAGCTATGATTTGTGGAGGAATACAAAGGGTGTCCCTCCGAGCAGTATTTCAGGCATGGGTGGGCATCCATGTTGCACCAACAGCTTAGGTGATATGGCGGCTCTCCAGCTATGATTTGTGGAGGAATACAAAGGGTGTCCCTCCGAGCAGTATTTCAGGCATGGGTGGGCATCCATGTTGCACCAACAGCTTAGGTGATATGGCGGCTCTCCAGCTATGATTTGTGGAGGAATACAAAGGGTGTCCCTCCGAGCAGTATTTCAGGCATGGGTGGGCATCCATGTTGCACCAACAGCTTAGGTGATATGGCGGCTCTCCAGCTATGATTTGTGGAGGAATACAAAGGGTGTCCCTCCGAGCAGTATTTCAGGCATGGGTGGGCATCCATGTTGCACCAACAGCTTAGGTGATATGGCGGCTCTCCAGCTATGATTTGTGGAGGAATACAAAGGGTGTCCCTCCGAGCAGTATTTCAGGCATGGGTGGGCATCCATGTTGCACCAACAGCTTAGGTGATATGGCGGCTCTCCAGCTATGATTTGTGGAGGAATACAAAGGGTGTCCCTCCGAGCAGTATTTCAGGCATGGGTGGGCATCCATGTTGCACCAACAGCTTAGGTGATATGGCGGCTCTCCAGCTATGATTTGTGGAGGAATACAAAGGGTGTCCCTCCGAGCAGTATTTCAGGCATGGGTGGGCATCCATGTTGCACCAACAGCTTAGGTGATATGGCGGCTCTCCAGCTATGATTTGTGGAGGAATACAAAGGGTGTCCCTCCGAGCAGTATTTCAGGCATGGGTGGGCATCCATGTTGCACCAACAGCTTAGGTGATATGGCGGCTCTCCAGCTATGATTTGTGGAGGAATACAAAGGGTGTCCCTCCGAGCAGTATTTCAGGCATGGGTGGGCATCCATGTTGCACCAACAGCTTAGGTGATATGGCGGCTCTCCAGCTATGATTTGTGGAGGAATACAAAGGGTGTCCCTCCGAGCAGTATTTCAGGCATGGGTGGGCATCCATGTTGCACCAACAGCTTAGGTGATATGGCGGCTCTCCAGCTATGATTTGTGGAGGAATACAAAGGGTGTCCCTCCGAGCAGTATTTCAGGCATGGGTGGGCATCCATGTTGCACCAACAGCTTAGGTGATATGGCGGCTCTCCAGCTATGATTTGTGGAGGAATACAAAGGGTGTCCCTCCGAGCAGTATTTCAGGCATGGGTGGGCATCCATGTTGCACCAACAGCTTAGGTGATATGGCGGCTCTCCAGCTATGATTTGTGGAGGAATACAAAGGGTGTCCCTCCGAGCAGTATTTCACCCGGGTAGAACCACGAGCTTCCACACGATGTAGTTGATTTATGATGTAGTTGATTTATGATGTAGTTGATTTATGATGTAGTTGATTTATGATGTAGTTGATTTACGATGTAGTTGATTTACGATGTAGTTGATTTACGATATAGTCGATTTATGATGTAGTTGATTTATGATATAGTTGATTTATGATGTAGTTGATTTATGATATAGTTGATTTATGATTAGTTGATTTATGATGTAGTTGATTTATGATGTAGTTGATTTATGATGTAGTTGATTTCGATGTAGTTGATTTACGATGTAGTTGATTTACGATATAGTCGATTTATGATGTAGTTGATTTATGATATAGTTGATTTATGATGTAGTTGATTTATGATATAGTTAGATTTATGATGTAGTTGATTTATGATATAGTTGATTTATGATGTAGTTGATTTATGATATAGTTGATTTATGATATAGTTGATTTATGATGTAGTTGATTTACGATGTAGTTGATTTACGATGTAGTTGATTTACGATATAGTCGATTGATGTAGTTGATTTACGATATAGTCGATTTATGATGTAGTTGATTTACGATATAGTCGATTTATGATGTAGTTGATTTATGATATAGTTGATTTATGATGTAGTTGATTTACGATGTAGTTGATTTACGATGTAGTTGATTTACGATATAGTCGATTTATGATATTGTTGATTTATGCAGGTAACAGAGCCACGTTAGTTAGTGATCCTGTCCCAAAGCAGCCGCTGGTGCTGGACGAGACGATCTCGATACCACGATGCGCCATGATGCCTCCCAGTGCCAACCAAGGCCAGATGTTAGTGTGGTGCCCAACGAACGCCACGACCAAGATCATCATTCCACCAGTATGGAAGAAAGAGAGAAACACTCCAATCATTGACAACAAGCTTTGCAATCTCTAAATTTTTACAGAAAATATTTTCAATTTTTTACCCCCAGATTTATGAGATTTGTGATACTATTTCCATATATGATCAAAGTAAATTATTTTTCTACAGTTACAATAAATGTGCAGGCTGTTTAAATTTCTGTCGTTATTCATTCTTGCAATCTCGTAATTCACGTGACAACAGATCACATTGCCAAACCATGTTAAACTCAGAGTGCATAATTATATATGACAAAAATAACTTACACTTCCTTCCATTCAATAACAAGAGGCCGCTATGGCCCTGTATCATTCACCTGAATCCAGTTATGACCCAGAGGTCACCATTTTAACAACTTTAAAAGAGCATTGTACATCGATCATTCTTACGAAATGTTGCCAAAATCCAACCGGCGGTTTGTGAGAAGATACTTGAAGAATTTGTGTTATTTTTTAGACGGTGGCCATATTTTATTCACAACATCCATTTTAACCTTTCTGAAAACGCTTCAACCATGGACCATAACTGTGAAATTTGGGTACCAATGGCCAAGCAGTTTTGGTGAAGAAGAATTTTGTAATCTATAATAAATTAATGATCTTTGACCTTCCGGCAGCCATCTTGGATGACAATATCATCTCATTTTGACAACAATTGCATCAGAGCGATAATTTCGATTTTTCATATAATGACATAACCATATTCACTCAAAAATAAAATTTGACCACTACTCTACATCCGAGGCCATGACCAGGGTCACCATTTGAACAACTTTGAATGAGCATTGTACATCGATCATTCCTACCAAGATTCGTCAAAATCAGGCAGACGGTTTGAGTTTTTTTAAGAATTTGTGCTATTTTTAGACAGCGGTCCTCTTGGATTACGTAATGATGGGATTTTAATAATCATGACCATAAATGGTAGCCATGGACCCAATAGGTTACTGATGAGCTTAGAAAATGTTGTTATATTTCGGGTTTTACGCCTGCATCAGCACCATTTCGGGCTATATCGCCGGTGGGCAGTTTACCTAACAACACCTTACCTGGGCAGGCTCCAACGGTTAACCAGTACTTGGGTGCACCAACCTCCGTAAGAAACTGCCAACTTTTTCATATAAATGAGACACGGTCTGAGCGGGGCTCGAACCCGTGACCATCAGTGATGATAGGTTACAGTGGTATACAAGTCAGCGACCTTAGCCACTCGACCACGGAGGCAGACTTCAGGGATCAGTTTAGAGGGCGATGTGGGCAAAATTGTTGCCCTAGGGACCCTGACTTCGTCTTTTTTTAGGGAGAAGTGGGGCCCCCAGAGGGCGAAGTCAGGGTCGACTTCGCCCTCTGGGGGCCCCACTTCTTTCTAAAAATAAAAGATTTTTTTTGGTTTTTACGATTTTCAAACAAAATTTTGTCTAGAAAGATACACTGGCCCATTATAAAGCACTCCTTCTATTTAAATGTATTTAATGGTTGTACGGAGCATTTTAACCCTATTTTGCAGAAGTATATTAAGAACACCATTTAAGGAAGCGATCACGCGCTTTCTCACTCTCCTAGAATGAACCCTGTTGCTTACTAGCACAATTCCAAAACTCATTTCATAAAATATGGTACGAAATCCCCACTCATGTAAGATCCTATATATAGGCCTATCTCTAATGTTAAATACATGTATAAAAACAATATTTACAATGAGGTTTTGCAACATGTGACAAGACTGCAAAATTCTGCGAGATATGGTTGTGTTTTCAATCTCATTTACAAGTATCTGTTCATCTGAAGTCATATTGGTATATTTTACTTACAAAGTTAGTATAGTATATAAAACAACATAACATCTAGTAGGTCTTGCCAGAGACACCAGTTTAATAGTGTGTGTTTTACGTTTATTTATCGTCGCTACCAGTTGCCCATATCAACGACACGCCTGTAGAGATTAGTCATTTTAGATTTTTGGAGAATAGTGCATGATACAGACAGAGACCCATTCCAGAGTCTCATCTGGTTCTTTTACGTGCACGGTGTAAAGCACCGACACGAGACCTCGGTTTAATGTCCCATCTGAAAGACTTAATTTTATTAGAGTCAGATGGGGGATTGAACCTGCGATACCTGGATTATCAGTCCAGCGTGTTACCACTGGACTACAGATCCATCTGTCAGTTTAATAGAGACGTCGACTTATACACTACTGTATATCATATGACAGCCATTTACCCCATCATAATCATTAGATAAGCAGTCAGTATATCTACCCCACCTCCATACATTTGGTTGTATTTGGGGTTTAATGTCATCTGGCAACTCTCCAGCTCTTATTGGTGGAGAAGACTCCGGGTGCCCCTGAACAGTATTTCACGACAGGCACCAGGGTAGAACCACCAACCTACAGCAAGCCAGCTGGATAGCTTACTCACATTAAAGAATTTGACACCCTCAGTGGGATTCAAACCTACACCAGTGAGGGGCAAGTGATTTGGAGTCAACAACTATAACCATTCCGCAACCATAGCCGCAACCCCCATAGAGATTACCGGAAAAGGTATCCTCTATGCATCCTCATCTATATTATGGGAGATTACTTCATTTGATAAAAAAGTTACAACTATCAAAAATAGATTATGTTATATGTAATTCGTTTTGTTGTTACGTTTCCCGTCAGCATATGGCAGCCATCTTGGAGATCTGTATCAAATGATGTTGAAACGTAAAAGTGATGTCAGAATTGGAATCCACGTGGTTGATTTAGTGGGAAAAGATGTATTTATACTTGATTCTAGGAGCACTAGTTCAAGTTATTTTTAAAAAATGGTGCTGGCGGCCATCTTGGATATTTTGGTCAAAATGATGTTTTAACATCAAACTGATGCCAGAATTGGAATCCTCGTGGTTGATTTAGTTGAAAAGATGTATTTATACTTGATTCTATGTGTCAAGATGGGGCTGGCGGCCATTTTGGATTAGGCCCCCTAGCAAAATATGCCGGGTTTCTAAATTTTTTATAAAAGGTCCATAGAAGTCAAATCAATCGTCAAATCATGTTAGCCGGAGAACGGTCACGAGATTGAGGTTCTGGACCCACCTATGTTGTACTGGTAATACCTTCTGGAGGGGTTTCTAAGTTAGAAAGGCTTAAATTCAATCAACAACACATTCATCAATTAACACATTATTTAATACACAGGGATAGCATGGACAATTAGGAGCAGTTTTGGTCAGATTAACTCTTTGCATCCTAGCGGCGAAAATAGTCCAACTATGTCACGGTATTTCATTAGAATTATACCGTTACTACACAATTCTAAGGAAATTCCATGACATTTCCAGAGTTTTTCAGCTACAAATAAGAAAACTGCATTTAAAAAAAAATTTAAGTCTATTTTTAACGTCGCTACTGGTTTCCCATTTGAGCGACGGGCAGTTTACCTAACAACACCTTTCCTGGGCAGGCTCCAGCAGTTAACTAGT
The DNA here is from genome assembly GCA_014843695.1 of Archivesica marissinica. Taxonomy (NCBI): domain Eukaryota; kingdom Metazoa; phylum Mollusca; class Bivalvia; order Venerida; family Vesicomyidae; genus Archivesica; species Archivesica marissinica. The sequence goes on along the minus strand of CM026400.1, from coordinate 34,709,776 downwards.
ACTTGGTGCACCAACCTCCTTAAGAAACTGCAGGGCTCAAACCCGTGACCATCAGAGATGATAGGTTACAGTGGTATACAAGTCAGCGACCTTAACCACTCGACCACTGAGGCGGTCTAAAAAAAACTGCATTAATAATTATTTGAACTATTTATAGCCTTTATTTTACCCAGCATGCAGAGAGTTAAGAGACTTCATTAGAATTTCCTATACATTTTATAATAGGGATAAGCTACCCTGATACACAATGTAAGATGAGGACACGGCATCTTTTCATTGCATGACCAAAATTGTTACTCATAGATCAAATAACACATACTTTGGGTACAAAACGTCAGAACATTTCATGTCAATTAATAACTGGAAAGCATAGGATTTTTAATATAGGCACAAACTTATTGGAGGAATCTTGGCAGAATAATCACAATGAAAGGTGAATAATCTGCACATAGTCGGTAGAGCTCCCGTAAGCCCCTGTATCCGTGCAAGTTCCGATCAGCCTCTGTATTCGTGCAAGTTCTGATCAGCCCCTGTATTCGTGCAAGTTTCAATCAGCCTCTGTATCTGTGCAAGTTCTGATCAGCCTCTGTATTCGTGCAAGTTCCGATCAGCCTCTGTATTCGTGCAAGTTCCGATCAGCCCCTGTATTCGTGCAAATTTCAATCAGCCTCTGTATCTGTGCAAGTTCTGATCAGCCTCTGTATTCGTGCAAGTTCCGATCAGCCTCTGTATTCGTGCAAGTTCCGATCAGCCCCTGTATTCGTGCAAATTTCAATCAGCCTCTGTATCTGTGCAAGTTCTGATCAGCCTCTGTATTCGTGCAAGTTCCGATCAGCCTCTGTATTCGTGCAAGTTCCGATCAGCCCCTGTATTCGTGCAAGTTCCGAGCAGCCCCTGTATCCATGCAAGTTCCGATCAGCCCCTGTATTCGTGCAAGTTCCGATCAGCCTCTGTATTCATGCAAGTTCCAATCAGCCTCTGTATTCATGCAAGTTCCGATCAGCCCCTGTATCCATGCAAGTTCCGATCAGCCTCTGTATTCGTGCAAGTTCCGATCAGCCTCTGTATTCATGCAAGTTCCGATCAGCCTCTGTATCCATGCAAGATCCGATTAGCCCCTGTATCCAGAAAATGAAGGGCTTGATCTGAAATGCAAAATACAATAAACATCAGGTTTATAACAAAGAATTGGGACAATAATTGAGCCCATCCCAGTCGGGTTTCATCATGTGTGAGCCCATCCCAGTAGGGTTTCATCTTGTGTGAGCCCATCCCAGTAGGGTTTCATCTTGTGTGAGCCCATCCCATTCGGGTTTCATCTTGTGTGAGCCCATCCCATTCGGGTTTCATCTATCTTGTGTGAGCCCATCCCATTCGGGTTTCATCTTGTGTGAGCCCATCCCAGTAGGGTTTCATCTTGTGTGAGCCCATCCCAGTAGGGTTTCATCTTGTGTGAGCCCATCCCAGTAGGGTTTCATCTTGTGTGAGCCCATCTCAGTCGGGTTTCATCGCAGTTTTCATTACACTGCATATCTTTCCTCTATATAACAAACACATTGGGGGGGGGGTGCCCAATGAGAGACTTAATGTCTTGTAAGGGGTCATAATACATAGACGGAACGTATTATAAAACTTTTCTCAGATCTCAAACACGAGCTCACGAAATGTTATTGGTTGGAAAGTTTTATAACCTCCAGGCCAGGATGTTATTGGTTGGAGAGGAGTTTTATAACCTCCAGGCCAGGATGTTATTGGTTGGAGAGAAGTTTTATAACCTCCAGGCCATGATGTTATTGGTTGGAGAGAAGTTTTATAACCTCCAGGCCAGGATGTTATTGGTTGCAGAGAAGTTTTATAACAATTGAAGCATCCTCTGAATCTTGCACTATCCTCAAAATATAATCCGACTAATATACATCTGGCGGCATCCTCCAGATTAACCCGGGCGGCGACAATGCATACGAGATCCAAAATAAATGCACATACAGTGGCGTCCATGGTCCAATGGTAGAGCGTCGGATTTGGAACCGAACGGTCCGGGTTCAATCCTCAGTCAGACCACGTATGTAGTGTCATTGAGCACGGCACCTCACACACATTGCTTAGTACTGGTTAACAGCTATGGTCGGCTAAGCATGCCCAGGAAAACATGTTTAGGTCCCCGGAAGGGGTTTGACATTAATGGAACATACACACACAGCAGTTAGTGGAAGTCGTGATAGCGCAGTGGATGCGCATTTGCCTCAGGTACGAAAGGTCCAGAGTTCGAACCCCGCTGGAGCCTTTACGATTGTGCCCTTAGGCAAGGCATTTAATTTTCATGTTGCCTCTTTCTCTCTCCTTCGTGGTGATGGATTCCATCAGGAATGAGGTCTCGAGAGTGATTAATATGAGTTGTAAGAACTTGTTTCACAATCGAGCTAAAATAAATTTGTATTAACTATCCTCCAAAATATAAACTGACTAATATACTTCTGGCAGCATCCTCCAGATTAACCCGGGCGGCGACAATGCATACGAGATCCAAAATAAATGTGCACACAGCAGTTACAATCATTTCCTGATCGAAATAATCAACTTTGCTTTATTAGTCAGTGCCTCAGAAACCGTTTGTGACATCAGAAAGTTGTGTGTATGACATCACATGGTCACAGATAGTATGATAAACTTCAGGTCATGAATATTCGTTATTATTTTATGCTTTCCAATGACATATGGAAATTTATCAGTGAAAAAAAAAAAACTCACCCAAACGTGTTCTGTGTGTTATTGCTTTCACCAAATCCTGAAATTACAACACCAACAACTTTCTACAAAATGTAAACATTGCTCAAAAATAATACAAGATGAATCACATGCCGAGCGACACATGGGTATTCAGTGTTCAATCCAGGTTTTTCACACTGGGGGCCATTGGGGTCCACAGACAGATATCGGGGGTCATTTTACATACATGGGGGACAAACATAAATATCAATGAATTACCTTTTACTAACATTATCATATGAGCGACGCCTCCTGAAGAGATTATTCATTTTAGATTTTTGGAGGATAGTGCAATGATACAGACAGAGACCCATCCCAGAGTCTGCTCTGGTTCTTTTATGTGCATGGTGTACAGCACCGCGTGCTACCACTGGACTACAGATCCATCTGTTTTATTCGTATATGACTCACCTGTGTCTAGGTGCTCCGAGGTTATAAAACTGTTCTCAAATCTCAAGCTGAAGCTCAAATGAGATGATTCTGCAATATTTTATTGGGGGGGATCGAACCTGCGATCCCTGGATTACCAGTCCAGCGTGCTACCACTGGACTACAGATCCGTCTGTTACTAACGTCCATCAGTTAGGCCTCCTATCAAGTTATTATTAATGTATAGTAGTCTGTCAACATTGACCCCTTCCTACTCCCCTCATTGTAGTTGCTTATTGACGGGTTTTACTACATTATCTGGGCCCATACCTGTAGTTCCTTATTGATGGGTTTTACTACATCATCTGGGCCCATCCCTGTAGTTCCTTATTGACAGGTTTTACTACATTATCTGGGGCCATCCCAGGTCAGAATGTTTGGGAGAAGCGAGAACCGCATTAATGCATACTTAAATGGTGTTATATTTTAAATTTCAACAAAACAGGGTTAAAATACAGGATAAGAATTTATACGAAAAATTGAAAACAAGTTTTAATGAAAAGTGGGGTTGTCAGGGTTCAAGGTCAGAGTCCCTATGGTGACTATGTTGCCCATATCACCACTAGGATAAGCTCTGGTCATACAATCTGATAAAATGAAAACAACAACAGCATTGTATGACGACCATGCACTCATAAAAACAACAACACAGCACAGAATTGCTTTCCCAGGGTCATGCGGCAATCCAGCTGTATAGCTTTCACATTTCAAAGAATATGACACCCCCAGTGGGATTCGAACCTACAGCGGCAAGTGATTTGAAGTCATCAAATTTCACAACTCGGTCAAGGCGGTCCCTAATCACAAAGTCAAGCATTTATATTAAACCTACACAAAAGGCATACTCTACCTCCAGCATTGGGCGATTGACTCAATCCACCAAAGTTTGGAGCATCGGTACCCTGGGCCAGACCTCCGAATGTCGGCGACATCCTAAATATAAAGCATAAGCTATAAACATCTAAGGCTTTGACAGACATCTCCATATTTTAAACCAAGTTATATTCCTATCTTTATCATATGTAGGTGAAATATGTATGTATATACGTCATCCATCAAGAATTGCGTGAAATATGTATGTATATACGTCATCCAACAAGAAGTGCGTGAAATATGTATGTATATACGTCATCCAACAAGAAGTGTGTGAAATATGTATGTATATACGTCATCCATCAAGAATTGCGTAAATATGTATGTATATACGTCATCCAACAAGAATTGTGTGAACTATGTATGTATATACGTCATCCAACAAGAAGTGCGTGAAATATGTATGTATATACGTCATCCAACAAGAAGTGCGTGAAATATGTATGTATATACGTCATCCAACAAGAAGTGCGTGAAATATGTATGTATATACGTCATCCATCAAGAATTGCGTGAAATATGTATGTATATACGTCATCCAACAAGAAGTGCGTGAAATATGTATGTATATACGTCATCCATCAAGAAGTGTGTGAAATATGTATGTATATACGTCATCCAACAAGAAGTGCGTGAAATATGTATGTATATACGTCATCCATCAAGAAGTGCGTGAAATATGTATGTATATACGTCATCCATCAAGAATTGCGTGAAATATGTATGTATATACGTCATCCATCAAGAAGTGCGTGAAATATGTATGTATATACGTCATCCAACAAGAAGTGCGTGAAATATGTATGTATATACGTCATCCATCAAGAAGTGCGTGAAATATGTATGTATATACGTCATCCATCAAGAAGTGCGTGAAATATGTATGTACGGTATATACGTCATCCATCAAGAAGTGCGTGAAATATGTATGTATATACGTCATCCATCAAGAATTGCGTGAAATATGTATGTACGGTATATACGTCATCCATCAAGAAGTGCGTGAAATATGTATGTACGGTATATACGTCATCCATCAAGAAGTGCGTGAAATATGTAGGTATATATGTATCCATCAAGAATTGCGTGAAATATGTATGTACGTCATCCATCAAGAAGTGCGTGAAATATGTATGTATATACGTCATCCATCAAGAAGTGCGTGAAATATGTATGTATATACGTCATCCACAAGAAGTGCGTGAAATATGTATGTATATACGTCATCCATCAAGAATTGCGTGAAATATGTATGTATATACGTCATCCAACAAGAAGTGCGTGAAATATGTATGTATATACGTCATCCATCAAGAATTGTGTGAAATATGCATATACGTCATCCATCAAGAAGTGCGTGAAATATGTATGTACATACGTCATCCATCAAGAAGTGCGTGAAATATGTATGTATATACGTCATCCAACAAGAAGTGCGTGAAATATGTATGTACATACGTCATCCATCAAGAAGTGCGTGAAATATGTATGTATATACGTCATCCAACAAGAAGTGCGTGAAATATGTATGTATATACGTCATCCATCAAGAATTGCGTGAAATATGCATATACGTCATCCATCAAGAAGTGCGTGAAATATGTATGTACATACGTCATCCATCAAAAAGTGCGTGAAATATGTATGTATATACGTCATCCAACAAGAAGTGCGTGAAATATGTATGTACATACGTCATCCATCAAGTGCGTGAAATATGTATGTATATACGTCATCCAACAAGAAGTGCGTGAAATATGTATGTATATACGTCATCCATCAAGAAGTGCGTGAAATATGTATGTATATACGTCATCCATCAAGAAGTGCGTGAAATATGTACGGTATATACGTTCTCCATTAAGAATCTAATTGGAGTTAGATGCCTCTCCATCAGCCTCGTTCTCATTGGAAACGATTGGGTCTTCAACACTATTGTAATGCAGAATTAGTTTACTTTACACGGGTTGCAAAGCAAGCTATAATAACTTATCTTAATCACTCTCGTTGGCACGGATGAAAGCATATATGTCATCACTCGTGTTAAGAAGAAACTTGAGTACCCGGAGAAAACCCACCTGTCTAATCTGGTGTCCACCATACCATCTCACATACTTCCCGTTCCGAGGATCGAACCCGGGTTGTATTGGTGAGAAGCGAGACAGCCAAAGTAGAGACTGAGAGGAGAGATGGATACAGAGAGGTAACTTGAATAAAAAGACAATATAATATTGCAATTTACCCGTCAAATCCGGTACCCTCACTGGAGCCCTGTGCCATTGTGCCGAATATTGGGGCACCAGGAGAGCCAAATGTAGGGGTTGTGCCAAACCCTCCCTGAGTGGCCCCGCTGCCAAAAGCCGGTGGGCTACCAAATGCTGAACTTGTACCAAAACCAGGTGTTCCTCCAAATGCTGGTGCATTTCCAAATGTTGAAGAGGAACCAAACCCACCTGCTCAATGCAAAACAAAGTTCTTTATGGTTATATGAATTCCCAGATTTTCAATACCACATTGTTATATATATTTATATTTCGGGTTTTACGCCTGCATCAGCACCATTTTGGGCTATATCGCCGGCGGGCAGTTTACCTAACAACACCTTTCCTGGGCAGGCTCCAGCGGTTAACCAGTACTTGGGTGCACCAACCTCCGTAAGAAACTGCCAACTTTTTCATTTAAATGAGACACGGCCTGAGCGGGGCTCGAACCCGTGACCATCAGAATATCACATTGTACAAAACCTAATGTACAAACATTTACGGAATGGATGTTGTACAGATACTTTTCTACGCTTAATAAGTGACTTTGTTTGTCTTTGTGTTAAAGTTTCACTGACAGATTAGGTCATATGGCAACTCTCATGCTGTTATTGGTTGAGGAAGAATCCGAGTGATTCTGGGCACGGACGGGCACCTGAGTAGAACCATCGACCTTCTGATACAAACTAAATAGCCTCTGTACACACCCAGTGGGATTCGAAATAACAATGGTGAGGGGCAGGTGATTTGAAACAAAAAAACTTTAGGAATAATGATTCACTAGACAGTGCTTCCAAAGCAGCCAAACTCTGGAAGACAGGGTTGTCAATGGACCATATCCTTACAAATGTTGTTTGAAGTGTTCAAAATCACAGCAAATCACTTTATTGAGAAAGGACTCATCTTCTAAGTTTATTTAACAAAAAAGGACATTCTTCCAAATACAGAAGTTTTAAAAAGTAGTGTACTTTCTGCCAAGGTGAAAATGACATCAATGATTGGTATCCGAGCGATGATTGGTATCCGAGCGATGATTGGTATCATCCGAGCGATGGTTGGTATCATCCGAGCGATGGTTGGTATCATCCGAGCGATGGTTGGTATCATCCGAGCGATGGTTGGTATCATCCGAGCGATGGTTGGTATCCGAGCGATGGTTGGTATCCGAGCGATGGTTGGTATCCGAGCGATGGTTGGTATCCGAGCGATGGTTGGTATCCGAGCGATGGTTGGTATCCGAGCGATGATTGGTATCCGAGCGATGGTTGGTATCCGAGCGATGGTTGGTATCCGAGCGATGATTGGTATCCGAGCGATGGTTGGTATCCGAGCGATGATTGGTATCCGAGCGATGGTTGGTATCCGAGCGATGGTTGCTATCTGAGCGATTGTTGGTATTCGAGCGATGGTTGGTATCCGAGCGATGATTGGTATCCGAGCGATGATTGGTATCCGAGCGATGGTTGGTATCCGAGCGATGGTTGGTACCGAGCGATGGTTGGTATCCGATAGATGGTGTATCCGATAGATGGTTGGTATCCGAGCGATGGTTGGTATCCGAGCGATGGTTGGTATCCGAGCGATGGTTGGTATCCGAGCGATGGTTGGTATCCGAGCGATGGTTGGTATCCGAGCAATGGTTGGTATCCGAGCGATGGTTGCTATCTGAGCGATTGTTGGTATTCGAGCGATGGTTGGTATCCGAGCGATGATTGGTATCCGAGCGATGATTGGTATCCGAGCGATGATTGGTATCATCCGAGCGATGGTTGGTATCCGAGCGATGGTTGGTATCCGAGCGATGGTTGGTATCGGAGCGATGGTTGGTATCCGAGCGATGGTTGGTATCCGAGCAATGGTTGGTATCCAAGCGATGGTTGGTATCTGAGCAATGGTTGGTATCCGAGCGATGGTTGGTATCCGAGCGATGGTTGGTATCCGAGCGATGGTTGGTATCCGATAGATGGTTGGTATCTGAGCGATGGTTGGTATCCGAGCGATGGTTGGTATCCGAGCAATGGTTGGTATCCAAGCGATGGTTGGTATCCGTGCATAAATAAAAGATGGAGGAGAGTGCTGCTGCATTCTCTTTGTTAATGATTCAGTTATGATTTATTTCTTACTAACTAACAACATACAATAAAATAATTATCATTATTTTTCAAGAAATGAAATATTTATTGTGATTTCATCAAGAACATATTCATCCTCTTGAATTGTTTGACTGAATATTACGAGATCCCCAAACCTGCTGCTTGTTGCTTAGCAGCTCCGAATCCGGTAGCCGCTACCCCTGTTCCACCAGTGAATGCACCGCTCGAAGAAAATATTCCACCAGTACTGGTTCCACCACCAAATGACTGACTGGTATCACTACCAAATAAACCTGGACCTGCAAAACACAAAATTGTACATTTTGAAGTTTTGATAATTTTGAATACAGCTCAAGATATCTTCTTTGCATGATAAATGGAGATCACAGTTCATGTATCCATGCTCCGTAATTCCACATAAATGCCATACAACATACATTCCCACATATACCCACAGTTCCTATTACCAATCCAGGGATCAGTTTAGAGGGCGATGTGGGCGAAATTGTCACCCTAGGGACCCTGACTTCGCCCTCTGGGGGCCCCACTTCTCCCTAAATAAAAATATAAAAAATATTTGGTTTTTACGATTTTCAAACAAAATTTTGTCTAGTAAGATACACTGGCCCATTATAAAGCACTCGTTCTATTCAAATGTTGTATTTAATGGTTGTACTGTGCATTTTAACCCTATTTTGCAGAAGTACCGGCATATATTAAAGAACACCATTTAAGGAAGCGATCACGCGCTTTCTCACTCCCAACAATTCTGACCTAGAATGAACCCTGCCAATCAATATTGATTATTGAGTATGTAGTACACTGTGAATATTGTTTATCAGCAGTAGTAGGGTTAAAGTGAGTAATTGACCTCTTCTGTTGAATAGTAAAGGGTTAATGTATTACGATGACCTTGCTGGCAGCATCATACAGGGACGGACCGGGTGTGTGTATGTATGGGGAAGTGGATGGAGAGCCGATACAGAATGCCCTTAAAATTGTGTTGCCGGGTGCTCTCCCTCTAAATTGTGTCTGGAATCCCAATAATATACCATCAATACTCACCTATAAGCCGATCTCACCTATAAGCCGATCTCACCTATATGTCAATCTCACCCATAAGCCGATCTCACCTATAAGCCAATATCACCTATAAGCCGATCTCACCTATAAGCCAATCTCACCTATAAGCCGATCTCACCTATAAGCCAATCTCACCTATAAGCCGATCTCACCTATAAGCCGATCTCACCTATAAGCCGATCTCACCTATAAGCCAATCTCACCTATAGCCGATCTCACCTATAAGACGACCCCCCCTACTTTGGTTCTGAAATCTGTGGGATTTGGGAATCCAATCCAACATATGTTTATACAATCCAACAATGTTTATACAATCCAACAAGATACAATCAAACATATGTTTGTACAATCCAACATATGTTTGTACAATCCAACATATGTTTGTACAATCCAACATATGTTTATATATTGATATTACAAAGTAAAATACAACTTATACTAAACTCTTGAATCACGCGCTGTATTTGAGAACTGCGGAAACAATTCAGTGAATACTTACTGCTAGACGGATTGGATCCAAATGGTTGAGCCGTTCCGAACACATTGGTGTTGGCTTTCTCGGCGCTCGGTTTCCCTCCGAGACCCCCAAACATTCCACCACCCCCGCTATCTGTACCAGACTGACCAAACGGTGAACAGGAACTGCAAGAACAGGAGTGGAACATATCTAAGAACCCTTCGTCTGTTTCGGTTAGAAAGTACTTGCATTGCTTAGTACGTCGTTAATATGTATATAATTGGGCTGGCAACGAGTTATCGAGCATTTGAATAATCGGATTAATGCCCGACAAGTATCGATTAGCCGAATGATAGCCAATTGTTCCTCAATAAACAGTAATTATTTAAATCCGGGACTAACAACAGTGCCAATAATCCACACGCTGAACGTAGTCCAGTGGTAACACGCTGGACTGGTAATCCAGGGATCGCAGGTTCGATCCCCCCGTCTGACCCTAATAAAATTAACAGTCTTTCAGATGGGACGTTAAACCGAGGTCTTGTGTCGGTGCTTTACACCGTGCACGTAAAAGAACCAGAGGAGGCTCTGGATTGTGTCTCTTTCTGTATCATTGCACTATCCTTCAAAATCTAAAATGACTAATCTCTTCAGGAGGCGTCGCTCATATGAGTAACCGGTAGCGACGATAAATAAACGTAAAACACACACACACACGCAGGTGTGTAAATAATCCTTGTTTACCGGTATTCAGCTTATCAGTTAGTTTATACAAATTTATTTTAGCTCGATTGCGAAACAAGTTATTTCAACTTATATAAATCACTCTCGAGACCTCATTCCTGATGGAATCCATCGCCACGAGGGAGAGATAAGAGGCAACGTGGAATTTAAATGCCTTGCCTAAGGGCACAATCGTAACGGCTACAACTGGCTAAGAATCAATTGATCGTTTTATAATAGCTACTTGTTTTCATCCCTAGTATATAACCATATGTACAATGCTGAAAACGGCCATGCCAAGTCATGTTATACATACACTTAATAGTATAAACTATTCACACTAGTTCACTCTGTCTGAATGTTTGTCTGCGCCACTTCTGTCGCCAATTGAAAACCACTGGAGCCAATTTAATAAAACTTGGAGCCAACTAAGAGCCATATAGTTCACAAATAAATATTTGAAGCCATGTATTTGACAAAACATGGTCAAAAAATTAAAAAATTAAAAAAAGTTACAAAATTTAGCGCCAATATTTGTTTTTTTGTCGCAATTGGCGCCATTGGCTCCGACAGCGGGAACCCTGATACTATTTATTTTACAATAATTGAGAAACAAGCTTTAACAACTAATATTAATCAACCATTGTTGGCACGGATGAAAGCGAATACGAAGGCCATCATGTGGGAGGAAACCGGTATACCCGGAGAAAACACATCTGTCCGTTCTGACAACCAACGTACTATCTCACATACTTCCTGGTCAAGGATGCATTGGTGAGAAGTGAGCAATGACGTATGGTCATTATTGATGTCATAATCACACGCCAATTAGCGACCTCAATGTGGACACGCTGCCAACTTCAGGTGTAAAAACACTAAAAGTGAAATCCTACTTCAGTTCTGATGGCTGTCCAAATGCTGGCACACCAAACCCAGCGGGTGCAGTCTGGCCAAACCCAAATCCAGAACCGGATGTAGCTGTCCCAAATCCTGACCCAGTCGGTGTTGATGAACCAAACAGCCCGCCACTTCCAGCTGTACTCGTGGACTGACCAAACAGTCCACCCGCCGAAGATGTCGTTGATTGTCCAAACAACCCTGCACCTGCAATGATACCAGTTTAGTGTAATCATATTTAATCCCCAGCCATAGGAACAGGGTTTACGTAGGAACGGGGTTTACGTAGGAACGGGGTTTACGTAGGAACGGGGTTTACGTAGGAACGGGGTTTACGTAGGAACGGGGTTTACGTAGGAACGGGGTTTACGTAGGAACGGGGTTTACGTAGGAACGGGGTTTACGTAGGAACGGGGTTTACGTAGGAACGGGGTTTACGTAGGAACGGGGTTTACGTAGGAACGGGGTTTACGTAGGAACGGGGTTTACGTAGGAACGGGGTTTACGTAGGAACGGGTTTACGTAGGAACAGGGTTTACGTAGGAACAGGGTTTACGTAGGAACAGGGTTTACGTAGGAACAGGGTTTACGTAGGAATGGGGGCGGAACGGGGGTTATGTAGGAACAGGGTTTACGTAGGAACAGGGTTTACGTAGGAACAGGGTTTACGTAGGAATGGGGGCGGAACGGGGGTTATGTAGGAACAGGGTTTACGTAGGAACAGGGTTTACGTAGGAACAGGGTTTACGTAGGAATGGGTTTACGTAGGAACAGGGTTTACGTAGGAACAGGGTTTACGTAGGAACAGGGTTTACGTAGGAACAGGGTTTACGTAGGAATGGGGGCGGAACGGGGGTTATGTAGGAACAGGGTTTACGTAGGAACAGGGTTTACGTAGGAACAGGGTTTACGTAGGAATGGGGGCGGAACGGGGGTTATGTAGGAACAGGGTTTACGTAGGAATGGGGTTTACATAGAGCTATGTAGGAATGGGGGCGGAACGGGGTTATGTAGGAACAGGGTTTACGTAGGAATGGGGTTTACATAGAGCTATGTAGGAATGGGGTAGAACGGGGGTTATGTAGGAACAGGGTTTACGTAGGAATGGGGTTTACATAGAGCTATGTAGGAATGGGGGCGGAACGGGGGTTATGTAGGAACAGGGTTTACGTAGGAATGGGGTTTACATAGAGCTATGTAGGAATGGGGGCGGAACGGGGGTTATGTAGGAACAGGGTTTACGTAGGAATGGGGTTTACATAGAGCTATGTAGGAATGGGGGCGGAACGGGGGTTATGTAGGAACAGGGTTTACGTAGGAATGGGGTTTACATAGAGCTATGTAGGAATGGGGGCGGAACGGGGGTTATGTAGGAACAGGGTTTACGTAGGAATGGGGTTTACATAGAGCTATGTAGGAATGGGGGCGGAACGGGGGTTATGTAGGAACAGGGTTTACGTAGGAATGGGGTTTACATAGAGCTATGTAGGAATGGGGGCGGAACGGGGGTTATGTAGGAACGGGGTTTACGTATGAACGGGGTTACATAGGGCTATGTAGGAATGGGGTTACGTAGGTTACGCAGGTCATGCCGGACTGGAGCTAGGCAGACAAACTTGTGGATTTCTAGTCAATTAAAGGGCAATAACTCTGCTGTAACTCGGCCGATCCCCACGATTAGTGCACGTGCACAACACTATGACGATATATATTTATTTTACTGAGAACTGGTTCCCGACGGACACACAACGTAGAAACAATATCCCCTGCCAGAATAATAAAAACAGGGAAACAGGGAGAGCATAGAGAGACTGAACAAACATCCCCCAATACAGAAATGCCATTAAAACCCAATACCTCAGCTTATAAAGTTAAATCTGGGGGTCTAGAGGAATTGAACAAGTACGGTCCATACTCACCTATAAGGCCTTCTAGATGACCACCATACTTTGGTACTGAAATCTGTGGGTTTTGGCATGCACTCGCATATAAGACGGGTTGATAAAATGGACACCAGACATTATAACGTTTGGCCAATGCAAGTTAAAAGACAGTGTCAGTGTTTTTCTTTTCTAAAAAAAAATAGAATATTAGGTTACTGTCTTATAAATTAAAATTTATAGGACAGTAACCTAATATTCTATTTATCCTACATTCCGAGTGTGCACCCAACACAAAAACAAACAAACTAGCCATGACAGCTTACAACCTCGCTACGCACTTGGTAATATGTTGCGCATTGATATTTATATTTATATCCACGGTTAGCCCTATGACGGCACGAAAGCTTTATTAGGCACTGACTAATAAAGCAAAATTTATAAGGCAGGCCGTATTTGTACGTTATTTCACATGAAGGTAGGATAAAAGGTAATTATGGACACATTTAAAAAAACGTTTTTAATTTTTATTGTTTTTTTGTTGTTGTTTTTTAGCACTAGTTTAAGACGAGAAGTTACTTTGAGGCCATAATCTGGTGGTAAAAAAACTCATCATCTAGGCATGTTATTTATTTGGCCTCGGTAAACACTTGCTCTCTAAACATGCAAATTAATTTATAGAAAGAATACATACTGGTTGTTGCAGGTTTGCTGCCAAACAGACCTCCCGATTCGCTCGTGGAAGCCTGGCCAAACAGTGTACCAGGCTGGCCAAACATACTGCCTGCAATGTGAACAGAAAAATATAAATCATGTGAGTGGTTGGGGCAGTCTTAGCTAGCCATTAGGTACAATCATAAATCATGCGAGTGGGTGGGGCAGTCTTAGCTAGCCGTGGGGCAGTCTTAGCTAGCCATTATGTACAATCATAAATCTTGCGAGTGGGTGGGGCAGTCTTAGCTAGCCATTATGTATAATCATAAATCTTGCGAGTGGGTGGGGCAGTCTTAGCTAGCCATTATGTACAATCATAAATCTTGCGAGTGGGTGGGGCAGTCTTAGCTAGCCATTATGTACAATCATAAATCTTGCGAGTGGGTGGGGCAGTCTTAGCTAGCCATTATGTACAATCATAAATCTTGCGAGTGGGTGGGGCAGTCTTAGCTAGCCATTAGTTTAATAAGGCAGATATAAAGAGTAAATATCCAATAGTTTTGTTTATACTCGCCTCTGCCGAGGCATGTGGGCAAGTGAATCTTCTGGTAAGCTTATGTGGAATCTAAGTTGCTTGGTAGACATCAGGAGGAAGCATCTGACAAGTCCTCTATTTCCTCTTCCGAAAAGGGTCCTGTTTAGGGGCCACCCCTCACTGTTGGTCATCTCGCAACAGCATAGAAATGCAGTATTACATCATACATCAGCGCGTCGCATTGACAGCTGGATCATGTTGAATAAAGTCTGCGAGTACTCCAGCAAGTCGATAAGAGAGTGCGACAAGCTGAAGATATTCCTAGGCTGCTGCGAGATGTGCCAGGATAGCGACATGAACGTCATGAGGAGATCAGCTGGGGGAGTAATCTACTAAACTACTGTGAAGCTGATGAAGTCAGTCATGACTCGGCCACAGAAGTATCGAGATTGCTGGCATGCATTGCTTAGCCCGTTAACCCATTCAACCACAAGTAACTGACATGGACTGGTGCATGATATTTTTAGACCAATAAATAGTAATAATTATTACTGGCAAAAAGTGCAGATCCCCCGGCTCATCATGAGCCGACTCATCTGGATCTACACTTTTTGTAAGTCTATTTAGAGGCCTGTAGTGTTGAAAGGGTTAATATACGCAATTAGACACACTCCTTGAACTGTACGTCAAAATTAATCATTTGGATCTCATTACTCAATACAGTGAAATCCCTCAAAAACCGCAATGCATCTAATCCCCTCCAAACCAAACAAATTTCTTGGTCCCGAATTTTTCCATTCTTTGTTCATTGTAAAAATAACCCCTCTGTAATAAATATGTACATTTTCAACTGTAATTTATTCCTGCAAACTGAATAACAACTTGTCTACATCAAATATGAAACCGACTATTCTGTTAAACAAACAATCTCAGTTTTTTTCTCAGACTAATGTATTGTACACTTAAAATTAATCATTTTTTTACTGCCAAACTATAAACATGTTTCAGACTCATTCTAAACATTGCAGACCCGGCCTCGAGGTTATAAAACTTTTCTCCTACCTCAAAACTCAAGTCTCAAGCTTCTGACTGGTTCAGCTGGCAGCTAAAACTCAGAATCAACCAATCAAACCATTTGAGCTTGAGTTTGAGATCTGAGAAAAGTGTTATAACTTCGGGCACTGGATTGTAAATTTAGAAGAGATCTACATCACTATGAACAACCTCTCTAAACCTAAAACCCCTCCAAACCGAACTTTGCCTCCGGTCAGGTGGCCGTTCGGGTTTAGACGGGTTTAATTGTACTTACTCGATGTGCTAGGTGTTGACTGGTCAAATAATCCACCATTTGAAGTTGAACTCACGTCTGCAGTTGAAGTCTGCCCAAAGGGACTGCTGGCTGTAGTTGTGGTCTGACCAAACAATCCGGTTGAAGCCCCCGTGGTTGATGGAGTCTGACCGAATAAACCCGTGCTAGCGCTGGTAGTAGGGGCCTGACCGAATAAACCGGTGGTAGCACTGGAAGTAGGGGCCTGACCGAATAACCCGGTGCTAGCGCTGGTAGTAGGGGCCTGACCGAATAAACCGGTGGTAGCACTGGAAGTAGGGGCCTGACCGAATAAACCAGTGGCAGCGCTGGTAGTAGGGGCCTGACCGAATAAACCGGTGGCAGCGCTGGTAGTAGGGGCCTGACCGAATAAACCATCACCCGCTGCAGTACTGGTAGTTGATGAAGCCTGGCCAAAGAGACTGGTTCCCGAGGAGGATGTGGCAGTCTGACCGAATGGACTGGTCTCTGTTGACGTAGTCACAGCCTGGCCAAACAAACTAGCACTTGTTGTAGTACCGACTGGCTTACCAAATAATCCAGTACCAGTGGAGGTTGCTGGGTTAACTGTGCTACCTGGTTGTCCAAACTGACCAGCCACTGTTGTTGTGATAGAAGAAGATCGACCAAACATATTTCCATCTGATGTTGAAGCAGACGTCTCAGCAGAGCTTGTTTGGCCAAACAAATCACCGGGAACAGTAGATGGCGAAGATGGTTTCCCAAATAAATCACCGGGAACAGTAGATGGCGAAGACAGTTTCCCAAATAAATCACCGGGAACAGTAGATGGCGAAGATGGTTTCCCAAATAAATCACCGGGAACAGTAGATGGCGAAGACGGTTTCCCAAATAAATCAGAGCCTGGTGTATCAGAAGCTGTCACCTGACCAAATAAACCAGCAGCCGGTGCACTTGTAGATGAGGGTTGACCAAAATGTCCACTTCCTGTTGTGTCTGCATCAGCATCTGCTTTAGGAGTAGTCTCCCCTACATCACTCACACCAGTAGGTGGCACAACTGCATCAGATGGCTGACCAATCACAGAGCTTCCTGTGTCTGAGGGTTTACCAAAAATTCCTTGAAATGTTGTGGCTGTGGCAGGTTGTCCAAAATCTGAAGAAAGTGTCGATGGTTGACTGAGTGCAGGGGCAGTCACTGTAGATTGTCCAAACAATACTGCTGGTTTTGTTGTAGATGAAACAGGAGCTTCTGAAGAAAATATGAACATTCAAAAATCTAATGTTGTAATACAGCTACAGTCAAACCTGTGTTAGTGGATATCTCCATTAAGCAGCCAACCTGTATTAAGCAGCCAACCTGTATTAAGCAGCCAACCTGTATTAAGCAGCCAGTTTCATGATTCCAAATATGTTGTCTTACTATACATTTGACCTGTATTTAGCAGCCACCTGTGCAAGCAGCCACTTTCTTTGACTCCTTGGCAGGCTGCTTAAGACAGGTTTGACTGTATATTGCTGGAACATTAAAATATCCAGCATCACTATCAAAATTCCAAAACTTGTTTCATAAAATCACCACTGTGTGTGTTTTTCGTTTATTTATCGTCACTACCGGTTGCCCATATGAGCGACGCCTCCTGAAGAGATTAGTCATTTTAGATTTTTGGCGGATAGTGTAATGATACAGACCCATTCCAGAGTCTCCTCTGGTTCTTTTATGTGCAGTGTAAAGCACATACACGAGACCTCGGTTTAAAAGTCCCATCTGAAAGACTGTTAATTTTATTAGGGCCAGACAGGGGATCGAACCTACGATCCCTGGATTACCAGTCCAGCGTGTTACCAATGGACTACAGATCCGTCACCACTCATGTAGGATCCGATATTTAGAGGAGTAGATTAGAAACCGGCGTGGAACGGCAGCTACACATGAGAAGCTATAAACGTGTTGTATGGTGTTTATGTGCAGTAAAAGGTTAAAGTTCGGTGTACAGAAATGTCAAGAAATGTTATAGGTTAAACCCAAAAAATGCCAAATAACTTGGCTGAATAGCAAACAACATAGATCCAGATCAGCTGCAATGTGACGAGCGTCAGATCAGGATCTACATTTATGTTGTTTGCTATTCAGCCAAGTGTTTTAGCTCCACTATCCGAATAGCAAACGGCATAGAGCTGATTCGGTGTCACGTTCTGTGCCTTCTCAGCTGGCTCTATGCTGTTACTGCAAAACAACTTTAGTTGTGATTAGCATTTTAAGGGTTAAAACGCATTTTGCACAATTCAGAACAATGCATTTATTTTTTTCAAATAAATAAATAAGACTCCATTCCTGCACAAAATCCTCGTGCTAACTTTAGAAACAATCAGTTATAAATGATTTTGTAAATAAATATTCATAAAGGGAGGTAATTTACAAATGGTAATTTCATAAAATCATGTTCAACTTTAAACCTGAATAACTTATAATTGTGATAGGGGACACTTATTTCACCTTTAATTCATTTTCGTTTTGTATACAATATATATGTACTGTACATTTATATAAATATGTAACAAACCGTTAGAGTTGGAAGTTCCCGATTCGGCTATAGCAGGTTTGGCAGGTTTTCCAAAAAGCCCCGTGATCTGACCAGCTGCAGGCTTTGCTGAAACAGTTATGTTATATTTTGGGTTTTACGCCTGCATCAGCATTTTGGGCTATATCGCCGGCAGGCAGTTTACCTAACAACACCTTTCCTGGGCAGGCTCCAGCGGTTAACCAGTACTTGGTGCCCCAACCTCCGTAAGAAACGGCCAACTTTTTCATATAAATGAGACACGGCCTGAGCGGGGCTCGAACCCGTGACCATCAGTGATGATAGGTTACAGTGGTATACAAGTCAGCGACCTTAACCGCTCGATCACGGAGGCGAACTTTAACAATATAAAATCATCAAAGTATGACTATGATATACAGACATGGATATACAAAAGTACAGTAAAGTGTTTGTTTACATATTTACGAGACATCTACTTTATTAACATCAGTACTTGCTGAATCCTATCCTTGAAGGCCTGGCGCCAGGCTGATCAGTAACCATTATTTAACTAGCTGGCTAATCACCAATCGGCCATATCAGATCTAACCCTGACAAGGTTCGAACCTTCGACCTTCTGCTCCATAGGCAGACATCTTAACCACAAAGCCATGGAGACGACATGTATTTGGCTAAATAAATATAGCACTATGTTATATGTACATCTCACTCACAGAGTTTCTTAGTTACAGACGGATCTGTAGTCCAGTGGTAACACGCTGGACTGGTAATCCAGGGATCGCAGGTTCGATCCCCCTCCATCTGACACTAATAAAATTAACAGTCTTTCAGATGGGACTTTAAACCAAGGTCTCGTGTCGGTGCTTTACACCGTGCACGTAAAAGAACCAGAGGAGACTCTGGAATGGGTCTCTGTCTCAGTCTATATCATTGCACTATCCTCCAAAAAATCTAAAATGACTAATCTCTTCAGGAGGCGTCGCTCATTTGGGCAATCGGTAGCGACGATAAATAAACGTAAAACACAAAGTTTCTTGAACCTACCAATTGTCCCGTCTTTACATGGTCATAACAAATTCAATTGGGACATTTACCTTCTGCAGTGTTTTTTGACACCATTTTGTCATCTTTATTTCCTGTAGACTGTGTCTTCGATTTACTTCCAAAATTTGGTACACTAGTCGAGAGAGAAAAATCAAAGCCAGGCTGTGACTTGTTGGCTTCTGATTGGCTGCCAAATGTTGTTGCTATGTTAGCAGTTGGGTTGAAGGTAAATGGTTTAGAAGCAGATGCAGATTTTGTTGAAGATGATCCTGAAAAGAAACGAACATTTGAAATTAATCACTGGTCAACTTACACAAGAAAATATTAATATTCGAATCTACACTACACTGCACTGCACTACACTGCACTGCACTACACTGCACTACACTGCACTGCACTCCACTACACAGTAAAAGAATACAATTATCATCTATAACAAAGCTAACAATATACATTTAATATTTTAACTGAGTAAAGTATATAACAGAAGGTAACATATTAGGAATCCGGAAACTAAGTTGATCAAATTTCAAAAAACAAAAGTTACTATGATGTTGACGAGAGTAATGTTGATGCAGACACAGAATAGACAGATGACAATGTGATGGATGGACACATTGAATATCAAAGATGTCAACGTCGTATGATACATGAACCCCAACAATAGCTTTGACAAATTACACGCTTTTTTAGAGTTGATTTCATGATGGGCATTATTTTTTTACGTTTATTTATTGTCGCTACCGGTTACCCATATGAGCGACGCCTTCTGAAGAGATTATTCTATTTAGATTTTTGGAGGATAGTGCAATGATACAGACAGAGACCCATTCCAGATTGGCTGCTTAATAGAGGTTAAATGTATAATAAAGTAACATATTGGGAATCCGGAAACTGGCTGCTTAATGCAGATTGGCTGCTTAATAGAAGTAACTACCAACACAGGTTTGACTGTATGATGGTGTCTTAGTTATATGCAATCGTTGACAGCATCGTTTAGTTTCGCTTTCCATTAAAATGGGTGAGACCAAAATGGGCATGATCTGCGAAAACGTTACAAGGCCTGAACGTTCCGGTAAAATGTGCTTGTCCACTTGCTGTTCATGATGAGTATCGAATTTCATTTGAATTGGGTGAGAACTGTAGAAGAAATGGAGACCACAAGAATGAACGCACATTTGGCAGACACAGAGGGTCCTAACATTATTTCCATATCTCGACTCTATGAGACCTCGGGCATAAAAACTCATATATTGTATATACAGTGATCTATAGAGTCCTGATACGTGAACTCTCGTGACTCCAGTATATACAGTGATCTATACAGTCCTGATACGTGAACTCTCGTGACTCCAGTATATACAGTGATCTATACAGTCCTGATACGTGAACTCTCGTGACTCCAGTATATACAGTGATCTATACAGTCCTGATACATGACACCAGTATATACAGTGATCTATACAGTCCTGATACGTGAACTCTCATGGCACCAGTATATACAGTGATCTATACAGTCCTGATACATGAACTCTCATGACTCCAGTATATACAGTGATCTATACAGTCCTGATATGTGAACTCTCGTGACTCCAGTATATACAGTGATCTATACAGTCCTGATACATGACACCAGTATATACAGTGATCTATACAGTCCTGATACATGACCCAGTATATACAGTGATCTATACAGTCCTGATACATGACACCAGTATATACAGTGATCTATACAGTCCTGATACATGACACCAGTATATACAGTGATCTATACAGTCCTGATACATGACACCAGTATATACAGTGATCTATACAGTCCTGATACATGACTCCAGTATATACAGTGATCTATACAGTCCTGATACATGACACCAGTATATACAGTGATCTATACAGTCCTGATACGTGACACCAGTATATACAGTGATCTATACAGTCCTGATACATGACACCAGTATATACAGTGATCTATACAGTCCTGATACATGACACCAGTATATACAGTGATCTATACAGTCCTGATACATGACACCAGTATATACAGTGATCTATACAGTCCTGATACATGACACCAGTATATACAGTGATCTATACAGTCCTGATACATGACACCAGTATATACAGTGATCTATACAGTCCTGATACATGACTCCAGTATATACAGTGATCTATACAGTCCTGATACATGACACCAGTATATACAGTGATCTATACAGTCCTGATACATGACACCAGTATATACAGTGATCTATACAGTCCTGATACATGACTCCAGTATATACAGTGATCTATACAGTCCTGATACATGACACCAGTATATACAGTGATCTATACAGTCCTGATACGTGACACCAGTATATACAGTGATCTATACAGTCCTGATACATGACACCAGTATATACAGTGATCTATACAGTCCTGATACATGACACCAGTATATACAGTGATCTATACAGTCCTGATACATGACACCAGTATATACAGTGATCTATACAGTCCTGATACATGACTCCAGTATATACAGTGATCTATACAGTCCTGATACGTGAACTCTCGTGACTCCAGTATATACAGTGATCTATACAGTCCTGATACATGACACCAGTATATACAGTGATCTATACAGTCCTGATACATGACACCAGTATATACAGTGATCTATACAGTCCTGATACATGACACCAGTATATACAGTGATCTATACAGTCCTGATACATGACTCCAGTATATACAGTGATCTATACAGTCCTGATACATGACACCAGTATATACAGTGATCTATACAGTCCTGATACATGACACCAGTATATACAGTGATCTATACAGTCCTGATACATGACACCAGTATATACAGTGATCTATACAGTCCTGATACATGACACCAGTATATACAGTGATCTATACAGTCCTGATACATGACACCAGTATATACAGTGATCTATACAGTCCTGATACATGACACCAGTATATACAGTGATCTATACAGTCCTGATACATGACACCAGTATATACAGTCCTGATACATGACCAGTATATACAGTGATCTATACAGTCCTGATACTGACACCAGTATATACAGTGATCTATACAGTCCTGATACATGACACCAGTATATACAGTGATCTATACAGTCCTGATACATGACACCAGTATATACAGTGATCTATACAGTCCTGATACGTGACACCAGTATATACAGTGATCTATACAGTCCTGATACATGACACCAGTATATACAGTGATCTATACAGTCCTGATACATGACACCAGTATATACAGTGATCTATACAGTCCTGATACATGACTCCAGTATATACAGTGATCTATACAGTCCTGATACATGACACCAGTATATACAGTGATCTATACAGTCCTGATACTGAACTCTCGTGACTCCAGTATATACAGTGATCTATACAGTCCTGATACATGACACCAGTATATACAGTGATCTATACAGTCCTGATACATGACACCAGTATATACAGTGATCTATACAGTCCTGATACATGACACCAGTATATACAGTGATCTATACAGTCCTGATACATGACACCAGTATATACAGTGATCTATACAGTCCTGATACATGACACCAGTATATACAGTGATCTATACAGTCCTGATACGTGACACCAGTATATACAGTGATCTATACAGTCCTGATACATGACACCAGTATATACAGTGATCTATACAGTCCTGATACATGACACCAGTATATACAGTGATCTATACAGTCCTGATACATGACACCAGTATATACAGTCCTGATACATGACACCAGTATATACAGTGATCTATACAGTCCTGATACATGACACCAGTATATACAGTGATCTATACAGTCCTGATACATGACACCAGTATATACAGTGATCTATACAGTCCTGATACATGACACCAGTATATACAGTGATCTATACAGTCCTGATACGTGACACCAGTATATACAGTGATCTATACAGTCCTGATACATGACACCAGTATATACAGTGATCTATACAGTCCTGATACATGACACCAGTATATACAGTGATCTATACAGTCCTGATACATGACTCCAGTATATACAGTGATCTATACAGTCCTGATACATGACACCAGTATATACAGTGATCTATACAGTCCTGATACATGACTCCAGTATATACAGTGATCTATACAGTCCTGATACATGACACCAGTATATACAGTGATCTATACAGTCCTGATACATGACTCCAGTATATACAGTGATCTATACAGTCCTGATACGTGATCGTGGATCCAGTATATACAGTGATCTATACAGTCCTGATACATGACACCAGTATATACAGTGATCTATACAGTCCTGATACATGACTCCAGTATATACAGTGATCTATACAGTCCTGATACATGACTCCAGTATATACAGTGATCTATACAGTCCTGATACATGACTCCAGTATATACAGTGATCTATACAGTCCTGATACATGACACCAGTATATACAGTGATCTATACAGTCCTGATACGTGAACTCTCGTGACTCCAGTATATACAGTGATCTATACAGTCCTGATACATGAACTCTCCTGGCTCCAGTATATACAGTGATCTATACAGTCCTGATACATGACACCAGTATATACAGTGATCTATACAGTCCTGATACATGAACTCTCGTGACACCAGTATATACAGTGATCTATACAGTCCTGATACATGACTCCAGTATATACAGTGATCTATACAGTCCTGATACATGACACCAGTATATACAGTGTTCTATACAGTCCTGATACATGAACTCTCGTGACTCCAGTATATACAGTGATCTATACAGTCCTGATACATGACTCCAGTATATACAGTGCTCTATACAGTCCTGATACGTGACCCAGTATATACAGTGATCTATACAGTCCTGATACATGACTCCAGTATATACAGTGATCTATACAGTCCTGATACGTGACCCAGTATATACAGTGATCTATAAAGTCCTGATACATGACACCAGTATATACAGTGATCTATACAGTCCTGATACATGACACCAGTATATACAGTGATCTATACAGTCCTGATACACTGACTCCAGTATATACAGTGATCTATACAGTCCTGATACATGACTCCAGTATATACAGTGATCTATACAGTCCTGATACATGACACCAGTATATACAGTGATCTATACAGTCCTGATACATGACACCAGTATATACAGTGATCTATACAGTCCTGATACGTGACACCAGTATATACAGTGATCTATACAGTCCTGATACATGACACCAGTATATACAGTGATCTATACAGTCCTGATACATGACACCAGTATATACAGTGATCTATACAGTCCTGATACATGACACCAGTATATACAGTGATCTATACAGTCCTGATACATGACTCCAGTATATACAGTGATCTATACAGTCCTGATACATGACACCAGTATATACAGTGATCTATACAGTCCTGATACATGACCCAGTATATACAGTGATCTATACAGTCCTGATACATGACACCAGTATATACAGTGATCTATACAGTCCTGATACATGACACCAGTATATACAGTGATCTATACAGTCCTGATACATGACACCAGTATATACAGTGATCTATACAGTCCTGATACATGACACCAGTATATACAGTGATCTATACAGTCCTGATACATGACTCCAGTATATACAGTGATCAACACCTATATACAGTGATCTATACAGTCCTGATACATGACACCAGTATATACAGTGATCTATACAGTCCTGATACATGACTCCAGTATATACAGTGATCTATACAGTCCTGATACATGACACCAGTATATACAGTGATCTATACAGTCCTGATACATGACTCCAGTATATACAGTGATCTATACAGTCCTGATACATGACATCCAGTATATACAGTGATCTATACAGTCCTGATACATGACACCAGTATATACAGTGATCTATACAGTCCTGATACATGACACCAGTATATACAGTGATCTATACAGTCCTGATACATGACCCAGTATATACAGTGATCTATACAGTCCTGATACGTGACTGACTCCAGTATATACAGTGATCTATACAGTCCTGATACATGATGCTCCAGTATATACAGTGATCTATACAGTCCTGATACATGACACCAGTATATACAGTGATCTATACAGTCCTGATACGTGAACTCTCGTGACTCCAGTATATACAGTGATCTATACAGTCCTGATACATGACGTGCTCCAGTATATACAGTGATCTATACAGTCCTGATACATGACACCAGTATATACAGTGATCTATACAGTCCTGATACTGACTCTCGTGACACCAGTATATACAGTGATCTATACAGTCCTGATACATGACTCCAGTATATACAGTGATCTATACAGTCCTGATACATGACACCAGTATATACAGTGATCTATACAGTCCTGATACATGAACTCCAGTATATACAGTGATCTATACAGTCCTGATACATGACACCAGTATATACAGTGATCTATACAGTCCTGATACATGACTCCAGTATATACAGTGATCTATACAGTCCTGATACATGACTCCAGTATATACAGTGATCTATACAGTCCTGATACATGACTCCAGTATATACAGTGATCTATACAGTCCTGATACATGCTCATGACACCAGTATATACAGTGATCTATACAGTCCTGATACATGACTCCAGTATATACAGTGATCTATACAGTCCTGATATGTGGATCCAGTATATACAGTGATCTATACAGTCCTGATACATGACACCAGTATATACAGTGATCTATACAGTCCTGATACATGACTCCAGTATATACAGTGATCTATACAGTCCTGATACATGACTCCAGTATATACAGTGATCTATACAGTCCTGATACATGACTCCAGTATATACAGTGATCTATACAGTCCTGATACGTGAATCGTGATCCAGTATATACAGTGATCTATACAGTCCTGATACATGACTCCAGTATATACAGTGATCTATACAGTCCTGATACATGACCCAGTATATACAGTGATCTATACAGTCCTGATACTGAACTCTCGTGACTCCAGTATATACAGTGATCTATACAGTCCTGATACATGATGCTCCAGTATATACAGTGATCTATACAGTCCTGATACATGACACCAGTATATACAGTGATCTATACAGTCCTGATACGTGACCGTGACTCCAGTATATACAGTGATCTATACAGTCCTGATACATGACTCCAGTATATACAGTGATCTATACAGTCCTGATACATGACACCAGTATATACAGTGATCTATACAGTCCTGATACACGTGACACCAGTATATACAGTGATCTATACAGTCCTGATACATGACTCCAGTATATACAGTGATCTATACAGTCCTGATACATGACTCCAGTATATACAGTGATCTATACAGTCCTGATACATGACACCAGTATATACAGTGATCTATACAGTCCTGATACATGACTCCAGTATATACAGTGATCTATACAGTCCTGATACATGACTCCAGTATATACAGTGATCTATACAGTCCTGATACATGACACCAGTATATACAGTGATCTATACAGTCCTGATACATGACTCCAGTATATACAGTGATCTATACAGTCCTGATACGTGACACCAGTATATACAGTGATCTATACAGTCCTGATACATGACTCCAGTATATACAGTGATCTATACAGTCCTGATATGTGGATCCAGTATATACAGTGATCTATACAGTCCTGATACATGACACCAGTATATACAGTGATCTATACAGTCCTGATACGTACGACTCCAGTATATACAGTGATCTATACAGTCCTGATACATGACACCAGTATATACAGTGATCTATACAGTCCTGATACATGACTCCAGTATATACAGTGATCTATACAGTCCTGATACATGACTCCAGTATATACAGTGATCTATACAGTCCTGATACATGACACCAGTATATACAGTGATCTATACAGTCCTGATACGTGACCCAGTATATACAGTGATCTATACAGTCCTGATACATGACACCAGTATATACAGTGATCTATACAGTCCTGATACATGACTCCAGTATATACAGTGATCTATACAGTCCTGATACGTGACCCAGTATATACAGTGATCTATACAGTCCTGATACATGACTCCAGTATATACAGTGATCAATACAGTCCTGACACGTGACACCAGTATATACAGTCCTGATACATGACTCCAGTATATACAGTGATCTATACAGTCCTGATACATGACACCAGTATATACAGTGATCTATACAGTCCTGATACGTGACACCAGTATATACAGTGATCTATACAGTCCTGATACATGACACCAGTATATACAGTGATCTATACAGTCCTGATACATGACACCAGTATATACAGTGATCTATACAGTCCTGATACATGACACCAGTATATACAGTGATCTATACAGTCTTGATACGTGAACTCTCGTGACACCAGTATATACAGTGATCTATACAGTCCTGATACATGACTCCAGTATATACAGTGATCTATACAGTCCTGATACATGACACCAGTATATACAGTGATCTATACAGTCCTGATACATGAACTCTCGTGACACCAGTATATACAGTGATCTATACAGTCCTGATACATGAACTCTCGTGGCTCCAGTATATACAGTGATCTATACAGTCCTGATACATGACTCCAGTATATACAGTGATCTATACAGTCCTGATACATGAACTCTCGTGACACCAGTATATACAGTGATCTATACAGTCCTGATACATGACTCCAGTATATACAGTGATCTATACAGTCCTGATACATGAACTCTCATGACACCAGTATATACAGTGATCTATACAGTCCTGATACATGACTCCAGTATATACAGTGATCTATACAGTCCTGATATGTGGATCCAGTATATACAGTGATCTATACAGTCCTGATACATGACACTAGTATATACAGTGATCTATACAGTCCTGATACATGACTCCAGTATATACAGTGATCTATACAGTCCTGATACATGACTCCAGTATATACAGTGATCTATACAGTCCTGATACATGACCCAGTATATACAGTGATCTATACAGTCCTGATCGTGAACTCTCGTGACACCAGTATATACAGTGATCTATACAGTCCTGATACATGACTCCAGTATATACAGTGATCTATACAGTCCTGATACATGACACCAGTATATACAGTGATCTATACAGTCCTGATACATGTGACACCAGTATATACAGTGATCTATACAGTCCTGATACACGTGACTCCAGTATATACAGTGATCTATACAGTCCTGATACATGACTCCAGTATATACAGTGATCTATACAGTCCTGATACATGACTCGTGACACCAGTATATACAGTGATCTATACAGTCCTGATACATGACTCCAGTATATACAGTGATCTATACAGTCCTGATACATGACACCAGTATATACAGTGATCTATACAGTCCTGATACATGACACCAGTATATACAGTGATCTATACAGTCCTGATACGTGGATCCAGTATATACAGTGATCTATACAGTCCTGATACATGACACCAGTATATACAGTGATCTATACAGTCCTGATACATGACTCCAGTATATACAGTGATCTATACAGTCCTGATACATGACACCAGTATATACAGTGATCTATACAGTCCTGATACATGACTCCAGTATATACAGTGATCTATACAGTCCTGATACATGACTCCAGTATATACAGTGATCTATACAGTCCTGATACATGACTCCAGTATATACAGTGATCTATACAGTCCTGATACATGACACCAGTATATACAGTGATCTATACAGTCCTGATACGTGACCCAGTATATACAGTGATCTATACAGTCCTGATACGTGACACCAGTATATACAGTG
>CM026400.1:34659783-34679354 GCA_014843695.1 Archivesica marissinica | reverse complement strand
ACATGACACCAGTATATACAGTGATCTATACAGTCCTGATACATGACACCAGTATATACAGTGATCTATACAGTCCTGATATGTGAACTCTCATGACACCAGTATATACAGTGATCTATACAGTCCTGATACATGACACCAGTATATACAGTGATCTATACAGTCCTGATACATGAATCCAGTATATACAGTGATCTATACAGTCCTGATACATGACACCAGTATATACAGTGATCTATACAGTCCTGATACGTGATCCAGTATATACAGTGATCTATACAGTCCTGATACATGACACCAGTATATACAGTGATCTATACAGTCCTGATACAACCTGACTCCAGTATATACAGTGATCTATACAGTCCTGATACATGACTCCAGTATATACAGTGATCTATACAGTCCTGATACATGACTCCAGTATATACAGTGATCTATACAGTCCTGATACATGACACCAGTATATACAGTGATCTATACAGTCCTGATACATGACACCAGTATATACAGTGATCTATACAGTCCTGATACATGACTCCAGTATATACAGTGATCTATACAGTCCTGATACATGACTCCAGTATATACAGTGATCTATACAGTCCTGATACGTGACTCCAGTATATACAGTGATCTATACAGTCCTGATACATGACACTAGTATATACAGTGATCTATACAGTCCTGATACGTGAACTCGTGACTCCAGTATATACAGTGATCTATACAGTCCTGATACATGACTCCAGTATATACAGTGATCTATACAGTCCTGATACATGACTCCAGTATATACAGTGATCTATACAGTCCTGATACATGACTCCAGTATATACAGTGATCTATACAGTCCTGATACATGACTCCAGTATATACAGTGATCTATACAGTCCTGATACATGACTCCAGTATATACAGTGATCTATACAGTCCTGATACATGACTCCAGTATATACAGTGATCTATACAGTCCTGATACATGACACCAGTATATACAGTGATCTATACAGTCCTGATACGTGAATCTCGTGACTCCAGTATATACAGTGATCTATACAGTCCTGATACATGACACCAGTATATACAGTGATCTATACAGTCCTGATACGTGACCCAGTATATACAGTGATCTATACAGTCCTGATACATGACACCAGTATATACAGTGATCTATACAGTCCTGATACATGACTCCAGTATATACAGTGATCTATACAGTCCTGATACATGACACCAGTATATACAGTGATCTATACAGTCCTGATACTGAACTCTCGTGACTCCAGTATATACAGTGATCTATACAGTCCTGATACATGACTCCAGTATATACAGTGATCTATACAGTCCTGATACATGACACCAGTATATACAGTGATCTATACAGTCCTGATACATGACACCAGTATATACAGTGATCTATACAGTCCTGATACATGACACCAGTATATACAGTGATCTATACAGTCCTGATACATGACTCCAGTATATACAGTGATCTATACAGTCCTGATACATGACTCCAGTATATACAGTGATCTATACAGTCCTGATACATGACTCCAGTATATACAGTGATCTATACAGTCCTGATACATGACACCAGTATATACAGTGATCTATACAGTCCTGATACATGACTCCAGTATATACAGTGATCTATACAGTCCTGATACATGACTCCAGTATATACAGTGATCTATACAGTCCTGATACATGACACCAGTATATACAGTGATCTATACAGTCCTGATACATGACTCCAGTATATACAGTGATCTATACAGTCCTGATACATGACTCCAGTATATACAGTGATCTATACAGTCCTGATACATGACTCCAGTATATACAGTGATCTATACAGTCCTGATACATGACACCAGTATATACAGTGATCTATACAGTCCTGATACATGACCTCGTGACCCAGTATATACAGTGATCTATACAGTCCTGATACATGACCTCCAGTATATACAGTGATCTATACAGTCCTGATACATGACACCAGTATATACAGTGATCTATACAGTCCTGATACATGAACTCTCGTGACACCAGTATATACAGTGATCTATACAGTCCTGATACATGACTCCAGTATATACAGTGATCTATACAGTCCTGATACGCATGACACCAGTATATACAGTGATCTATACAGTCCTGATACATGACCCAGTATATACAGTGATCTATACAGTCCTGATACATGACTCCAGTATATACAGTGATCTATACAGTCCTGATACGTGACCCAGTATATACAGTGATCTATACAGTCCTGATACATGACTCCAGTATATACAGTGATCTATACAGTCCTGATACATGACTCCAGTATATACAGTGATCTATGCAGTCCTGATACATGACACCAGTATATACAGTGATCTATACAGTCCTGATACATGACACCAGTATATACAGTGATCTATACAGTCCTGATACGTGAACTCTCGTGACTCCAGTATATACAGTGATCTATACAGTCCTGATACATGACACCAGTATATACAGTGATCTATACAGTCCTGATACATGACACCAGTATATACAGTGATCTATACAGTCCTTATACGTGACACCAGTATATACAGTGATCTATACAGTCCTGATACGTGACACCAGTATATACAGTGATCTATACAGTCCTTATACATTACACCAGTATATACAGTGATCTATACAGTCCTGATACATGACACCAGTATATACAGTGATCTATACAGTCCTTATACATGACACCAGTATATACAGTGATCTATACAGTCCTGATACATGACACCAGTATATACAGTGATCTATACAGTCCTTATACATGAACTCTCGTGACTCCAGTATATACAGTGATCTATACAGTCCTGATACATGAACTCTCGTTACACCAGTATATACAGTGATCTATACAGTCCTGATACATGACACCAGTATATACAGTGATCTATACAGTCCTTATACATGAACTCTCGTGACTCCAGTATATACAGTGATCTATACAGTCCTTATACATGAACTCTCGTGACTCCAGTATATACAGTGATCTATACAGTCCTGATACATGAACTCTCGTGACTCCAGTATATACAGTGATCTATACAGTCCTTATACATGAACTCTCATGGCTCCAGTATATACAGTGATCTATACAGTCCTTATACATGAACTCTCGTGACTCCAGTATATACAGTAATCTATACAGTCCTTATACATGAACTCTCGTGACTCCAGTATAAACAGTGATCTATACAGTCCTTATACATGAACTCTCGTGACTCCAGTATATACAGTGATCTATACAGTCCTTATACATGAACTCTCGTGACTCCAGTATATACAGTGATCTATACAGTCCTTATACATGAACTCCGTGACTCCAGTATATACAGTGATCTATACAGTCCTGATATCGTGACTCCAGTATATACAGTGATCTATACAGTCCTGATACATGACACCAGTATATACAGTGATCTATACAGTCCTGATACATGACACCAGTATATACAGTGATCTATACAGTCCTGATATGTGAACTCTCGTGACACCAGTATATACAGTGATCTATACAGTCCTGATACGTGACCCAGTATATACAGTGATCTATACAGTCCTGATACATGACTCCAGTATATACAGTGATCTATACAGTCCTGATACATGACACCAGTATATACAGTGATCTATACAGTCCTGATACGTGGATCCAGTATATACAGTGATCTATACAGTCCTGATATGTGGATCCAGTATATACAGTGATCTATACAGTCCTGATACATGACACTAGTATATACAGTGATCTATACAGTCCTGATACATGACACCAGTATATACAGTGATCTATACAGTCCTGATACGTGGATCCAGTATATACAGTGATCTATACAGTCCTGATACATGACTCCAGTATATACAGTGATCTATACAGTCCTGATACATGACACCAGTATATACAGTGCATCTATACAGTCCTGATACATGACACCAGTATATACAGTGATCTATACAGTCCTGATATGACCTCGTGACACCAGTATATACAGTGATCTATACAGTCCTGATACATGACACCAGTATATACAGTGATCTATACAGTCCTGATACGTGGATCCAGTATATACAGTGATCTATACAGTCCTGATACATGACACCAGTATATACAGTGATCTATACAGTCCTGATACGTGGATCCAGTATATACAGTGATCTATACAGTCCTGATACATGACACCAGTATATACAGTGATCTATACAGTCCTGATACGTGAACTCTGGTCACTCCAGTATATACAGTGATCTATACAGTCCTGATACATGACTCCAGTATATACAGTGATCTATACAGTCCTGATACATGACTCCAGTATATACAGTGATCTATACAGTCCTGATACATGACACCAGTATATACAGTGATCTATACAGTCCTGATACATGACACCAGTATATACAGTGATCTATACAGTCCTGATACATGACTCCAGTATATACAGTGATCTATACAGTCCTGATACATGACACCAGTATATACAGTGATCTATACAGTCCTGATACATGACACCAGTATATACAGTGATCTATACAGTCCTGATACATGACACCAGTATATACAGTGATCTATACAGTCCTGATACATGACACTAGTATATACAGTGATCTATACAGTCCTGATACTGACCTGTGACTCCAGTATATACAGTGATCTATACAGTCCTGATACATGACTCCAGTATATACAGTGATCTATACAGTCCTGATACATGACACCAGTATATACAGTGATCTATACAGTCCTGATACATGACTCCAGTATATACAGTGATCTATACAGTCCTGATACATGACACCAGTATATACAGTGATCTATACAGTCCTGATACATGACTCCAGTATATACAGTGATCTATACAGTCCTGATACATGACACCAGTATATACAGTGATCTATACAGTCCTGATACGTGACCCAGTATATACAGTGATCTATACAGTCCTGATACGTGACACCAGTATATACAGTGATCTATACAGTCCTGATACATGACACCAGTATATACAGTGATCTATACAGTCCTGATACGTGACACCAGTATATACAGTGATCTATACAGTCCTGATACATGACTCCAGTATATACAGTGATCTATACAGTCCTGATACATGACTCCAGTATATACAGTGATCAATACAGTCCTGATACGTGACACCAGTATATACAGTGATCTATACAGTCCTGATACATGACTCCAGTATATACAGTGATCTATACAGTCCTGATACATGACACCAGTATATACAGTGATCTATACAGTCCTGATACATGACTCCAGTATATACAGTGATCTATACAGTCCTGATACGTGACACCAGTATATACAGTGATCTATACAGTCCTGATACATGACTCCAGTATATACAGTGATCTATACAGTCCTGATACATGACACCAGTATATACAGTGATCTATACAGTCCTGATACATGACTCCAGTATATACAGTGATCTATACAGTCCTGATACATGACACCAGTATATACAGTGATCTATACAGTCCTGATACATGACTCCAGTATATACAGTGATCTATACAGTCCTGATACATGACTCCAGTATATACAGTGATCTATACAGTCCTGATACATGACACCAGTATATACAGTGATCTATACAGTCCTGATACGTGACCCAGTATATACAGTGATCTATACAGTCCTGATACATGACTCCAGTATATACAGTGATCTATACAGTCCTGATACATGACTCCAGTATATACAGTGATCTATACAGTCCTGATACATGACACCAGTATATACAGTGATCTATACAGTCCTGATACATGACTCCAGTATATACAGTGATCTATACAGTCCTGATACATGACTCCAGTATATACAGTGATCTATACAGTCCTGATACATGACACCAGTATATACAGTGATCTATACAGTCCTGATACGTGACCCAGTATATACAGTGATCTATACAGTCCTGATACGTGACACCAGTATATACAGTGATCTATACAGTCCTGATACATGACTCCAGTATATACAGTGATCTATACAGTCCTGATACGTGACCCAGTATATACAGTGATCTATACAGTCCTGATACATGACACCAGTATATACAGTGATCTATACAGTCCTGATACATGACTCCAGTATATACAGTGATCTATGCAGTCCTGATACGTGACACCAGTATATACAGTGATCTATACAGTCCTGATACGTGAACTCTCGTGACTCCAGTATATACAGTGATCTATACAGTCCTGATACATGACTCCAGTATATACAGTGATCTATGCAGTCCTGATACATGACACCAGTATATACAGTGATCTATACAGTCCTGATACATGACACCAGTATATACAGTGATCTATACAGTCCTGATACGTGAACTCTCGTGACTCCAGTATATACAGTGATCTATACAGTCCTGATACATGACACCAGTTTATACAGTGATCTATACA
This sequence comes from Archivesica marissinica, assembly GCA_014843695.1. Classification (NCBI taxonomy): domain Eukaryota; kingdom Metazoa; phylum Mollusca; class Bivalvia; order Venerida; family Vesicomyidae; genus Archivesica; species Archivesica marissinica. The sequence goes on along the minus strand of CM026400.1, from coordinate 34,672,859 downwards.
GTCCTGATACATGACACCAGTATATACAGTGATCTATACAGTCCTTATACGTGACACCAGTATATACAGTGATCTATACAGTCCTGATACGTGACACCAGTATATACAGTGATCTATACAGTCCTTATACATTACACCAGTATATACAGTGATCTATACAGTCCTGATACATGACACCAGTATATACAGTGATCTATACAGTCCTTATACATGACACCAGTATATACAGTGATCTATACAGTCCTGATACATGACACCAGTATATACAGTGATCTATACAGTCCTTATACATGAACTCTCGTGACTCCAGTATATACAGTGATCTATACAGTCCTGATACATGAACTCTCATGACACCAGTATATACAGTGATCTATACAGTCCTGATACATGACACCAATATATACAGTGATCTATACAGTCCTTATACATGAACTCCCGTGACTCCAGTATATACAGTGATCTATACAGTCCTTATACATGAACTCTCGTGACTCCAGTATATACAGTGATCTATACAGTCCTTATACATGAACTCTCATGGCTCCAGTATAAACAGTGATCTATACAGTCCTTATACATGAACTCTCATGGCTCCAGTATATACAGTGATCTATACAGTCCTTATACATGAACTCTCGTGACTCCAGTATATACAGTGATCTATACAGTCCTTATACATGAACTCTCATGGCTCCAGTATATACAGTGATCTATACAGTCCTGATACATGAACTCTCGTGACTCCAGTATATACAGTGATCTCTACAGTCCTTATACATGAACTCTCATGGCTCCAGTATATACAGTGATCTATACAGTCCTTATACATGAACTCTCGTGACTCCAGTATATACAGTGATCTATACAGTCCTTATACATGAACTCTCGTGACTCCAGTATAAACAGTGATCTATACAGTCCTTATACATGAACTCTCGTGACTCCAGTATAAACAGTGATCTATACAGTCCTTATACATGAACTCTCGTGACTCCAGTATATACAGTGATCTATACAGTCCTTATACATGAACTCTCGTGACTCCAGTATATACAGTGATCTATACAGTCCTTATACATGAACTCTCGTGACTCCAGTATAAACAGTGATCTATACAGTCCTTATACATGAACTCTCGTGACTCCAGTATATACAGTGATCTATACAGTCCTTATACATGAACTCTCATGACACCAGTATATACAGTGATCTATACAGTCCTTATACATGAACTCTCATGACACCAGTATATACAGTGATCTATACAGTCCTTATACATGAACTCTCGTTACTCCAGTATAAACAGTGATCTATACAGTCCTTATACATGAACTCTCATGACACCAGTATATACAGTGATCTATACAGTCCTTATACATGAACTCTCATGACACCAGTATATACAGTGATCTATACAGTCCTTATACATGAACTCTCGTGACACCAGTATATACAGTGATCTATACAGTCCTGATACATGACACCAGTATATACAGTGATCTATACAGTCCTGATACATGAACTCTCATGACTCCAGTATATACAGTGATCTATATAGTCCTGATACATGACACCAGTATATACAGTGATCTATACAGTCCTTATACATGAACTCTCGTGACTCCAGTATATACAGTGATCTATACAGTCCTTATACATGAACTCTCGTGACTCCAGTATAAACAGTGATCTATACAGTCCTTATACATGAACTCTCGTGACTCCAGTATAAACAGTGATCTATACAGTCCTTATACATGAACTCTCGTGACTCCAGTATATACAGTGATCTATACAGTCCTTATACATGAACTCTCGTGACTCCAGTATAAACAGTGATCTATACAGTCCTTATACATGAACTCTCGTGACTCCAGTATATACAGTGATCTATACAGTCCTTATACATGAACTCTCGTGACTCCAGTATATACAGTGATCTATACAGTCCTTATACATGAACTCTCGTGACTCCAGTATAAACAGTGATCTATACAGTCCTTATACATGAACTCTCATGACACCAGTATATACAGTGATCTATACAGTCCTTATACATGAACTCTCATGACACCAGTATATACAGTGATCTATACAGTCCTTATACATGAACTCTCGTGACTCCAGTATAAACAGTGATCTATACAGTCCTTATACATGAACTCTCATGACACCAGTATATACAGTGATCTATACAGTCCTTATACATGAACTCTCATGACACCAGTATATACAGTGATCTATACAGTCCTTATACATGAACTCTCATGACACCAGTATATACAGTGATCTATACAGTCCTGATACATGACACCAGTATATACAGTGATCTATACAGTCCTGATACATGAAATCTCATGACTCCAGTATATACAGTGATCTATATAGTCCTGATACATGACACCAGTATATACAGTGATCTATACAGTCCTTATACATGAACTCTCGTGACTCCAGTATATACAGTGATCTATACAGTCCTTATACATGAACTCTCGTGACTCCAGTATAAACAGTGATCTATACAGTCCTTATACATGAACTCTCGTGACTCCAGTATAAACAGTGATCTATACAGTCCTTATACATGAACTCTCGTGACTCCAGTATATACAGTGATCTATACAGTCCTTATACATGAACTCTCGTGACTCCAGTATAAACAGTGATCTATACAGTCCTTATACATGAACTCTCGTGACTCCAGTATATACAGTGATCTATACAGTCCTTATACATGAACTCTCGTGACACCAGTATATACAGTGATCTATACAGTCCTGATACATGAACTCTCGTGATTCCAGTATATACAGTCCTTATACATGACTCCAGTATATACAGTGATCTATACAGTCCTTATACATGACACCAGTATATACAGTGATCTATACAGTCCTGATACATGACTCCAGTATATACAGTGATCTATACAGTCCTGATACATGACTCCAGTATATACAGTGATCTATACAGTCCTTATACATGACACCAGTATATACAGTGATCTATACAGTCCTGATACATGAACTCTCGTGACTCCAGTATATACAGTGATCTATACAGTCCTGATACATGAACTCTCGTGACTCCAGGATAAACAGTGATCTATACAGTCCTGATACATGAACTCTCGTGACTCCAGTATATACAGTGATCTATACAGTCCTGATACGTGAACTCTCGTGACTCCAGTATATACAGTGATCTATACAGTCCTTATACATGAACTCTCGTGACTCCAGTATATACAGTGATCTATACAGTCCTGATACATGAACTCTCGTGACTCCAGTATATACAGTGATCTATACAGTCCTGATACATGACTCCAGTATATACAGTGATCTATACAGTCCTTATACATGAACTCTCGTGACTCCAGTATATACAGTGATCTATACAGTCCTGATACATGACTCCAGTATATACAGTGATCTATACAGTCCTGATACATGACACCAGTATATACAGTGATCTATACAGTCCTTATACATGACACCAGTATATACAGTGATCTATACAGTCCTTATACATGAACTCTCGTGACTCCAGTATATACAGTGATCTATACAGTCCTGATACATGACACCAGTATATACAGTGATCTATACAGTCCTGATACATGACTCCAGTATATACAGTGATCTATACAGTCCTGATACATGACACCAGTGTATACAGTGATCTATACAGTCCTTATACATGACACCAGTATATACAGTGATCTATACAGTCCTTATACATGAACTCTCGTGACTCCAGTATATACAGTGATCTATACAGTCCTGATACATGACACCAGTATATACAGTGATCTATACAGTCCTGATACATGACTCCAGTATATACAGTGATCTATACAGTCCTGATACATGACTCCAGTATATACAGTGATCTATACAGTCCTGATACATGAACTCTCGTGACTCCAGTATATACAGTGATCTATACAGTCCTGATACATGAACTCTCGTGACTCCAGTATATACAGTGATCTATACAGTCCTTATACATGAACTCTCGTGGCACCAGTATATACAGTGATCTATACAGTCCTGATACATGAACTCTCGTGACTCCAGTATATACAGTGATCTATACAGTCCTGATACATGAACTCTCGTGACTCCAGTATATACAGTGATCTATACAGTCCTTATACATGAACTCTCGTGGCACCAGTATATACAGTGATCTATACAGTCCTGATACATGAACTCTCGTGACTCCAGTATATACAGTGATCTATACAGTCCTGATACATGAACTCTCGTGACTCCAGTATATACAGTGATCTATACAGTCCTTATACATGAACTCTCGTGGCACCAGTATATACAGTGATCTATACAGTCCTGATACATGAACTCTCGTGACTCCAGTATATACAGTGATCTATACAGTCCTGATACATGAACTCTCGTGACTCCAGTATATACAGTGATCTATACAGTCCTTATACATGAACTCTCGTGACTCCAGTATATACAGTGATCTATACAGTCCTGATACATGAACTCTCGTGACTCCAGTATATTCAGTGATTTATATTCTTAGCGCAGTGGTTAGCACGCTCGCTTCTCACCAATGCAACCGGGTTCAATCCTCGGACCAGGAAGTATGCAAGATGGTATGGTGGTCGCCAAATCGGACAGGTGGGTACATGTACGCCTACGAGAACGATTAATATACATGTAAGTTATAAAGCTTGTTTCGCAATCGATGAAAATTCAATAAAGTTTATACTTTATTTTTCTTTGAAGCACTTATTGTCACTGTATATATCTGTTAAATACAACTGGACCAATAAACATCTGAGCTTATATACCGATATCACTTGCACCAAACATCATACTGCTTGTTGGTTTAGATTTCTCCGTACCAAACAACTTGCGGCCGACTGGCGTACCAGTGGTAGTCGAGCTAAGCATTCTGGGACTCTCGTGAATGGAGGATTTGGTGGTAACCTTGACTGTAACTGGTGTCGATGTTATGCCATATCCTGCACAAAAGTAAGGACAAGACTCGGTCAAATAATCTCCCACAGATTCAAGTACAGGGTAGATGACATATAAAAATATGGCAGAAGTTAGTTACTCTAGAATTTAGTATTTGTGTTTATTTGTCAGTTCAGGTTTTACGCCTGCATCAGCACCATTTTGGGCTATATCGCCAGCGAGCAGTTTACCTAACATCACCTTTCCTGGGCAGGCTCCAGCGGTTAACCAGTACTTGGGTGCACCAACCTCCGTAAGAAACTGCCAACTTTTTCATATAATGAATCAGTGATGATAGGTTACAGTGGTATGCAAGCCAGCGACCGTAACCACTCGACCACGGAGGACAGAATTTAGTATTTACAAGCAGGCACTATAAGCTGTCCACCGTAAGAATTTAGTATATGCCATCCAGTAAGCTAACCTGTGGACCGAATCCATGTCGTAAGAATTTAGTATATGCCATCCAGTAAGCTAACCTGCGGACCGATTCCATGGCTGTAAGAATTTAGTATATACCATCCAGTAAGCTAACCTGCGGACCGAATCCATGGCCGTAAGAATTTAGTATATGCCATCCAGTAAGCTAACCTGCGGACCGAATCCATGGCCGTAAGAATTTAGTATATGCCATCCAGTAAGCTAACCTGCGGACCGATTCCATGGCTGTAAGAATTTAGTATATGCCATCCAGTAAGCTAACCTGCGGACCGAATCCATGGCCGTAAGAATTTAGTATATGCCATCCAGTAAGCTAACCTGCGGACCGAATCCATGGCCGTAAGAATGTAGTATAAGCCATCCAGTAAGCTAACCTGCGGATCGAATCCATGGCCGTAAGAATTTAGTATATGCCATCCAGCAAGCTAACCTGCGGACCGAATCCATGGCCGTAAGAATGTAGTACAAGCCATCCAGTAAGCTAACCTGCAGACCGAATCCATGGCTGGTATTCTAGAATTCAGTACTTACCAGCCGGAAGACTAACCTGTGGACCGAATCCATGGCTGGTATTCTAGAATTCAGTACTTACCAGCTGGAAGACTAACCTGCGGACCGAATCCATGGCTGGTATTCTAGAATTAGGTACTTACCAACCGGAAGACTAACTTGTGGACCGAATCCATGGCTGGTATTCTAGAATTCAGTACTTACCAGCAGGAAGACTAACCTGCGGACCGAATCCATGGTTGGTATTTTAGAATTCAGTACTTACCAGCCGGCAGACTAAACTGTGGACCGAATCCATGGCTGGTATTCTAGATTTCAGTACTTACCAGCCGGAAGACCAAATTGTGGACCGAATCCTTGGCTGGTATTCTAGAATTCAGTACTTACCAGCCGGCAGACTAAACTGTGGACCAAATCCATGGCTGGTATTCTAGAATTCAGTACTTACCAGCCAGCAGACTAACCTGCGGACCAAATCCATGGCTGGTATTCTAGAATTCAGTACTTACCAGCCGGCAGACTAAACTGTGGACAGAATCCATGGCTGGTATTCTAGAATTCAGTACTTACCAGCCGGCAGACTAAACTGTGGACCGAATCCATGGCTGGTATTCTAGAATTCAGTACTTACCATCCGGCAGACTAACCTGTGGACCGAATCCATGGCTGGTATTCTAGAATTCAGTACTTACCAGCCGGCAGACTAAACTGTGGACCGAATCCTTGACCGTTACTCTCGCTGGACTCTTCATCGTATTCATCATCCTCCTCGGTATCTTCGACATCATTTTCTGAACCACTGGGCGTAATGTCTTCCAATGTTATACCATTAATTTCTTTAACGTTTGCCACTGAAGCATAGGGTAAGACTATAATAATATGGTTGCAATTTTAGTAAATAAAGCAGCTTTATTACACGAGTTTGAACTTCTCATAAATTTAAATCTTTGTACACTAGCGATGAAAATAACAGTAAAATATGTCATGCAATTTCACTGTAATTGTGTCCCGACAAGTCTTCAGTTACAAAAAAGAAAAACACATGAATGAATTGTTGCCGGCTACAATTATCTGATCTATTTATAGCATTTATCCTACCCAGCATGCAGAGTTAAGCATTAAAAATTAAATCAATAGAGGATATTTGTTTGTTTCAGACCGAATTATATTTCACCGAATGAACCTTGAAAGCCAATATCAGTTACTGACCTACACATCATAGGAGGAATATGACTACATCCCCGCGAGGGGGGTTGGTGACATCTATAGATAGAATGTTGGCAATGATTGTGCTTTTCTTGTAGCAGGGTTCCTCCCGCAGTCAGTCGCCAATGGGCCCGAATGGGGCCAATTACAACAAATAAATACTCTAAGGGAGAAAGTACAACAGTAGTAAAACGGAAATCATACTATGTGGGAATTGTTGGCCAAATACTCCTTGTGTTAGTGCCGTCTTCAGCAACGACACATTTGCCGGGCTTTTCTGAGCCAGAAGCGTCGACGTCGGAATTGATTTTGGTATCATTACTTTAGGCGGGGCTTGTTGACCTGGTGCTTTGACACCGACTCCCTGACTCGGAAGAACACCTGAAAAACAGATACCGACCTGAACACAGACATGGACAATACGCAGAATTTATTTATAAAACATAAGTGAAGTGTTTGTTTATTGTTAGAGTGCCGCCTCCATTGAAAATCAGTTTCCCGTTGATTCAGTTATATTTTTGTATGTGTAGAATTTATTGAAAGTCAACAACTGATAAATCGATTATGTCCTTATTGCTGTTTGTGAAATTGATAACAGTACATGGGATGACATACCAGTCGGCTTAGCCGGTAATTTAGCTGGGAAATTCTTGCCCACTTTCTCGTCTTCCTTTCCAATAATCTTCCCAGCGTCGCCATCTGTCTTGTCCCTCGAGCGTTCACGTGTATTTTTCAAATTCTGAGCCGGCACTACGCGAGTGTCCGGGGCCGCTGTGCTAGTACGGTCCTCTCGACGTTTGTCAGTATTTGCTGTAGCTGTAGACCTCCGGAACATACCAACAAAGTCACCTAAAATAATATACCAGTAATAATGTGGTTTAATCTGTAAGATGGTTTAGATAATGTTGCATATTAAGGAATGACCTTCTTTTTTTTTGCCATGTTGTTTAACCATGTTGTTTTACCATGTTGTTTAATCTGTAAGATGGTTTAGATAATGTTGCATATTAAGGAATGACCTTCTTTTTTTTTGCCATGTTGTTTAACCATGTTGTTTTACCATGTTGTTTAATCTGTAAGATGGTTTAGATAATGTTGCATATTAAGGAATGACCTTTTTTTTTTGCCATGTTGTTTAACCATGTTGTTTTACCATGTTGTTTAATCTGTAAGATGGTTTAGATAATGTTGCATATTAAGGAATGACCTTCTTTTTTTTACCATGTTGTTTTACCATGTTGTTTTGCCATGTTGTTTAACCATGTTGTTTTACCATGTTGTTTAATCTGTAAGATGGTTTAGATAATGTTGCATATTAAGGAATGACCTTCTTTTTTTACCATGTTGTTTTACCATGTTGTTTTACCATGTTGTTTAACCATGTTGTTTTACCATGTTGTTTTACCATGTTGTTTTACCATGTTGTTTTACCTTTTTTTTAACCATGTTGTTTAATCTGTAAGATGGTTTAGATAATGTTGCATATTAAGGAATGACCTTTTTTTTTTAATTCCATTTTTTATTTCTCTATCAACATACATAAATACAAAATCAATATATGTTAACAATACAATGTACTAACATAAATTAATGTCTTTTATATAGTATTTCCATGCTAAATCGCAGATACATTAAACATCAATACAATGTATATGTATGAACGAGAGAAAATTTCATTACTTTTTTGAAAGAGAGAGAGAAATATAGGAGAGGAGAAATCGTGCATGGAATGACTATTTTGTCCTATGATAATTTACTTTATCTAGCATAATTGCTATCTCTTTTTCAAGAGATATTCTTATTTTCCAGTAATTTAGAAACTGCTCAATGTTGGGAACACGCTTTCTATATTTCAGTTGGAATATAAATGATTTTATTAAATAGATCATGTAACAAGAACTTACCAGACCTCCTTTGGGCACCTTGTGGGTTTGGTAGCTGCTGCTGAGAATTCCTCGACGACGATGTCTCTAATTGACTATCCGGAATCTTCAGCACTGACAGATTTCCTGGAAAATTTCAAAGATTAAAATGCTTTATACGCGTTAATATTCCTTCAACCGCTATGTTAGTGGAATGGAAGAACAGAGGCAGATAAACACATGCCTTCTCACCATTGCAAGTCTGGTTTTACATTTACCAGGTTTCCCAACATTTACAGTTACCAGGTTTAATTGAGTGTGTGCCACCGTCACATGTCGTCTGCATGGATGTTTCCCGACATTTACAGTTACCAGGTTTAGTCGAGTGTGTGCCACCAACACATGTCGTCTGCATGGATGTTTCCCGACATTTACAGTTACCAGGTTTAATTGAGCATGTGCCACCAACACATGTCGTCTGCATGGATGTTTCCCGAAATTTACAGTTACCAGGTTTAGTTGAGCGTGTACTACCAACACATGTCGTCTGCATGGATGTTTCCCGACATTTACAGTTACCAGGTTTAGTTGAGTGTGTACTACCAACACATGTCGTCTGCATGGATGTTTCCCGACATTTACAGTTACCAGGTTTAGTTGAGTGTGTGCTACCAACACATGTCGTCTGCATGGATGTTTCCCGACATTTACAGTTACCAGGTTTAGTTGAGAATGTGCCACCGACACATGTCGTCTGCATGGATGTTTCCCGACATTTACAATTACCAGATTTAGTTGAGTGTGTGCTACCAACACATGTCGTCTGCATGGATGTTTCCCGACATTTACAGTTACCAGGTTTAATTGAGCATGTGCCACCAACACATGTCGTCTGCATGGATGTTTCCCGTCATTTACAGTTACCAGGTTTAATTGAGTGTGTGCCACCAACACATGTCGTCTGCATGGATGTTTCCCGACATTTACAGTTACCAGGTTTAGTTGAGCGTGTGCCACCGACACATGTCGTCTGCATGGATGTTTCCCGACATTTACAGTTACCAGGTTTAGTTGAGCGTGTACTACCAACACATGTCGTCTGCATGGATGTTTCCCGACATTTACAGTTACCAGGTTTAGTTGAGTGTGTGCTACCAACACATGTCGTCTGCATGGATGTTTCCCGACATTTACAGTTACCAGGTTTAGTTGAGAATGTGCCACCGACACATGTCGTCTGCATGGATGTTTCCCGACATTTACAGTTACCAGGTTTAATTGAGCATGTGCCACCAACACATGTCGTCTGCATGGATGTTTCCCGTCATTTACAGTTACCAGGTTTAATTGAGTGTGTGCCACCAACACATGTCGTCTGCATGGATGTTTCCCGACATTTACAGTTACCAGGTTTAGTTGAGCGTGTGCCACCGACACATGTCGTCTGCATGGATGTTTCCCGACATTTACAGTTACCAGGTTTAGTTGAGCGTGTACTACCAACACATGTCGTCTGCATGGATGTTTCCCGACATTTACAGTTACCAGGTTTAGTTGAAAATGTGCTACCAACACATGTCGTCTGCATGGATGTTTCCCGACATTTACAGTTACCAGGTTTAATTGAGCATGTGCCACCAACACATGTCGTCTGCATGGATGTTTCCCGTCATTTACAGTTACCAGGTTTAATTGAGTGTGTGCCACCAACACATGTCGTCTGCATGGATGTTTCCCGACATTTACAGTTACCAGGTTTAGTTGAGCGTGTGCCACCGACACATGTCGTCTGCATGGATGTTTCCCGACATTTACAGTTACCAGGTTTAGTTGAGCGTGTACTACCAACACATGTCGTCTGCATGGATGTTTCCCGACATTTACAGTTACCAGGTTTAGTTGAAAATGTGCCACCGACACATGTCGTCTGCATGGATGTTTCCCGACATTTACAGTTACCAGGTTTAATTGAGCATGTGCCACCAACACATGTCGTCTGCATGGATGTTTCCCGTCATTTACAGTTACCAGGTTTAATTGAGTGTGTGCCACCAACACATGTCGTCTGCATGGATGTTTCCCGACATTTACAGTTACCAGGTTTAGTTGAGCATGTGCCACCGACACATGTCATCTGCATGGATGTTTCCCGACATTTACAGTTACCAGGTTTAGTTGAGCGTGTACTACCAACACATGTCGTCTGCATGGATGTTTCCCGACATTTACAGTTACCAGGTTTAGTTGAGTGTGTACTACCAACACATGTCGTCTGCATGGATGTTTCCCGACATTTACAGTTACCAGGTTTAGTTGAGCGTGTACTACCAACACATGTCGTCTGCATGGATGTTTCCCGACATTTACAGTTACCAGGTTTAGTTGAGTGTGTACTACCAACACATGTCGTCTGCATGGATGTTTCCCGACATTTACAGTTACCAGGTTTAGTTGAGCGTGTACTACCAACACATGTCGTCTGCATGGATGTTTCCCGACATTTACAGTTACCAGGTTTAGTTGAGTGTGTACTACCAACACATGTCGTCTGCATGGATGTTTCCCGACATTTACAGTTACCAGGTTTAGTTGAGCGTGTACTACCAACACATGTCGTCTGCATGGATGTTTCCCGACATTTACAGTTACCAGGTTTAGTTGAGAGTGTACTACCAACACATGTCGTCTGCATGGATGTTTCCCGACATTTACAGTTACCAGGTTTAGTTGAGAATGTGCCACCGACACATGTCGTCTGCATGGATGTTTCCCGACATTTACAGTTACCAGGTTTAGTTGAGAATGTGCTACCAACACATGTCGTCTGCATGAACGTTTCCCGACATTTACAGTTACCAGGTTTAGTTGAGAATGTGCCACCGACACATGTCGTCTGCATGGATGTTTCCCGACATTTACAGTTACCAGGTTTAGTTGAGCGTGTACTACCAACACATGTCGTCTGCATGAACGTTTCCTGACATTTACAGTTACCAGGTTTAGTTGAGTGTGTACCACCGACACATGTCGTCTGCATGGATGTTTCCCGGCATTTACAGTTACCAGGTTTAGTTGAGAATGTGCCACCGACACATGTCGTCTGCATGGATGTTTCCCAACATTTACAGTTACCAGGTTTAGTTGAGAATGTGCCACCGACACATGTCGTCTGCATGGATGTTTCCCGGCATTTACAGTTACCAGGTTTAGTTGAGTGTGTACCACCGACACATGTCGTCTGCATGGATGTTTCCCGGCATTTTCAGTTACCAGGTTTAGTTGAGTGTGTGCCACCGACACATGTCGTCTGCATGGATGTTTCCCGGCATTTACAGTTACCAGGTTTAGTTGAGTGTGTACCACCGACACATGTCGTCTGCATGGACGTTTCCCGGCATTTACAGTTACCAGGTTTAGTTGAGAGTACAACCGACACATGTCGTCTGCATGGATGTTTCCGACATTTACAGTTACCAGGTTTAGTTGAGAGTACCACCGACACATGTCGTCTGCATGGATGTTTCCCGACATTTACAGTTACCAGGTTTAGTTGAGTGTACCACCAACACATGTCGTCTGCATGGATGTTTCCCGGCATTTACAGTTACCAGGTTTAGTTGAGTGTGTACCACCAACACATGTCGTCTGCATGGACGTTTCCCGACATTTACAGTTACCAGGTTTAGTTGAGAGTACAACCGACACATGTCGTCTGCATGGATGTTTCCCGACATTTACAGTTACCAGGTTTAGTTGAGCGTACTACCAACACATGTCGTCTGCATGGATGTTTCCCGACATTTACAGTTACCAGGTTTAGTTGAGAGTACAACCGACACATGTCGTCTGCATGGATGTTTCCCGACATTTACAGTTACCAGGTTTAGTTGAGAGTACAACCAACACATGTCGTCTGCATGGATGTTTCCCGACATTTACAGTTACCAGGTTTAGTTGTGAGTGCCACCGACACATGTCGTCTGCATGGATGTTTCCCGACATTTACAGTTACCAGGTTTAGTTGAGAGTACAACCGTCACATGTTCTCTACGTG
>CM026400.1:34610910-34658783 GCA_014843695.1 Archivesica marissinica | reverse complement strand
CTGATATGTGGATCCAGTATATACAGTGATCTATACAGTCCTGATACATGACACCAGTATATACAGTGATCTATACAGTCCTGATACAGGTGACTCCAGTATATACAGTGATCTATACAGTCCTGATACATGACTCCAGTATATACAGTGATCTATACAGTCCTGATACATGACTCCAGTATATACAGTGATCTATACAGTCCTGATACATGACTCCAGTATATACAGTGATCTATACAGTCCTGATACATGACACCAGTATATACAGTGATCTATACAGTCCTGATACATGACTCCAGTATATACAGTGATCTATACAGTCCTGATACATGACACCAGTATATACAGTGATCTATACAGTCCTGATACATGACACCAGTATATACAGTGATCTATACAGTCCTGATACATGACACCAGTATATACAGTGATCTATACAGTCCTGATACGTGACTGTGACTCCAGTATATACAGTGATCTATACAGTCCTGATACATGACTCCAGTATATACAGTGATCTATACAGTCCTGATACATGACTCCAGTATATACAGTGATCTATACAGTCCTGATACATGACACCAGTATATACAGTGATCTATACAGTCCTGATACATGACTCCAGTATATACAGTGATCTATACAGTCCTGATACATGACTCCAGTATATACAGTGATCTATACAGTCCTGATACATGACACCAGTATATACAGTGATCTATACAGTCCTGATACATGACTCCAGTATATACAGTGATCTATACAGTCCTGATACATGACACCAGTATATACAGTGATCTATACAGTCCTGATACATGACTCCAGTATATACAGTGATCTATACAGTCCTGATACATGACCCAGTATATACAGTGATCTATACAGTCCTGATACATGACACCAGTATATACAGTGATCTATACAGTCCTGATACATGACTCCAGTATATACAGTGATCTATACAGTCCTGATACATGACACCAGTATATACAGTGATCTATACAGTCCTGATACGTGACTGACTCCAGTATATACAGTGATCTATACAGTCCTGATACATGACTCCAGTATATACAGTGATCTATACAGTCCTGATACATGACACCAGTATATACAGTGATCTATACAGTCCTGATACATGACACCAGTATATACAGTGATCTATACAGTCCTGATACATGACACCAGTATATACAGTGATCTATACAGTCCTGATACATGACTCCAGTATATACAGTGATCTATACAGTCCTGATACATGACTCCAGTATATACAGTGATCTATACAGTCCTGATACATGACTCCAGTATATACAGTGATCTATACAGTCCTGATACATGACACCAGTATATACAGTGATCTATACAGTCCTGATACATGACTCCAGTATATACAGTGATCTATACAGTCCTGATACATGACTCCAGTATATACAGTGATCTATACAGTCCTGATACATGACACCAGTATATACAGTGATCTATACAGTCCTGATACATGACTCCAGTATATACAGTGATCTATACAGTCCTGATACATGACTCCAGTATATACAGTGATCTATACAGTCCTGATACATGACTCCAGTATATACAGTGATCTATACAGTCCTGATACATGACACCAGTATATACAGTGATCTATACAGTCCTGATACATGACTCCAGTATATACAGTGATCTATACAGTCCTGATACATGACTCCAGTATATACAGTGATCTATACAGTCCTGATACATGACACCAGTATATACAGTGATCTATACAGTCCTGATACGTGACCCAGTATATACAGTGATCTATACAGTCCTGATACGTGACACCAGTATATACAGTGATCTATACAGTCCTGATACATGACTCCAGTATATACAGTGATCTATACAGTCCTGATACGTGACCCAGTATATACAGTGATCTATACAGTCCTGATACATGACACCAGTATATACAGTGATCTATACAGTCCTGATACATGACTCCAGTATATACAGTGATCTATACAGTCCTGATACATGACACCAGTATATACAGTGATCTATACAGTCCTGATACGTGACTGACTCCAGTATATACAGTGATCTATACAGTCCTGATACATGACTCCAGTATATACAGTGATCTATACAGTCCTGATACATGACACCAGTATATACAGTGATCTATACAGTCCTGATACATGACACCAGTATATACAGTGATCTATACAGTCCTGATACGTGATGACTCCAGTATATACAGTGATCTATACAGTCCTGATACATGACACCAGTATATACAGTGATCTATACAGTCCTGATACATGACACCAGTATATACAGTGATCTATACAGTCCTGATACATGACACCAGTATATACAGTGATCTATACAGTCCTGATACATGACTCCAGTATATACAGTGATCTATACAGTCCTGATACATGACACCAGTATATACAGTGATCTATACAGTCCTGATACATGACACCAGTATATACAGTGATCTATACAGTCCTGATACATGACACCAGTATATACAGTGATCTATACAGTCCTGATACATGACACCAGTATATACAGTGATCTATACAGTCCTGATACATGAACTCTCGTGACTCCAGTATATACAGTGATCTATACAGTCCTGATACATGACTCCCCAGTATATACAGTGATCTATACAGTCCTGATACATGACACCAGTATATACAGTGATCTATACAGTCCTGATACATGAACTCTCGTGACTCCAGTATATACAGTGATCTATACAGTCCTGATACATGAGTGCTCCAGTATATACAGTGATCTATACAGTCCTGATACATGATGACTCCAGTATATACAGTGATCTATACAGTCCTGATACATGACACTCCAGTATATACAGTGATCTATACAGTCCTGATACATGAGTGACTCCAGTATATACAGTGATCTATACAGTCCTGATACATGACTCCAGTATATACAGTGATCTATACAGTCCTGATACATGAGACTCCAGTATATACAGTGATCTATACAGTCCTGATACATGAGACTCCAGTATATACAGTGATCTATACAGTCCTGATACATGAGACTCCAGTATATACAGTGATCTATACAGTCCTGATACATGACACCAGTATATACAGTGATCTATACAGTCCTGATACATGACACCAGTATATACAGTGATCTATACAGTCCTGATACGTGACTCCAGTATATACAGTGATCTATACAGTCCTGATACATGACACCAGTATATACAGTGATCTATACAGTCCTGATACATGACTCCAGTATATACAGTGATCTATACAGTCCTGATACATGACACCAGTATATACAGTGATCTATACAGTCCTGATACATGACTCCAGTATATACAGTGATCTATACAGTCCTGATACGTGACTCCAGTATATACAGTGATCTATACAGTCCTGATACATGACACCAGTATATACAGTGATCTATACAGTCCTGATACATGACACCAGTATATACAGTGATCTATACAGTCCTGATACGTGACTCCAGTATATACAGTGATCTATACAGTCCTGATACATGACTCCAGTATATACAGTGATCTATACAGTCCTGATACATGACACCAGTATATACAGTGATCTATACAGTCCTGATACATGACACCAGTATATACAGTGATCTATACAGTCCTGATACGTGACACCAGTATATACAGTGATCTATACAGTCCTGATACATGACACCAGTATATACAGTGATCTATACAGTCCTGATACATGAATCCAGTATATACAGTGATCTATACAGTCCTGATACATGACACCAGTATATACAGTGATCTATACAGTCCTGATACGTGACTCCAGTATATACAGTGATCTATACAGTCCTGATACATGACACCAGTATATACAGTGATCTATACAGTCCTGATACATGAACTCTGTGACTCCAGTATATACAGTGATCTATACAGTCCTGATACATGACTCCAGTATATACAGTGATCTATACAGTCCTGATACATGACTCCAGTATATACAGTGATCTATACAGTCCTGATACATGACACCAGTATATACAGTGATCTATACAGTCCTGATACATGACACCAGTATATACAGTGATCTATACAGTCCTGATACATGACTCCAGTATATACAGTGATCTATACAGTCCTGATACATGACACCAGTATATACAGTGATCTATACAGTCCTGATACATGACACCAGTATATACAGTGATCTATACAGTCCTGATACATGACACCAGTATATACAGTGATCTATACAGTCCTGATACATGACACCAGTATATACAGTGATCTATACAGTCCTGATACGTGATGACTCCAGTATATACAGTGATCTATACAGTCCTGATACATGACTCCAGTATATACAGTGATCTATACAGTCCTGATACATGACACCAGTATATACAGTGATCTATACAGTCCTGATACATGACTCCAGTATATACAGTGATCTATACAGTCCTGATACATGACACCAGTATATACAGTGATCTATACAGTCCTGATACATGACTCCAGTATATACAGTGATCTATACAGTCCTGATACATGACACCAGTATATACAGTGATCTATACAGTCCTGATACATGACCCAGTATATACAGTGATCTATACAGTCCTGATACGTGACACCAGTATATACAGTGATCTATACAGTCCTGATACATGACTCCAGTATATACAGTGATCTATACAGTCCTGATACGTGACCCAGTATATACAGTGATCTATACAGTCCTGATACATGACACCAGTATATACAGTGATCTATACAGTCCTGATACATGACTCCAGTATATACAGTGATCTATACAGTCCTGATACATGACACCAGTATATACAGTGATCTATACAGTCCTGATACTGATGACTCCAGTATATACAGTGATCTATACAGTCCTGATACATGACTCCAGTATATACAGTGATCTATACAGTCCTGATACATGACACCAGTATATACAGTGATCTATACAGTCCTGATACATGACTCCAGTATATACAGTGATCTATACAGTCCTGATACATGACTCCAGTATATACAGTGATCTATACAGTCCTGATACATGACTCCAGTATATACAGTGATCTATACAGTCCTGATACATGACACCAGTATATACAGTGATCTATACAGTCCTGATACATGACTCCAGTATATACAGTGATCTATACAGTCCTGATACATGACTCCAGTATATACAGTGATCTATACAGTCCTGATACATGACACCAGTATATACAGTGATCTATACAGTCCTGATACGTGACCCAGTATATACAGTGATCTATACAGTCCTGATACATGACTCCAGTATATACAGTGATCTATACAGTCCTGATACATGACTCCAGTATATACAGTGATCTATACAGTCCTGATACATGACACCAGTATATACAGTGATCTATACAGTCCTGATACATGACTCCAGTATATACAGTGATCTATACAGTCCTGATACATGACTCCAGTATATACAGTGATCTATACAGTCCTGATACATGACACCAGTATATACAGTGATCTATACAGTCCTGATACATGACCCAGTATATACAGTGATCTATACAGTCCTGATACATGACACCAGTATATACAGTGATCTATACAGTCCTGATACATGACTCCAGTATATACAGTGATCTATACAGTCCTGATACGTGACCCAGTATATACAGTGATCTATACAGTCCTGATACATGACACCAGTATATACAGTGATCTATACAGTCCTGATACATGACTCCAGTATATACAGTGATCTATACAGTCCTGATACATGACACCAGTATATACAGTGATCTATACAGTCCTGATACGTGACTGACTCCAGTATATACAGTGATCTATACAGTCCTGATACATGACTCCAGTATATACAGTGATCTATACAGTCCTGATACATGACACCAGTATATACAGTGATCTATACAGTCCTGATACATGACACCAGTATATACAGTGATCTATACAGTCCTGATACGTGACTGACTCCAGTATATACAGTGATCTATACAGTCCTGATACATGACACCAGTATATACAGTGATCTATACAGTCCTGATACATGACACCAGTATATACAGTGATCTATACAGTCCTGATACGTGACACCAGTATATACAGTGATCTATACAGTCCTGATACGTGACACCAGTATATACAGTGATCTATACAGTCCTGATACATGACACCAGTATATACAGTGATCTATACAGTCCTGATACATGACACCAGTATATACAGTGATCTATACAGTCCTGATACATGACACCAGTATATACAGTGATCTATACAGTCCTGATACATGACACCAGTATATACAGTGATCTATACAGTCCTGATACATGACGTGACTCCAGTATATACAGTGATCTATACAGTCCTGATACATGAACTCTACACCAGTATATACAGTGATCTATACAGTCCTGATACATGACACCAGTATATACAGTGATCTATACAGTCCTGATACATGAGTGACTCCAGTATATACAGTGATCTATACAGTCCTGATACATGAGTGACTCCAGTATATACAGTGATCTATACAGTCCTGATACATGACTCCAGTATATACAGTGATCTATACAGTCCTGATACATGACCCAGTATATACAGTGATCTATACAGTCCTGATACATGAGTGCTCCAGTATATACAGTGATCTATACAGTCCTGATACATGACTCCAGTATATACAGTGATCTATACAGTCCTGATACATGATGCTCCAGTATATACAGTGATCTATACAGTCCTGATACATGACCTCCAGTATATACAGTGATCTATACAGTCCTGATACATGAGTGACTCCAGTATATACAGTGATCTATACAGTCCTGATACATGACTCCAGTATATACAGTGATCTATACAGTCCTGATACATGACACCAGTATATACAGTGATCTATACAGTCCTGATACATGACACCAGTATATACAGTGATCTATACAGTCCTGATACATGACTCACCAGTATATACAGTGATCTATACAGTCCTGATACATGACACCAGTATATACAGTGATCTATACAGTCCTGATACATGACACCAGTATATACAGTGATCTATACAGTCCTGATACGTGACTGACACCAGTATATACAGTGATCTATACAGTCCTGATACATGACCCAGTATATACAGTGATCTATACAGTCCTGATACATGACTCCAGTATATACAGTGATCTATACAGTCCTGATACATGACACCAGTATATACAGTGATCTATACAGTCCTGATACGTGAATCCAGTATATACAGTGATCTATACAGTCCTGATACGTGACTCCAGTATATACAGTGATCTATACAGTCCTGATACATGACACCAGTATATACAGTGATCTATACAGTCCTGATACATGACTCCAGTATATACAGTGATCTATACAGTCCTGATACGTGACTCCAGTATATACAGTGATCTATACAGTCCTGATACATGACTCCAGTATATACAGTGATCTATACAGTCCTGATACATGACACCAGTATATACAGTGATCTATACAGTCCTGATACATGACACCAGTATATACAGTGATCTATACAGTCCTGATACGTGACACCAGTATATACAGTGATCTATACAGTCCTGATACATGACACCAGTATATACAGTGATCTATACAGTCCTGATACATGACTCCAGTATATACAGTGATCTATACAGTCCTGATACATGACACCAGTATATACAGTGATCTATACAGTCCTGATACGTGGATCCAGTATATACAGTGATCTATACAGTCCTGATACATGACACCAGTATATACAGTGATCTATACAGTCCTGATACATGACACTCCAGTATATACAGTGATCTATACAGTCCTGATACATGACTCCAGTATATACAGTGATCTATACAGTCCTGATACATGACTCCAGTATATACAGTGATCTATACAGTCCTGATACATGACACCAGTATATACAGTGATCTATACAGTCCTGATACATGACACCAGTATATACAGTGATCTATACAGTCCTGATACATGACTCCAGTATATACAGTGATCTATACAGTCCTGATACATGACACCAGTATATACAGTGATCTATACAGTCCTGATACATGACACCAGTATATACAGTGATCTATACAGTCCTGATACATGACACCAGTATATACAGTGATCTATACAGTCCTGATACATGACTCCAGTATATACAGTGATCTATACAGTCCTGATACATGACACCAGTATATACAGTGATCTATACAGTCCTGATACATGACTCCAGTATATACAGTGATCTATACAGTCCTGATACATGACTCCAGTATATACAGTGATCTATACAGTCCTGATACATGACTCCAGTATATACAGTGATCTATACAGTCCTGATACATGACACCAGTATATACAGTGATCTATACAGTCCTGATACATGACTCCAGTATATACAGTGATCTATACAGTCCTGATACATGACTCCAGTATATACAGTGATCTATACAGTCCTGATACATGACTCCAGTATATACAGTGATCTATACAGTCCTGATACATGACACCAGTATATACAGTGATCTATACAGTCCTGATACATGACCCAGTATATACAGTGATCTATACAGTCCTGATACATGACACCAGTATATACAGTGATCTATACAGTCCTGATACATGACCAGTATATACAGTGATCTATACAGTCCTGATACATGACCCAGTATATACAGTGATCTATACAGTCCTGATACATGACACCAGTATATACAGTGATCTATACAGTCCTGATACATGACTCCAGTATATACAGTGATCTATACAGTCCTGATACGTGACACCAGTATATACAGTGATCTATACAGTCCTGATACATGACTCCAGTATATACAGTGATCTATACAGTCCTGATACATGACTCCAGTATATACAGTGATCTATACAGTCCTGATACATGACACCAGTATATACAGTGATCTATACAGTCCTGATACATGACACCAGTATATACAGTGATCTATACAGTCCTGATACATGACACCAGTATATACAGTGATCTATACAGTCCTGATACATGACTCCAGTATATACAGTGATCTATACAGTCCTGATACATGACTCCAGTATATACAGTGATCTATACAGTCCTGATACATGACCAGTATATACAGTGATCTATACAGTCCTGATACATGACACCAGTATATACAGTGATCTATACAGTCCTGATACATGACTCCAGTATATACAGTGATCTATACAGTCCTGATACATGACTCCAGTATATACAGTGATCTATACAGTCCTGATACATGACACCAGTATATACAGTGATCTATACAGTCCTGATACATGAACCAGTATATACAGTGATCTATACAGTCCTGATACATGACTCCAGTATATACAGTGATCTATACAGTCCTGATACATGACTCCAGTATATACAGTGATCTATACAGTCCTGATACATGACACCAGTATATACAGTGATCTATACAGTCCTGATACATGACTCCAGTATATACAGTGATCTATACAGTCCTGATACATGAATCCAGTATATACAGTGATCTATACAGTCCTGATACATGACACCAGTATATACAGTGATCTATACAGTCCTGATACATGACCCAGTATATACAGTGATCTATACAGTCCTGATACGTGACACCAGTATATACAGTGATCTATACAGTCCTGATACATGACTCCAGTATATACAGTGATCTATACAGTCCTGATACATGACCCAGTATATACAGTGATCTATACAGTCCTGATACATGACACCAGTATATACAGTGATCTATACAGTCCTGATACATGACTCCAGTATATACAGTGATCTATACAGTCCTGATACATGACACCAGTATATACAGTGATCTATACAGTCCTGATACATGACTCCAGTATATACAGTGATCTATACAGTCCTGATACATGACTCCAGTATATACAGTGATCTATACAGTCCTGATACATGACACCAGTATATACAGTGATCTATACAGTCCTGATACATGACACCAGTATATACAGTGATCTATACAGTCCTGATACGTGAGACTCCAGTATATACAGTGATCTATACAGTCCTGATACATGACACCAGTATATACAGTGATCTATACAGTCCTGATACATGACACCAGTATATACAGTGATCTATACAGTCCTGATACATGACCCAGTATATACAGTGATCTATACAGTCCTGATACATGACTCCAGTATATACAGTGATCTATACAGTCCTGATACATGACACCAGTATATACAGTGATCTATACAGTCCTGATACATGACACCAGTATATACAGTGATCTATACAGTCCTGATACATGACACCAGTATATACAGTGATCTATACAGTCCTGATACATGACACCAGTATATACAGTGATCTATACAGTCCTGATACATGAGTGACTCCAGTATATACAGTGATCTATACAGTCCTGATACATGACTCCACCAGTATATACAGTGATCTATACAGTCCTGATACATGACACCAGTATATACAGTGATCTATACAGTCCTTATACATGAACTCTCGTGACTCCAGTATATACAGTGATCTATACAGTCCTTATACATGAACTCTCGTGACTCCAGTATATACAGTGATCTATACAGTCCTGATACATGAACTCTCGTGACTCCAGTATATACAGTGATCTATACAGTCCTTATACATGAACTCTCATGGCTCCAGTATATACAGTGATCTATACAGTCCTTATACATGAACTCTCGTGACTCCAGTATATACAGTGATCTATACAGTCCTTATACATGAACTCTCGTGACTCCAGTATAAACAGTGATCTATACAGTCCTTATACATGAACTCTCGTGACTCCAGTATATACAGTGATCTATACAGTCCTTATACATGAACTCTCGTGACTCCAGTATATACAGTGATCTATACAGTCCTTATACATGAACTCTCGTGACTCCAGTATATACAGTGATCTATACAGTCCTGATACATGAACTCCAGTATATACAGTGATCTATACAGTCCTGATACATGACTCTGTGACTCCAGTATATACAGTGATCTATACAGTCCTGATACATGAACTCTCATGACACCAGTATATACAGTGATCTATACAGTCCTTATACATGAACTCTCATGACACCAGTATATACAGTGATCTATACAGTCCTTATACATGAACTCTCGTTCTCCAGTATAAACAGTGATCTATACAGTCCTTATACATGAACTCTCATGACACCAGTATATACAGTGATCTATACAGTCCTTATACATGAACTCTCATGACACCAGTATATACAGTGATCTATACAGTCCTTATACATGAACTCTCGTGACACCAGTATATACAGTGATCTATACAGTCCTGATACATGACACCAGTATATACAGTGATCTATACAGTCCTGATACATGAACTCTCATGACTCCAGTATATACAGTGATCTATATAGTCCTGATACATGACCAGTATATACAGTGATCTATACAGTCCTTATACATGAACTCTCGTGACTCCAGTATATACAGTGATCTATACAGTCCTTATACATGAACTCTCGTGACTCCAGTATAAACAGTGATCTATACAGTCCTTATACATGAACTCTCGTGACTCCAGTATATACAGTGATCTATACAGTCCTTATACATGAACTCTCGTGACTCCAGTATATACAGTGATCTATACAGTCCTTATACATGAACTCTCGTGACTCCAGTATAAACAGTGATCTATACAGTCCTTATACATGAACTCTCGTGACTCCAGTATATACAGTGATCTATACAGTCCTTATACATGAACTCTCGTGACTCCAGTATATACAGTGATCTATACAGTCCTTATACATGAACTCTCGTGACTCCAGTATAAACAGTGATCTATACAGTCCTTATACATGAACTCTCATGACACCAGTATATACAGTGATCTATACAGTCCTTATACATGAACTCTCATGACACCAGTATATACAGTGATCTATACAGTCCTTATACATGAACTCTCGTGACTCCAGTATAAACAGTGATCTATACAGTCCTTATACATGAACTCTCATGACACCAGTATATACAGTGATCTATACAGTCCTTATACATGAACTCTCATGACACCAGTATATACAGTGATCTATACAGTCCTTATACATGAACTCTCATGACACCAGTATATACAGTGATCTATACAGTCCTGATACATGACACCAGTATATACAGTGATCTATACAGTCCTGATACATGAAATCTCATGACTCCAGTATATACAGTGATCTATATAGTCCTGATACATGACACCAGTATATACAGTGATCTATACAGTCCTTATACATGAACTCTCGTGACTCCAGTATATACAGTGATCTATACAGTCCTTATACATGAACTCTCGTGACTCCAGTATAAACAGTGATCTATACAGTCCTTATACATGAACTCTCGTGACTCCAGTATAAACAGTGATCTATACAGTCCTTATACATGAACTCTCGTGACTCCAGTATATACAGTGATCTATACAGTCCTTATACATGAACTCTCGTGACTCCAGTATAAACAGTGATCTATACAGTCCTTATACATGAACTCTCGTGACTCCAGTATATACAGTGATCTATACAGTCCTTATACATGAACTCTCGTGACACCAGTATATACAGTGATCTATACAGTCCTGATACATGAACTCTCGTGATTCCAGTATATACAGTCCTTATACATGACTCCAGTATATACAGTGATCTATACAGTCCTTATACATGACACCAGTATATACAGTGATCTATACAGTCCTGATACATGACTCCAGTATATACAGTGATCTATACAGTCCTGATACATGACTCCAGTATATACAGTGATCTATACAGTCCTTATACATGACACCAGTATATACAGTGATCTATACAGTCCTGATACATGAACTCTCGTGACTCCAGTATATACAGTGATCTATACAGTCCTGATACATGAACTCTCGTGACTCCAGGATAAACAGTGATCTATACAGTCCTGATACATGAACTCTCGTGACTCCAGTATATACAGTGATCTATACAGTCCTGATACGTGAACTCTCGTGACTCCAGTATATACAGTGATCTATACAGTCCTTATACATGAACTCTCGTGACTCCAGTATATACAGTGATCTATACAGTCCTGATACATGAACTCTCGTGACTCCAGTATATACAGTGATCTATACAGTCCTGATACATGACTCCAGTATATACAGTGATCTATACAGTCCTTATACATGAACTCTCGTGACTCCAGTATATACAGTGATCTATACAGTCCTGATACATGACTCCAGTATATACAGTGATCTATACAGTCCTGATACATGACACCAGTATATACAGTGATCTATACAGTCCTTATACATGACACCAGTATATACAGTGATCTATACAGTCCTTATACATGAACTCTCGTGACTCCAGTATATACAGTGATCTATACAGTCCTGATACATGACACCAGTATATACAGTGATCTATACAGTCCTGATACATGACTCCAGTATATACAGTGATCTATACAGTCCTGATACATGACACCAGTGTATACAGTGATCTATACAGTCCTTATACATGACACCAGTATATACAGTGATCTATACAGTCCTTATACATGAACTCTCGTGACTCCAGTATATACAGTGATCTATACAGTCCTGATACATGACACCAGTATATACAGTGATCTATACAGTCCTGATACATGACTCCAGTATATACAGTGATCTATACAGTCCTGATACATGACTCCAGTATATACAGTGATCTATACAGTCCTTATACATGAACTCTCGTGACTCCAGTATATACAGTGATCTATACAGTCCTGATACATGAACTCTCGTGACTCCAGTATATACAGTGATCTATACAGTCCTTATACATGAACTCTCGTGGCACCAGTATATACAGTGATCTATACAGTCCTGATACATGAACTCTCGTGACTCCAGTATATACAGTGATCTATACAGTCCTGATACATGAACTCTCGTGACTCCAGTATATACAGTGATCTATACAGTCCTTATACATGAACTCTCGTGGCACCAGTATATACAGTGATCTATACAGTCCTGATACATGAACTCTCGTGACTCCAGTATATACAGTGATCTATACAGTCCTGATACATGAACTCTCGTGACTCCAGTATATACAGTGATCTATACAGTCCTTATACATGAACTCTCGTGGCACCAGTATATACAGTGATCTATACAGTCCTGATACATGAACTCTCGTGACTCCAGTATATACAGTGATCTATACAGTCCTGATACATGAACTCTCGTGACTCCAGTATATACAGTGATCTATACAGTCCTTATACATGAACTCTCGTGACTCCAGTATATACAGTGATCTATACAGTCCTGATACATGAACTCTCGTGACTCCAGTATATTCAGTGATTTATATTCTTAGCGCAGTGGTTAGCACGCTCGCTTCTCACCAATGCAACCGGGTTCAATCCTCGGACCAGGAAGTATGCAAGATGGTATGGTGGTCGCCAAATCGGACAGGTGGGTACATGTACGCCTACGAGAACGATTAATATACATGTAAGTTATAAAGCTTGTTTCGCAATCGATGAAAATTCAATAAAGTTTATACTTTATTTTTCTTTGAAGCACTTATTGTCACTGTATATATCTGTTAAATACAACTGGACCAATAAACATCTGAGCTTATATACCGATATCACTTGCACCAAACATCATACTGCTTGTTGGTTTAGATTTCTCCGTACCAAACAACTTGCGGCCGACTGGCGTACCAGTGGTAGTCGAGCTAAGCATTCTGGGACTCTCGTGAATGGAGGATTTGGTGGTAACCTTGACTGTAACTGGTGTCGATGTTATGCCATATCCTGCACAAAAGTAAGGACAAGACTCGGTCAAATAATCTCCCACAGATTCAAGTACAGGGTAGATGACATATAAAAATATGGCAGAAGTTAGTTACTCTAGAATTTAGTATTTGTGTTTATTTGTCAGTTCAGGTTTTACGCCTGCATCAGCACCATTTTGGGCTATATCGCCAGCGAGCAGTTTACCTAACATCACCTTTCCTGGGCAGGCTCCAGCGGTTAACCAGTACTTGGGTGCACCAACCTCCGTAAGAAACTGCCAACTTTTTCATATAATGAATCAGTGATGATAGGTTACAGTGGTATGCAAGCCAGCGACCGTAACCACTCGACCACGGAGGACAGAATTTAGTATTTACAAGCAGGCACTATAAGCTGTCCACCGTAAGAATTTAGTATATGCCATCCAGTAAGCTAACCTGTGGACCGAATCCATGTCGTAAGAATTTAGTATATGCCATCCAGTAAGCTAACCTGCGGACCGATTCCATGGCTGTAAGAATTTAGTATATACCATCCAGTAAGCTAACCTGCGGACCGAATCCATGGCCGTAAGAATTTAGTATATGCCATCCAGTAAGCTAACCTGCGGACCGAATCCATGGCCGTAAGAATTTAGTATATGCCATCCAGTAAGCTAACCTGCGGACCGATTCCATGGCTGTAAGAATTTAGTATATGCCATCCAGTAAGCTAACCTGCGGACCGAATCCATGGCCGTAAGAATTTAGTATATGCCATCCAGTAAGCTAACCTGCGGACCGAATCCATGGCCGTAAGAATGTAGTATAAGCCATCCAGTAAGCTAACCTGCGGATCGAATCCATGGCCGTAAGAATTTAGTATATGCCATCCAGCAAGCTAACCTGCGGACCGAATCCATGGCCGTAAGAATGTAGTACAAGCCATCCAGTAAGCTAACCTGCAGACCGAATCCATGGCTGGTATTCTAGAATTCAGTACTTACCAGCCGGAAGACTAACCTGTGGACCGAATCCATGGCTGGTATTCTAGAATTCAGTACTTACCAGCTGGAAGACTAACCTGCGGACCGAATCCATGGCTGGTATTCTAGAATTAGGTACTTACCAACCGGAAGACTAACTTGTGGACCGAATCCATGGCTGGTATTCTAGAATTCAGTACTTACCAGCAGGAAGACTAACCTGCGGACCGAATCCATGGTTGGTATTTTAGAATTCAGTACTTACCAGCCGGCAGACTAAACTGTGGACCGAATCCATGGCTGGTATTCTAGATTTCAGTACTTACCAGCCGGAAGACCAAATTGTGGACCGAATCCTTGGCTGGTATTCTAGAATTCAGTACTTACCAGCCGGCAGACTAAACTGTGGACCAAATCCATGGCTGGTATTCTAGAATTCAGTACTTACCAGCCAGCAGACTAACCTGCGGACCAAATCCATGGCTGGTATTCTAGAATTCAGTACTTACCAGCCGGCAGACTAAACTGTGGACAGAATCCATGGCTGGTATTCTAGAATTCAGTACTTACCAGCCGGCAGACTAAACTGTGGACCGAATCCATGGCTGGTATTCTAGAATTCAGTACTTACCATCCGGCAGACTAACCTGTGGACCGAATCCATGGCTGGTATTCTAGAATTCAGTACTTACCAGCCGGCAGACTAAACTGTGGACCGAATCCTTGACCGTTACTCTCGCTGGACTCTTCATCGTATTCATCATCCTCCTCGGTATCTTCGACATCATTTTCTGAACCACTGGGCGTAATGTCTTCCAATGTTATACCATTAATTTCTTTAACGTTTGCCACTGAAGCATAGGGTAAGACTATAATAATATGGTTGCAATTTTAGTAAATAAAGCAGCTTTATTACACGAGTTTGAACTTCTCATAAATTTAAATCTTTGTACACTAGCGATGAAAATAACAGTAAAATATGTCATGCAATTTCACTGTAATTGTGTCCCGACAAGTCTTCAGTTACAAAAAAGAAAAACACATGAATGAATTGTTGCCGGCTACAATTATCTGATCTATTTATAGCATTTATCCTACCCAGCATGCAGAGTTAAGCATTAAAAATTAAATCAATAGAGGATATTTGTTTGTTTCAGACCGAATTATATTTCACCGAATGAACCTTGAAAGCCAATATCAGTTACTGACCTACACATCATAGGAGGAATATGACTACATCCCCGCGAGGGGGGTTGGTGACATCTATAGATAGAATGTTGGCAATGATTGTGCTTTTCTTGTAGCAGGGTTCCTCCCGCAGTCAGTCGCCAATGGGCCCGAATGGGGCCAATTACAACAAATAAATACTCTAAGGGAGAAAGTACAACAGTAGTAAAACGGAAATCATACTATGTGGGAATTGTTGGCCAAATACTCCTTGTGTTAGTGCCGTCTTCAGCAACGACACATTTGCCGGGCTTTTCTGAGCCAGAAGCGTCGACGTCGGAATTGATTTTGGTATCATTACTTTAGGCGGGGCTTGTTGACCTGGTGCTTTGACACCGACTCCCTGACTCGGAAGAACACCTGAAAAACAGATACCGACCTGAACACAGACATGGACAATACGCAGAATTTATTTATAAAACATAAGTGAAGTGTTTGTTTATTGTTAGAGTGCCGCCTCCATTGAAAATCAGTTTCCCGTTGATTCAGTTATATTTTTGTATGTGTAGAATTTATTGAAAGTCAACAACTGATAAATCGATTATGTCCTTATTGCTGTTTGTGAAATTGATAACAGTACATGGGATGACATACCAGTCGGCTTAGCCGGTAATTTAGCTGGGAAATTCTTGCCCACTTTCTCGTCTTCCTTTCCAATAATCTTCCCAGCGTCGCCATCTGTCTTGTCCCTCGAGCGTTCACGTGTATTTTTCAAATTCTGAGCCGGCACTACGCGAGTGTCCGGGGCCGCTGTGCTAGTACGGTCCTCTCGACGTTTGTCAGTATTTGCTGTAGCTGTAGACCTCCGGAACATACCAACAAAGTCACCTAAAATAATATACCAGTAATAATGTGGTTTAATCTGTAAGATGGTTTAGATAATGTTGCATATTAAGGAATGACCTTTTTTTTTGCCATGTTGTTTAACCATGTTGTTTTACCATGTTGTTTAATCTGTAAGATGGTTTAGATAATGTTGCATATTAAGGAATGACCTTTTTTTTTTGCCATGTTGTTTAACCATGTTGTTTTACCATGTTGTTTAATCTGTAAGATGGTTTAGATAATGTTGCATATTAAGGAATGACCTTTTTTTTTTTACCATGTTGTTTTACCATGTTGTTTAACCATGTTGTTTTACCATGTTGTTTAATCTGTAAGATGGTTTAGATAATGTTGCATATTAAGGAATGACCTTCTTTTTTTACCATGTTGTTTTACCATGTTGTTTTACCTTTTTTTTAACCATGTTGTTTAATCTGTAAGATGGTTTAGATAATGTTGCATATTAAGGAATGACCTTTTTTTTTTAATTCCATTTTTTATTTCTCTATCAACATACATAAATACAAAATCAATATATGTTAACAATACAATGTACTAACATAAATTAATGTCTTTTATATAGTATTTCCATGCTAAATCGCAGATACATTAAACATCAATACAATGTATATGTATGAACGAGAGAAAATTTCATTACTTTTTTGAAAGAGAGAGAGAAATATAGGAGAGGAGAAATCGTGCATGGAATGACTATTTTGTCCTATGATAATTTACTTTATCTAGCATAATTGCTATCTCTTTTTCAAGAGATATTCTTATTTTCCAGTAATTTAGAAACTGCTCAATGTTGGGAACACGCTTTCTATATTTCAGTTGGAATATAAATGATTTTATTAAATAGATCATGTAACAAGAACTTACCAGACCTCCTTTGGGCACCTTGTGGGTTTGGTAGCTGCTGCTGAGAATTCCTCGACGACGATGTCTCTAATTGACTATCCGGAATCTTCAGCACTGACAGATTTCCTGGAAAATTTCAAAGATTAAAATGCTTTATACGCGTTAATATTCCTTCAACCGCTATGTTAGTGGAATGGAAGAACAGAGGCAGATAAACACATGCCTTCTCACCATTGCAAGTCTGGTTTTACATTTACCAGGTTTCCCAACATTTACAGTTACCAGGTTTAATTGAGTGTGTGCCACCGTCACATGTCGTCTGCATGGATGTTTCCCGACATTTACAGTTACCAGGTTTAGTCGAGTGTGTACCACCGACACATGTCGTCTGCATGGATGTTTCCCGACATTTACAGTTACCAGGTTTAATTGAGCATGTGCCACCAACACATGTCGTCTGCATGGATGTTTCCCGAAATTTACAGTTACCAGGTTTAGTTGAGCGTGTACTACCAACACATGTCGTCTGCATGGATGTTTCCCGACATTTACAGTTACCAGGTTTAGTTGAGTGTGTACTACCAACACATGTCGTCTGCATGGATGTTTCCCGACATTTACAGTTACCAGGTTTAGTTGAGTGTGTACTACCAACACATGTCGTCTGCATGGATGTTTCCCGACATTTACAGTTACCAGGTTTAGTTGAGAATGTGCCACCGACACATGTCGTCTGCATGGATGTTTCCCGACATTTACAATTACCAGGTTTAGTTGAGTGTGTGCTACCAACACATGTCGTCTGCATGGATGTTTCCCGACATTTACAGTTACCAGGTTTAATTGAGCATGTGCCACCAACACATGTCGTCTGCATGGATGTTTCCCGTCATTTACAGTTACCAGGTTTAATTGAGTGTGTGCCACCAACACATGTCGTCTGCATGGATGTTTCCCGACATTTACAGTTACCAGGTTTAGTTGAGCGTGTGCCACCGACACATGTCGTCTGCATGGATGTTTCCCGACATTTACAGTTACCAGGTTTAGTTGAGCGTGTACTACCAACACATGTCGTCTGCATGGATGTTTCCCGACATTTACAGTTACCAGGTTTAGTTGAGTGTGTGCTACCAACACATGTCGTCTGCATGGATGTTTCCCGACATTTACAGTTACCAGGTTTAGTTGAGAATGTGCCACCGACACATGTCGTCTGCATGGATGTTTCCCGACATTTACAGTTACCAGGTTTAATTGAGCATGTGCCACCAACACATGTCGTCTGCATGGATGTTTCCCGTCATTTACAGTTACCAGGTTTAATTGAGTGTGTGCCACCAACACATGTCGTCTGCATGGATGTTTCCCGACATTTACAGTTACCAGGTTTAGTTGAGCGTGTGCCACCGACACATGTCATCTGCATGGATGTTTCCCGACATTTACAGTTACCAGGTTTAGTTGAGCGTGTACTACCAACACATGTCGTCTGCATGGATGTTTCCCGACATTTACAGTTACCAGGTTTAGTTGAGTGTGTGCTACCAACACATGTCGTCTGCATGGATGTTTCCCGACATTTACAGTTACCAGGTTTAATTGAGCATGTGCCACCAACACATGTCGTCTGCATGGATGTTTCCCGTCATTTACAGTTACCAGGTTTAATTGAGTGTGTGCCACCAACACATGTCGTCTGCATGGATGTTTCCCGACATTTACAGTTACCAGGTTTAGTTGAGCGTGTGCCACCGACACATGTCGTCTGCATGGATGTTTCCCGACATTTACAGTTACCAGGTTTAGTTGAGCGTGTACTACCAACACATGTCGTCTGCATGGATGTTTCCCGACATTTACAGTTACCAGGTTTAGTTGAGCGTGTACTACCAACACATGTCGTCTGCATGGATGTTTCCCGACATTTACAGTTACCAGGTTTAGTTGAGCGTGTACTACCAACACATGTCGTCTGCATGGATGTTTCCCGACATTTACAGTTACCAGGTTTAGTTGAGTGTGTGCCACCAACACATGTCGTCTGCATGGATGTTTCCCGACATTTACAGTTACCAGGTTTAATTGAGCATGTGCCACCAACACATGTTGTCTGCATGGATGTTTCCCGTCATTTACAGTTACCAGGTTTAATTGAGTGTGTGCCACCAACACATGTCGTCTGCATGGATGTTTCCCGACATTTACAGTTACCAGGTTTAGTTGAGCGTGTGCCACCGACACATGTCGTCTGCATGGATGTTTCCCGACATTTACAGTTACCAGGTTTAGTTGAGCGTGTGCTACCAACACATGTCGTCTGCATGGATGTTTCCCGACATTTACAGTTACCAGGTTTAGTTGAGAATGTGCCACCGACACATGTCGTCTGCATGGATGTTTCCCGACATTTACAGTTACCAGGTTTAGTTGAGAATGTGCCACCGACACATGTCGTCTGCATGGATGTTTCCCGACATTTACAGTTACCAGGTTTAGTTGAGAATGTGCTACCAACACATGTCGTCTGCATGAACGTTTCCCGACATTTACAGTTACCAGGTTTAGTTGAGAATGTGCCACCGACACATGTCGTCTGCATGGATGTTTCCCGACATTTACAGTTACCAGGTTTAGTTGAGCGTGTACTACCAACACATGTCGTCTGCATGAACGTTTCCCGACATTTACAGTTACCAGGTTTAGTTGAGTGTGTGCCACCGACACATGTCGTCTGCATGGATGTTTCCCGACATTTACAGTTACCAGGTTTAGTTGAGTGTGCTACCACACATGTCGTCTGCATGAGTTTCCACATTTACATTACCAGGTTTAGTTGAGTGTGCTTTGGGTTGTTTGTGGTTTTTTGTTGGTTTGGTGTCCACCGACACATGTCGTCTGCATGGATGTTTCCCGGCATTTACAGTTACCAGGTTTAGTTGAGAATGTGCCACCGACACATGTCGTCTGCATGGATGTTTCCCAACATTTACAGTTACCAGGTTTAGTTGAGAATGTGCCACCGACACATGTCGTCTGCATGGATGTTTCCCGGCATTTACAGTTACCAGGTTTAGTTGAGTGTGTACCACCGACACATGTCGTCTGCATGGATGTTTCCCGGCATTTTCAGTTACCAGGTTTAGTTGAGTGTGTGCCACCGACACATGTCGTCTGCATGGATGTTTCCCGGCATTTACAGTTACCAGGTTTAGTTGAGTGTGTACCACCGACACATGTCGTCTGCATGGACGTTTCCCGGCATTTACAGTTACCAGGTTTAGTTGAGAGTACAACCGGCACATGTCGTCTGCATGGATGTTTCCCGACATTTACAGTTACCAGGTCTAGTTGAGAGTACAACCGGCACATGTCGTCTGCATGGATGTTTCCCGACATTTACAGTTACCAGGTTTAGTTGAGAGTACAACCGGCACATGTCGTCTGCATGGATGTTTCCCGGCATTTACAGTTACCAGGTTTAGTTGAGTGTGTACCACCGGCACATGTCGTCTGCATGAACGTTTCCCAACATTTACAGTTACCAGGTTTAGTTGAGAGTACAACCGGCACATGTCGTCTGCATGGATGTTTCCCGGCATTTACAGTTACCAGGTTTAGTTGAGCGTACAACCGGCACATGTCGTCTGCATGAACGTTTCCCAACATTTACAGTTACCAGGTTTAGTTGAGAGTACAACCGGCACATGTCGTCTGCATGGATGTTTCCCGACATTTACAGTTACCAGGTTTAGTTGAGAGTACAACCGGCACATGTCGTCTGCATGGATGTTTCCCGACATTTACAGTTACCAGGTTTAGTTGTGAGTACAACGGCACATGTCGTCTGCATGGATGTTTCCCGACATTTACAGTTACCAGGTTTAGTTGAGAGTACAACCGGCACATGTTCTCTACGTGGCTGCTTTCTGAACTATATCAGTTAGGTTTTGAACTTACCGGGTTTAGTTGAGCGTACAACCGGTACATGTCGTCTGCACAGATGTTCTCTGAGTCTGTCCAATCTGTTCTTGCTATACGTTCTATCCTCCGTCGCCGAAGAGTCACTTGCAGTCTTTACAGGACTCCCGGACAGGAGAGAATCTGCCAAGTTGGATAACTCTGTTGTTGTGCTAAAATATTTATATAACAAATCACAGAATTAATCGATACTGAAAACAAATCAAGAAATTTCTGCAAAATGATAAACAAGTACTTCATTTTTGACCACAGAGTCACTATTTTAACAACTTTTAAAGAGCATTGTACATCAATCAGTCCTACTAAATGTTGCAAAAATCCGACTGGCGGTTCGTGAGGTTTTTAAGGATTTGTGTTATATTTAGACGATGGCCATCTTTTATTCGAGACTCTATGTCAACACATCTGAATCACAGGGATTCGGCACGTTTGGGGGTACTAGTATATATATTTAAGTACAGGGATTCTACTCTGTGGGATGTCAGATTTCACATCGATCAGTAAAATGGCCCTATCTGAAACAATTTTGTACAAATATGTCCAAATATAACGCCTATCCCGAGTCTTTATATTGTTCTTCAAATAAAACACAACTTTAAGCTGCATGCATGTATACTTTGCAAACAATTGCCACAGACATTGGCCATAGCAGGTCACATTTCCATACTAGGACACGGGTTCTGTCAGCAACAAAAAAAATCTTCGACGGGAGAGTTTTAACTGTGAATAACATTATCAATAAAATGTGTTTCCACTAACGTGTAGGTTTATTCGGCAAAAATGTACGTCAAAAAGAGATTTCATAGTATTTTCAATTTGTTTTGAAAATTTCTAAAGCGGCGCAATTCGCGTTGAAACGAGCGTTCTGATTGGATTATGATTATTCTTCATATAAAAAAAACCATCTTGTTACATTCTAATAATCCAATCAGAACGCTCGTTTCAACGCGAATTGCGCCGCTTTAGAAATTTTCAAAACAAATTGAAAATACTACGAAATCTCTTTTTGACGTACATTTTTGTCAATCGGTTCTTGAGAAAACGTTTGTAATCTCTTATAAAAGGCTGACTTTTCAGCAGTCATCCGATTTCGACTTTTTGATCCCCCAGGGCCACGTCCATTTTCGATCCTGGGATCACAACTTTTTTCACATTTGAAAGAGCATTGTACATCGATCATTCTTATTAAGACTCGTCAAAATATGGCTGACGGTACGCGAGAAGTTTTTTTTTATATATTTGGACGGCGGCCATTTTTGATTCTGTAATAACGTCATTTTAACAGCTTTGTAATCCAAGATTTACATAAAGATTTGGTTCCGAGAGCGATTAATCTACGTTGTTAATACTTGTTTCGCAATTGAGCTAAAATAATTTGCATAAATAGTTGACCACCCGATCTTTTTCTTATATTTAAGTTTATTTAATGTCGCTACCGGTTGGAACTGCCAACTTTTTCATATAAAGAGACACGGTCTGAGCGGGGCTCGAACCAGTGACCATCAGTGATGATAGGTTACAATGGTACACAAGTCAGCGACCAAGATTACAATGGTACACAAGTCAGCGACCGTAACCACTCGACCACGGAGGCTGACTTCAACCGGATCGCAAACACAGGCTTGACTGTACACAACCATCCTCTACGGCGAGTTGCATTCACTTACTCGTTAGCACTGAAGCTTGACGCCGTGTTATTCCAGGCGGATGATTTATTGTAGGATTTCAGTTGTTTTAGCCTCTCTTCCATTTCATGCAGGTTGGATTTCTGTGCTAAAATTAGATTGTGATTGCTCTTTACCACTCTGTAAACAACGTCGTTAGTCGGTGTCTCAATTCTGAAACAGAAACAAATAAAACACAGATTTAGGCTATTCTTAGAGCGTCCCTCCCAGCCCCTCTTTTATTTTATTTTAAGTTTATTTAACGTCGTTACCGGTTGCCCGTTTGAGAGACGGACAGTTTACTTAACAACACCTTTCCTGGGCAGGCTCCAGCGTTAACCAGTACTTGCACCAACCTCCGTAAGAAACTGCCAACGCTTTTATATAAACAGACATGGTCTGAGTGGGGCTCGAACCTGTGACCATCAGTGATGACAGCTTACAGTGGTATACAAATCAGCGACCTTAACCATTCGACCATGAAGGTGGATGCCCTGCCCAGTTTTAGCTACACTCTTTATATCCACCAATTTTATTTAATCAATGGGCGAGCACCTTTGGGCAGGTAGACCGTTAAACACCTGTAATCACCCCCTATTGCCCGATATGTACGGCCCTACTGCATAATTAGCTGTCAATCACTGTAAGCTAACAAAATAACGGTGAGGAAGTCAACGACCTAAACCACTTGGACATGGAGATCCCCCAGTCAACGAACCACTTGGCCACGGAGGAACCCCCCCAGACTATAACAGAAATGTTTCATGTTTCCATAGAATATTATTTAATTATTAACCCTTGCCTTAGGACTCGGTGTTATTATTTCAACTTCGCAAACTACAGCGGTCAAATAACAACTTTATTATTATTATTATTATTATTATTATTATTATAACCTACCTAGAACATTAATTTCTTATGATATTTGATCGTTAACTGAGGAGCAATGTTCACTACAAACCTGTTGGTTTTGTTATTCTTTCTGTTCCGATATTCTTCCCATTGTGTGTCCAATATCAGGTCCACATCCCTCAAACCCTGGTCTAAAACCTGTAAAATATAGAAACCAGGTACATATCCTTCAAACACTGGTCTAAAACCTGTAAAATATAGAAAACAGGTCCACATCCCTCAAACCCTGTCTAAAACCTGTAAAATATAGAAACCAGGTCCACATCCCTCAAACCCTGGTCTAAAACCTGTAAAATATAGAAACCAGGTACATATCCTTCAAACACTGGTCTAAAACCTGTAAAATATAGAAAACAGGTCCACATCCCTCAAACCCTGTCTAAAACCTGTAAAATATAGAAACCAGGTCCACATCCCTCAAACCCTGGTCTAAAACCTGTAAAATATAGAAACCAGGTACACATCCCTCAAACCCTGGTCTAAAACCTGTAAAATATAGAAACCAGGTACACATCCTTCAAACACTGGTCTAAAACCTGTAAAATATAGAAACCAGGTACACATCCCTCAAACCCTGTCTAAAACCTGTAAAATATAGAAACCAGTTCCACATCCCTCAAACCCTGGTCTAAAACCTGTAAAATATAGAAACCAGGTACACATTCCCCAAACCCTGGTCTAAAACCTGTAAAATATAGAAAGCAGGTCCACATCCTTCAAACCCTGGTCTAAAACCTCAGATAACACATACAGACTGTTTTCTTAAGCCAATTTATTTTTCGAAAACTCGCTGATCATGTTGCTATTCGATACTCGGATGTTCTTCTGAGTACTCAAGTACAGTACTCAAGTACTGCCATCCTTAGCAGACAGAAATTCAAAATTCATATACAATTTAGAATAGATTAATGTTGTTCAAACTTGAACACGGGTGTAAAATGATTTTCTAGTAACTAACCTGATACTGCAGCTGTAACTGCTGAAGTTTCTCCGCACTCCCGGGATCCAGAGCTCTCGATTTGAGAAGATGATTATATTTTTTGTCGGTGTTCATCTGTTGCCGCATTCTACACTCCTCAACCATGGAGAACATGTCCAAACACAGTGCCCTCTGATCCTGAACATCTTTGTTCTGTTCCTGTGATAAGAAATTAATATTTTATAAAAACGCCAATGCAAAACTAGAGAAGCGTCATAAGTCAAGAACGGCATCACTCATGGTGCTAAACAGAAAAAGAATTAAAACTTTATATGACAACCACCTCGTGTAACTGCAGTTACATATACAACGTTATTTTAAAGGCTCAAGCTTTCGATCCAGGGATCATTCTAGAGGGCGATGTGGGCAAAATGGTCGCCCTAGGGACCCTGACTTTGCCCTCTGGGGGCCCCACTTCTCCCTAAAAAAAATATATAAAAATAAACAAGAACGATTTTCAAACAAAATTTTGTCTAGTAAGATACACTGGCCCATTATAAAGCACTCCTTCTATTCAAATGTTGTATTTAATGGTTGTACTGTGCATTTTAACCCTATTTTGCAGAAGTATATTAAAGAACACCATTTAAGGAAACGATCACGCGCTTTCTCACTTCTCCCAAAAATTCTGACCTATAATGAACCCTGTATAATCATTTCTTGAATATCCATATCATGACTAATAAAATATGTTTAAACCAAATTTAATTCAATATCCCTTATGTATGTCAAGGTCATTGCATGTAAACCATTTTTCTAGAAAGTGACCTTGAAGTAGAATATGTCGTCTAGCTATGGTGATCATTTGTACGAAGTTATTTCGTATTCCTTCAATGAACCATGAAGTTACTGAACGTAAACTGTTCATCTAATTTTAGTACAAGTGACCCTGACCTTGGTTTAGTACCAGTAACTCTGACCTTGTTTTAATACCAGTAACCCTGACCATGTTTTAGTACCAGTATCTCTGACCTTGTTTTAGTACCCGTGATCCTGACCTTGTTTTAGACTTTGTACCAGTGACCCTGACCTTGTTTTAGTACCAGTAACCCTGTTTTAGTACCTGGGATCCTGACCTTGTTTTAGTACCAGTGACCCTGATCTTGTGTTAGTACCAGTGACCCTGACCTTGTATTAGTACCAGTGACCCTGATCTTGTTTTAGTACCAGTGACTGACCTTGTTTTAGTACCAGTGACCCTGATCTCGTTTTAGTACCAGTGACTGACCTTGTTTTACTACCAGTGACTTGCCTTGTTTTAGTACAAGTAACCATGTTTTAGAACCAGTGACTGACCTTGTTTTAGTACCAGTGACTGACCTTGTTTTAGTACCAGTGACTGACCTTGTTTTAGTACCAGTGACTGACCTTGTTTTACTACCAGTGACCCTGACCTTGTTTTAGTACCAGTGACTGACCTTGTTTTAGTACCAGTGACTGACCTTGTTTTAGTACCAGTGACTGACCTTGTTTTAGTACCAGTGACCCTGACCTTGTTTTAGTACCAGTGACTGACCTTGTTTTAGTACCAGTGACTGACCTTGTTTTAGTACCAATGACTGACCTTGTTTTAGTACCAGTGACTGACCTTGTTTTAGTACCAGTGACTCTGACCTTGTTTTAGTACCAGTGACTGACCTTGTTTTAGTACCAGTGACTCTGACCTTGTTTTAGTACCAGTGACTGACCTTGTTTTAGTACCAGTGACTGACCTTGTTTTAGTACCAGTGACTCTGACCTTGTTTTAGTACCAGTGACTGACCTTGTTTTAGTACCAGTGACTGACCTTGTTTTAGTACCAGTGACTCTGACCTTGGGGGGTTATTAGGATACATGAAATATGATAAAACACAATGAAACAATTGTTTATAATGCAATAGACCGATATAACTCATTTTTCTGGAGGACAGTGTTCGCACATTAAGAGAAACCATGCATTTCTCGGCGGAATATTTCCACGGCAATGCAGGTAAACGGACGTCTGATATGGTAGTGCATAGAAAGTAGGTATACTATATGCATTACTAGATGACTTGTGCTTGACGATTTTATGTCTACCCAAACTTGCAACAAAGCATTGCTAACGACTTTCGCACCTACCCCAACAAAGCAGTGCTAATTATCAATGCACAATGTACACAACAATCGTTGCCGATGTGTACATTATTAACAGAGGTATAGATTATGTCAATCAAGCGGATCCCGATATTATTGGCAGACATATTTAGACAATAATATGTATTAAAATAATTACACACTTTGAAAATTAATGGGTAGATATAATCTACAGCCTAGACGTTTACGAACCACGCACTGGAGAGTCATTCCAGCTTGTAATAGTGGAGGGTCATTCCAGCTTGTAATAGTGGAGGGTCATTCCAGCTTGTAATAGTGGAGGGTCATTCCAGCTTGTAATAGTGGAGGGTCATTCCAGCTTGTAATAGTGGAGGGTCATTCCAGCTTGTAATAGTGGAGGGTCATTCCAGCTTGTAATAGTGGAGGGTCATTCCAGCTTGTAATAGTGGAGGGTCATTCCAGCTTGTAATAGTGGAGGGTCATTCCAGCTTGTAATAGTGGAGGGTCATTCCAGCTTGTAATAGTGGAGGGTCATTCCAGCTTGTAATAGTGGAGGGTCATTCCAGCTTGTAATAGTGGAGGGTCATTCCAGCTTGTAATAGTGGAGGGTCATTCCAGCTTGTAATAGTGGAGGGTCATTCCAGCTTGTAATAGTGGAGGGTCATTCCAGCTTGTAATAGTGGAGGGTCATTCCAGCTTGTAATAGTGGAGGGTCATTCCAGCTTGTAATAGTGGAGGGTCATTCCAGCTTGTAATAGTGGAGGGTCATTCCAGCTTGTAATAGTGGAGGGTCATTCCAGCTTGTAATAGTGGAGGGTCATTTCAGCTTGTAATAGTGGAGGGTCATTCCAGCTTGTAATAGTGGAGGGTCATTCCAGCTTGTAATAGTGGAGGGTCATTCCAGCTTGTAATAGTGGAGGGTCATTCCAGCTTGTAATAGTGGAGGGTCATTCCAGCTTGTAATAGTGGAGGGTCATTTCAGCTTGTAATAGTGGAGGGTCATTCCAGCTTGTAATAGTGTATAAAATGACACAGTTGCACACACAGTCTACAACCAACATACCGGTTTCCTCCCACAGCAATGACCACATATACGTTTTCATCCGCGCCAACGAGAGTGATTAATATAAGTTGTTTGTACTTGCTTCGCAATCGTTGTAAAATAAATAAAGTTTAAAAAAAAATTCTTCCACAATGTGTCACACTTTTACTTTGACTGGCCTTGATTTAATTGGGACGCGTTGTGTATGACGTCATTTTCATAGTGTGTTTATTTTTAGAATGATCTTGAATGAATGTTGGTATTTTGATAGAACTGTCATATATATTTGATATGATGTCATTATAAGTATTTATGAACATACAGTTTGATTAAATAGCTTTATAAAAAAATATTTAACGTGTTCTCTCTGTGCTTGGATTTATCAATCAGTGCTCGAATTGGAATTATCAATTAAAATTGTGTTGAAATTGGATATTTACCTTCATCCTGGTAAGTTTTTAAATTTTCACTAGGAGGGGGTCGTTAACAAGGGTCATTCATTATGGGATATACGGTAGATCCTGATCATCATAAGAGTCCATTTGTTTGTCCACCATTGTGTCAATGTATGTGATATTGGTTAACCCATTTCATTCTGGATACATTTAAAGGCGTTTGCAAACAACATAGATCCAGATCAGCCGCAGCTATAATTGCTACATAGATAAGTGTCTTAGCAAGATCACCTGAATAGCAAACAGCATAGAGCCTAATCAGACGGAACGTTCCGTCACAGATGATCTGGCTCTGTGTTCTTTGCAAATACTGTTTGAACGGTAAATTACGGTATACAGAATGAAATGGGTTAATGGCGTTGAGAGGAGATTCAAGTGGGAAATAGTTAACAATATTATAATATACACTGGCGACAAACCTGTACTGTGCACTTTAATTCCGTACAAAAGTTGTCCATCTTTTGCGTTTCTTGCTTCAACTGTTTCATATCATCCTTCGTACCAACAACACACTCTGTTTGCAAGGCCTTGTACTTAAACTCTGAAAGCTCCATTTGAAAATGCTGCATCTGAAATTCAATTTAACCCTTTCCTTCATAGAGATTTAGGTTAATATACTATTATATCTCTATACAAACGACAGCCATTTAGCTATCATGCAGTGGATAGGTAGTCGCCATATCTATCCCACCTCCATAGATATTACTGACTACATAGAGATTTAGGTTAATTTACTATTATATCTCCATACAAACGACAGCCATTTAACTATCATGCAGTGGATAAGTAGTCGCCATATCTATCCCACCTCCATAGATATTACTGGGACTACATAGAGATTTAGGTTAATATACTATTATATCTCCATACAAACGACAGCCATTTAGCTATCATGCAGTGGATAAGTAGTCGCCGTATCTATCCCACCTCCATAGATATTACTGGGACTACATGAGATTCTGGCTTTTATTATGAACATTGGTTTGGCTACTACATTGTAAAAGTATGTCGTATTGGTAATGGCGTCAAGAGGTGCTTCTATGAGGGAAAGGGGCACCTCCCTGTAGCTCAAACAACTGTGTAACGAGAATAGAGAAATCGGCAATAACCTTGCCTTTGGCAATACAATACACATACATAATAGTATACATGGCATGAGAAACAAAATGTAATATACACAAATTACATTAATAACAGGTTGACATTGTGTTATTTAAAACAACAATAAACCAGCTAAGAAGCTATATTGGCAAAGAGCGAATATATTTGTGACAATACATATTAATGTGATAGCGTACATATACATTCATTAATGTTAGTCACGTAATGTTTTCATATGATTTATTCTTAGTTTAAAGGCATTCTTAATATATTTAGCTGTATTTATTAATATTTTGCTATTCTTACTATTCATAAGAGTAACATATTTATTCAAGGTAGGCCAACAATCTTATTTCATTGTACATTGGACATATCAAGATAAAATGTTATTCTGATTCAATAGCGTTATTATTGCAACATTTACATAGTCTATTAACATGATC
This sequence comes from Archivesica marissinica, assembly GCA_014843695.1. Taxonomy (NCBI): domain Eukaryota; kingdom Metazoa; phylum Mollusca; class Bivalvia; order Venerida; family Vesicomyidae; genus Archivesica; species Archivesica marissinica. The sequence goes on along the minus strand of CM026400.1, from coordinate 34,627,353 downwards.
AATAGCATTGTAGCATTGTTTCAATAGTTATTGTTATATTTATGTTATATTTCGGGTTTTACGCCTGCATCAGCACCATTTTGGGCTATATCGCCGGCGGGCAGTTTACCTAACAACACCTTTCCTGGGCAGGCTCCAGCGGTTAACCAGTACTTGGGTGCACCAACCTCCGTAAGAAACTGCCAACTTTTTCATATAAATGAGACACAGCCTGAGCGGGGCTCGAACCCGTGACCATCAGTGATGATAGGTTACAGTGGTATACAAGTCAGCGACCGTAACTGCTCGACCACGGAGGTGGATGTTTCAATAATCAAATCATGACTACTCAGCCTCAGTCTAGACAGCATAACCGTAACCATAACAATGATTATTATGCTAAACTTTGTACAAGATGAACAGCTCTAAACATTAGTGTTGGCGTAAATGAAAGCGTATGTGTGGTCATTCGTGTCGGAGGGAATCCCGAGTACTCGGAGAAAACAGACATGTCAGACATGGCGACAACCATCTTACATACTTCCCAGTCCGAGGATCGAACCCGGGTTGCATTTGTGAGAAACGAGCGCGTTAACCACTGCGCTAATCGTACAGCCTAATTATTAATAATGCATAAAACAAATATGTAATATTTAAGAAATAATATTTGTATTTGCGTTATTTATTGGTGAATAAAACATGGTTTGGAGTTCTGATGTGTAGGAATTAATTAACCATGCAGACCATTGGCTTAAGTGGTCAATTTCCAGGGTTCATTCTAGGTCAGAATTTTTGGGAGAAATTTTGTTTGAAAATTGTAAATATATACAGTAAAACCCCTATAATAAGACCACCTATGGGACTTCCAAAAAGTGGTCTTATTAGCGGGCTGGTCTCTTTATCGAGTTTGGTCAAGAAGACCAAATTATGATAATTTTACTACATGTACACTGTACTTTCACACATGATAATTTCTTGGTGTTTCTGTTTTAATTACAGAAGGGTTGGTTGTTTCTATGGTTTAGGATTGTAATTCTGAAATCCATTCATATACAACTGTATATCACGATTAATTAATTAATAATAAAATAAAGAACATTGTCAATGAGTTAATCCATTTATTTTCAAAATTTATTTTCTTGTTTTCATTAATTATATTGTGTATACTAAGCACAGTAGTTTCCTTGAAAAGTACATATCATCATCAATCATTCATTATTTAAAAACAACGTTTAATGGTTGACTGCTTTAGTGCTTATTTAAACACTTCACTTTCACCCGTGGATTGTTTCTCGATCTCATCTTGGATGTTTTAGCTAAGTCCTGTGACAAAGTGCCCAAGTCCTTACACATGCAGTACAACTTTAGCTGCGATATCCACTCCAGACAATATACAAAAGATTAAAAGCATTTACAATCAACACTTCCATGTTTATCTCACTTAATCTTGACCGATACCAAAAAGTGGTCGTTTAATTGTCGTAAAACTGGGACATAATTAAAAATGTTTTATCATGTCGTGTGCGATGAATGAAAGTGAGAAAATTGCCTGTGGTGGTATTAGGGGTTCAATTAGCATAGGATTAATGGCATTTGTCTGAATTAACTGGTCGTATTACAGAATAACGGGGTGGTCTGGTTATCGGTGTCAACGACCATTGACATATATAGTGAAATATTCTGTTCCGAAAAAAATCGTTCGCAATAGCGGGGTGGTCTCAAAATCGGGGTGGTCGCATAGAGGGGTTTTACTGTATATATATATATTTTTTATTAGGGAGAAGTGGAGCCCCCAGAGGGCAAAGTCAGGGTCCCTAGGGCGACAATTTCGCCCACATCGCCCTCTAGAATGATCCCTGAATTTCAGTGCTCAGAATGACAAACCATGTTTTATTCGCCAATATATAACTTAAATACAAATATTATATCGTTTCTAACATGGCCAAAATATCTTTAAACACGCAAAAAATAATTGGTGTTATTTATTAGAATGCATAAATAACGTCACAAAACTACAACAAGACCACTGCACCGAGGGTGTCTCACTACTGCCCCGAGGGTATCTCACCACTGCCCCGAGGGTGTCTCACCACTGCCCAGAGGGTGTCTCAACAAGACCACTGCCCCGAGGGTGTCTCAACACGAGCGATAGACTGTGTAAGTGCTGATTCAGCAAAATAAAAAATGTCTTTTATGCTTTCCAACGAATATGCATAATTCATGTTCAAGGTCAGTGGTAGGGTGCGACTTATTGTGGGTGTAGAGAATTAGTCCTCGGATGTGCATACAAAGTGTCAAAGCAATAACTTGGGGACGGTTTTTTGAGAAATTATGTTTGACGCACTAATAATTTCTGGAATCGGACTGTTGTTGGCCAACATTCAAGTTCAATCTTGGGGGGGGGGGGGGGGGGACTTGGTAGGGGGCAGGGAACAAGTATGCAAGTTATCAAAGCATTACATTTGACGGTTTTTTAATTAAATACAAAAATAAAATTGTCACTTTCGCTAAAGTGGGCGAAGTGGAAGTCGTGTTAGCGCAGTGGTTGCGCGTACGCTTCAGGTGCGAAAGGTCCGGAGTTCGAGCCCCACTGGAGCCGTTACGATTGTGCCCTTAGGCAAGGCATTTTAATTCCACATTGCCTCTTCTCTCTCCTTCATGGTGATGGATTCCATCAGGAATGAGGTCTCGAGAGTGATTAATATAAGTTGAAAGAACTTGTTTCGCAATCAAGCTAAAATAAATTTGTATAAACTAGTGGGGGAGACAAAAATAGCAGTAGTAAAATGACGTCGGGTTTGAGAGCCATGTTAGAATGTTTGTTTCTGTGTGTTTTACGTTTATTTATCGTCGCTACCTGTTGCCCATATGAGCGACGCCTCCTGAAGAGATTAGTCATTTTAGATTTTTGAAGGATAGTGCAATGATACAGAGAGAGACCCATTCCAGAGTCTCCTCTGGTTCTTTTACGTGCACGGTGTAAAGCACCGACACGAGACCTCGGTTTAACGTCCCATCTGAAAGACTGTTGATTTTGTTAGGGTCAGACGGGGGATCGAACCTGTTTGTTTCTACATCATTCTTCGTTATTTATACCTCATCAAAAATACTGTTTGAGAATTGCTTATCCACTTGATCCACCGTCTCTCCTGCCTCCTGCTGATCTCCGTTATCCTGGGGCACGCTAGGGTACTTAGGTGGTGGTGGGGCAAACTTTGGTGAAACCGCTCCACTTCTAGCCCCTGTGTATGTTGGTGGTGGAGGGGCCCTGGTTGGGGACTTGGGGGCAAAAGTACCTGCTGAATTAATATTGAATATAGATTGATAAACCTTGGTGAAATGGCCTCACTTCAGGTGCCTAGATATGCTGGTTGGGAACAAAGTACCTGTTGAATTAATAATAAACATTAAATAATAAACTATGGTGACATGTGCTCAGAGCCTCAGTTGGGTACAGAAGTACCAGTCTGTAAATAATAAACTATGGTGACATGTGCTCAGAGCCTCAGTTGGGTACAGAAGTACCAGTCTGTAAATAATAAACTATGGTGACATGTGCTCAGAGCCTCAGTTGGGTACAGAAGTACCAGTCTGTAAATAATAAACTATGGTGACATGTGCTCAGAGCCTCAGTTGGGTACAGAAGTACCAGTCTGTAAATAATAAACTATGGTGACATGTGCTCAGAGCCTCAGTTGGGTACAGAAGTACCAGTCTGTAAATAATAAACTATGGTGACATGTGCTCAGAGCCTCAGTTGGGTACAGAAGTACCAGTCTATAAATAATAAACTATGGTTGATATGTGCTCAGAGCCTCAGTTGGGTACAGAAGTACCAGTCTGTAAATAATGAATATTGAATGATAACATTTCTTGAGATTTAGCCCCAATTCTGGAGTCTGGTGCACCAGTGCATATGAACGATACTCTTAATCATGTAGTTACACTCATAAAACGATTATTTATTTTTTGTATACACACTGTATGTATCTTATATAAAAATGGTAAGTCTTACTGGCTTGACCCACATCGGATGACTGACTATCAGACTTGGGCAGCGGTTTCCCGACAGCAGACGGCATCCCTGTAAATGCTGAACTCTGACCTGTGAAGCTTGGCACCGGCTTACTTACAGCTGGTGTAAGAACAGAACCTGCTGGAGCTACACCATATATTATACTGGAACCAGTCGGTGTCATACTAGAACCGGTCGGTGTCAAACTGGAACCGTTCGGTGTCATACTGGAACCAGCTGTGAAAACAGAAATATAACCTTGAAACAGGTAGATAGAATTATGCCATTTCCCATGCCATTTCTTGATTTTTGTAACTTTATATATTTTACGATTGCGAAGCAAGTTTTAATAACTTATATTAATCACTCTCGTTGGCTCGGATGAAAGCGTATATGTGGCCATTCGTGTGGGAGGAAACCGGACTACCCGGAGAAAACCCACCTGTCCGATCTGGCGACCATCGTACCATCTCACATGGAGGATCGAACCCAGGTCGCATTGGTGAGAAGCGTACGCGCTAACCACTGCGCTAATCGGACAGCCAATGCCAGTTCTTGATTTTTATTTTTTCAAATAATTATTTCTCGTCGCCCTCTGGTTAATAGGGGCGATGCATCCAGAACTATATTAGTTATTTAATGTTTTGGAGGATTGTGCAAAATATAGAATCGCCTCAATACCAGAAACATCCCTCGTTCATCTACATACCCGGTGAACAGCACCGATACACGAAACCGTGGGTTATCCTAAAGACTAAAATATTACGGTCAGTCGGGGAATCGAACCTGCGATCCGTGGATACGCAATCCAAGATGTTAACCAATGGACCACTGACAAATGTGCCTGCCATACAATATATCTATGCATATTTTTGAAGCAACGTGAAATATAATGAACAAAAGAAAATGGGTCCCTTGTGAAAACAATGAAGCTTAGTTTATACAAATTTATTTTAGCTCCATTGCGACAACTTATATTAATCACTCACGAGATCTCATTCCTGATGGAATCCATCGCCACGAGGGAGAGAGAAGAGGCAATGTGGAATTTAAATGCCTTGCCTAAGGGCACAATCGTAAACGGCTCAATGCAAGTTTGAATCTTGCATGTGCAATGTATCCACGTTGTGATGGATTCCATCAGGAATGAGGTCTGAAGAGCTATTAATCTAATGATATAAGAACATGTTGCGCAATTGAGCTAAAATAAATTTGTATAGACTATTATATTTTATTAAAGAGACCTCTTGGTAATTACTTTTGTGTACCCACTACAATGTGTAATTATTGTATTTGCTTTAAATGTCTTATAGATGTTTTACGCAATAAAAAAAAAAATTAAAAAAATTATCCCCACATCTGGATGCAGTACTAACTGGATGTATATATCACAGGAAATAGTCACGCCGTGCAATTAAAGCAACTCACCACCCGCTGTTGATCCAGCACCCGCCTTACCAAACGCTGGTGAAGATGCCATAACTGTGGCACCTGCAGTTGTCCGTTGAGCAGTTTGACCAAATAAGGGCGTTGTCGACTGGCTCTGATTGTTTTGACCAAATAAGGGCGATGATGATTGGCTCTGACTCGTTTGACCAAATAAGGGTGTGGGTATCTGGCTGGTAGTGGCTGGCTTGAAACTGGAGCCAGGAGCCTGTGATCCTGGGTCTGTGATCTTGGCAGCAAAGGTGAGGCCTGCAGGTGCCGTTGTTGCTGTACCGGATCGTGCCTTAGTTCCCAAAGCATCTGAAAGATCATGATGAAAACCGATAGAAAAATAAATAAAATTTAATTTACTGTACTTGGCCTACATAAAACTCGTGTTTTCCTATCATGGTCACTGTTCCCTTGACCTTTGGGTCTACCGACACCAAAATCATGGCAGTTCATCTACTGACAAATCTAAGTGTGTCTACAAGTCTAAGAGCTGTAGATCATTTCCTTCAAAAGATAATGACTGACCTTGACATTAGAATAGGTCGTATCTGAGACTGTAACTCATTACTTCACAAGATAATGACCGACCTTGACATTAGAATAGGTCGTATCTGAGAACTGTAACTCATTACTTCACAAGATAATGACCGACCTTGACATTAGAATAGGTCGTATCTGAGAACTGTAACTCATTACTTCACAAGATAATGACCAACCTTGACATTAGAATAGGTCGTATCTGAGAACTGTAACTCATTACTTCACAAGATAATAAATAACCGACCTTGACATTAGATTAGGTCGTATCTGAGACTGTAACTCATTACTTCACAAGATAATGACCAACCTTGACATTAGAATAGGTTGTATCTGAGACTGTAACTCATTACTTCACAAGATAATGACCAACCTTGACATTAGAATAGGTTGTATCTGAGACTGTAACTCATTTCTTCACAAGATAATGACCGACCTTGACATTAGATTAGGTCGTATCTGAGACTGTAACTCATTACTTCACAAGATAATAACCGACCTTGACATTAGAATAGGTCGTATCTAAGACTGTAACTCATTACTTCACAAGATAATAAATAACCGACCTTGACATTAGATTAGGTCGTATCTGAGACTGTAACTCATTACTTCACAAGATAATAACCAACCTTGACATTAGAATAGGTTGTATCTGAGACTATAACTCATTACTTCACAAGATAATGACCGACCTTGACATTAGATTAGGTCGTATCTGAGACTGTAACTCATAACTTCACAAGATAATAACTGACCTTGACATTAGAATAGGTCGTATCTGAGACTGTAACTCAATACTTCACAAGATAATGACCGACCTTGACATTAGATTAGGTCGTATCTGAGAACTGTAACTCATTACTTCACAAGATAATGACCGACCTTGACATTAGATTAGGTCGTATCTGAGAACTGTAACTCATTACTTGTGAAGTAATATGACCAACCTTGACATTAGATTAGGTCGTATCTGAGACTAACTCATTACTTCACAAGATAATAACCAACCTTGACATTAGAATAGGTCGTATCTGAGAACTGTAACTCATTACTTCACAAGATAATGACCAACCTTGACATTAGAATAGGTCGTATCTGAGAACTGTAACTCATTACTTCACAAGATAATGACCAACCTTGACATTAGAATAGGTCGTATCTGAGAACTGTAACTCATTACTTCACAAGATAATGACCAACCTTGACATTAGAATAGGTCGTATCTGAGAACTGTAACTCATTACTTCACAAGATAATGACCAACCTTGACATTAGAATAGGTCGTATCTGAGAACTGTAACTCATTACTTCACAAGATAATGACCGACCTTGACATCATATGAGGTTATAGTTTCATAAGGCATAGATCGGAAACAGATTTTCAATGCCTTGAGAGCTATATGACCCAAATTCATCCAATTTGGTAGAGACACAGGATTTGGGGAGCATATGACCTACCTTGATATTGGGGTCAATATTGAAGACTGCAATTTGTGAAATCACGTAAAAAAGCTATCAAACATTACACTATTATCTTACATTTGAATAATGTTTAAAGTCCACTAGGGTTACCTCTCATTCTAAAGGGAGACAATTTAGAACATTTATATAGAACAAGGTAGGAAAAGTCAAAATTCTCAAGGTGACTTTTTGTACAGTATAAACGGCTCAAGCTTAAACAAATTTGAACCCTCTAAAGGGGACAGGATCGCATGAAGGAGCATACTTCACATGTAAGCTGTACAATGTGTGTTTTACGTTTATTTATCGTCGCTACCGGTTGCCCATATGAGCGACGCCTCCTGAAGAGATTAGTTATTTTAGATTTTGGAGGATAGTGCATGATACAGACAGAGACCAATTCCAGAATCTCCTCTGGTTCTTTTACGTGCACGGTGTATAGCACCAACACGAGCCCTGGTTTAACGTCCCATCTGAAAGACTGTTAATTTTATTAGGGTCAGACGGGGGATCGAACCTGCGATCCCTGGATTACCAGTCCAGCGTGTTACCACTGGACTACAGATCCATCTGTAAGCTGTACAAACTGATAAGATACAAATATATAACGCTCGTAAAGTTTGTTAGTTTATGGTTATACCTGAAACTGCTGTAGTTTTTGTTGGAAACACAGATGTTCCATTTGCACCAGCAGATAAATTGAAACTGCTGTCACCACTGGCTTGGGCCCCAAAGCTTGGAGCAACTGAGAAGCCAGCATTGGTTCCCGATTTATTTGTGGAGCCAGCAAAGGAAGTGGTTCCAAATCCTGCACTAAATGGAGGCTTAGCTTCTGGTTCGTCAGATTTTGAAGATGAAGCTTGTACCCCAGAACTTGATGCAAATGAAAATGTCTGAGGAGTGGAACCAAGCAATCCAAATCCAGCACCCACTTTTGGAATTGCACCCAATTGGTCAGATTTATCTGTCGGTGCTGGTGAGAAAGGAGTTTGGGCTCCCGATTTGTTTGTGGACCCAGCCAAGTTAGTAGCAGCAAAAGCAAACCCAGCTGCCGCTGGTTTCGAGACTGGCTGTGCGGTACCAGTTGACCCAAACAAGTTTTTCACAGCGCCAGGTTGTGGTGGTGTAGGAACGGATGGAGCACCTGTAATAATGTAATATTCATTGATCTTCCAAATAAAATACATAATTAATAATGCTGCTTTTAATTTGATACCAACTCCATATGGATCACCTATTGGTTAACGTCGTACACTAATGATCTATTGTCCCTCACCGATGTGGGTTGGGATCTTTCTTCCAGATAAACACACGGAAAATAACATTTAAATCCAACAAAACAAAACAAACAGAATCATACAAATAGAACAAAATGAAAAGAAATTTCAAACTATTAAGCAGACGATAAACTTTGGACACAGATATTCATATTTCCCTACTTACCACATGTTGTTTTCCTTAGACAGGAAGTGTCCAGTCTCTGTACGCGTTTGGACACAGATATTCATATTTCCCTACTCACCACTTGTTGTTTTCCTTAGACCGGAAGTGTCCAGTCTCTGTACGCGTTTGGACATAGATATTCAGACTTCCCTACTCTCCTTAGACCGGAAGTGTCCAGTCTCTGTACGCGTTTGGACACAGATATTCAGACTTCCCTACTCTCCTTAGACCGGAAGTGTCCAGTCTCTGTACGCGTTTGGACATAGATATTCAGACTTCCCTACTCTCCTTAGACCGGAAGTGTCCAGTCTCTGTACGCGTTTGGACATAGATATTCAGACTTCCCTACTCTCCTTAGACCGGAAGTGTCCAGTCTCTGTACGCGTTTGGACATAGATATTCAGACTTCCCTACTCTCCTTAGACCGGAAGTGTCCAGTCTCTGCACGCGTTTGGACATAGATATTCAGACTTCCCTACTCTCCTTAGACCGGAAGTGTCCAGTCTCTGTACGCGTTTGGACATAGATATTCAGACTTCCCTACTCTCCTTAGACCGGAAGTGTCCAGTCTCTGTACGCGTTTGGACATAGATATTCAGACTTCCCTACTCTCCTTAGACCGGAAGTGTCCAGTCTCTGCACGGGTTTGGACACAGATATTCAGACTTCCCTACTCTCCTTAGACCGGAAGTGTCCAGTCTCTGCACGCGTTTGGACACAGATATTCAGACTTCCCTACTCTCCTTAGACCGGAAGTGTCCAGTCTCTGCACGCGTTTGGACACAGATATTCAGACTTCCCTACTCACCACTTATTGTTTTCCTTAGACAGGAAGTGTCCAGTCTCTGCACGCGTTTGGACACAGATATTCAGACTTCCCTACTCTCCTTAGACCGGAAGTGTCCAGTCTCTGCACGCGTTTGGACACAGATATTCAGACTTCCCTACTCTCCTTAGACCGGAAGTGTCCAGTCTCTGTACGCGTTTGGACACAGATATTCAGACTTCCCTACTCTCCTTAGACAGGAAGTGTCCAGTCTCTGCACGCGTTTGGACACAGATATTCAGACTTCCCTACTTACCACATGTTGTTTTCCTTAGACAGGAAGTGTCCAGTCTCTGCACGGGTTTGGACACAGATATTCATATTTCCCATCTCACCACTTATTGTTTTCCTTAGACAGGAAGTGTCCAGTCTCTGTACGGGTTTGGACACAGATATTCAGACTTCCCTACTTACCACATGTTGTTTTCCTTAGACAGGAAGTGTCCAGTCTCTGTACGCGTTTGGACACAGATATTCAGACTTCCCTACTTACCACTTATTGTTTTCTTTAGACAGGAAGTGTCCAGTCTCTGTACGCGTTTGGACACAGATATTCAGACTTCCCTACTTACCACTTATTGTTTTCTTTAGACAGGAAGTGTCCAGTCTCTGTACGGGGGCTACAGCTGCAGGAGCCGCGGAATGCAGGTACATCATGTGGTATGGAATGATGAGTCCCTCTGTACTTAGGATCAACATGATCGGAGAGGCAGGGTGTGTCCTATCATCTCCTGGTAAACAAGATGCATGTCAACAATTTATGACAACACACTTGGACAAAATAAATACTTTTAGTTTATGCACATCTATCTTAGCTCGATTGCGAAACAAGTTCTTACACCTTACACGAATCCATCGTCACAAGGGAGAGTTGTGGAATTTAAATGTCTTGCCTAAGGGCGCAATCGTAACAGCTACAGCTGGGTGCGAGTCTTTCGCACCTGAAGTGAACTCTCTACAACTGTGCTATCACAACTTCCTTTGAGTGGGTGTGTCTTCTCAAATCCTGACCAAGAAGCGCGATGTCAAATGACCTGCACAAAATAAATGTGACCTTGAAATCTGACCATTGAAATGTGACCTTGACCTTGCCTGCAGACGGGATCAAAATAATCGACAATGAAAAACACGTCTTCACATCTTATACAATAAATGTCAATAGTTTATTTATAGACGACTTGATGACAAAATTATAGCTTTCTGACATTTGAGTAAAGTGTCACTTTTACTTTTTTGTATACACGTTGTCTTTATAAAGGTAATGTAAATGTTTGTTTATAATAGTGTCACCCCTATTGAATGGGCCAGCTATTACTGACTTGTGAGACAACTTTTGTATGACCCTCAGAGCTTCCCGAAGCCTATCCTCGTAGGCCAGGCAATTGGCAAGCATTATCTAACTAGTTGGTGGTACACCAACCGGCCGTATCAGAACGAACCCCTGACAAGTTTCGAACCTTCAACCTCCTGCTAAGGCAGATGTCTTAGCCACTAGGCTACGGAGTCGGTACATTTATATTAACCTAACAACCGTGTAATTAAACTGTGTTGGAGAAGAAATTAATCTAAATCCTCGTTGGGTACTTTTTTAAAACTTTATTTATTTTACAACGATTGCAAGCAAGTTTTAATAACTTATATTAATCACTCTCGTTGGCGCGGATGAAAGTATATATATTCATGTCATTCATGTGGGAGGAAACCGGAGTACTCGGAGAAAACCTGTCTGATCACAGTACCATCTCACATACTTCCTGGTCCGAGGATCGAACCCAGGTTGCATTGGGTACTAATCCAATCTGTGAATTGTGAGTATATTGCATGTAAATAATGCATGTAAATAATGCATGTGTCGTCATAGAAATAAAATATTTATTAAATTAAATCCGGTCACAGGCTTAGTTACATTGAAAGACAAATTACTAGTGTTGGGTAAATTTCGTTTTGGTTGTTGCGAATCAGTTGATACAAATCTATTTTAGCTCGAATGCGAAACATGATCTTACAACATTAATAGCTCTAGAGACCTCATTCCTGACGAAATCCTTTGCCATTAGGGAGAGAGATTTGTGTGTTTTACGTTTATTTATCGTCGCTACCGGTTGCCCATATGCGAGACGCCTCCTGATGAGATTAGTCATATTCGATTTTTGGAGGATAGTGCAATAATACAGACAGAGACCCATTCCAGAGTCTCCTCTTGTTCTTTTACGTGCACGGTGTAAAGCACCGACACAACACAAAGACTGTTAATTTTATTAGGGTCAGATGGGGGATCGAACCTGCGATCATTGGATTACCAGTCCAGCGTGTTAACCACTGGACTACAGATCCGTATGTAGGGAGAGAGATGAGGCATGTGGAAATTAAGTGCAGTGCCTAAGGGCACAATCATAATGGCTACAGCTGGGTGTGAACTCCAGGCCTCTCAAACCTGAAGTGAATGTGCTACAACTGTGCTAAAACGACTTCCACACTTGCGGCAGAATATTGGTATAGAGATTAGAGGTCTAGGCGACATCGTCGCAGCGGTGTGTAAGAGATTAGAGGTCTAGGCGACATCGTCACAGCAGTGTGTAAGAGATTAGAGGTCTAGGCGACATCGTCACAGCGGGGTGTAAGAGATTAGAGGTCTAGGCGACATCGTCACAGCGGTGTGTAAGAGATTAGAGGTCTAGGCGACATCGTCACAGCGGTGTGTAAGAGATTAGAGGTCTAGGCGACATCGTCGCAGTGGTGTGTAAGAGATTAGAGATCTAGGCGACATCGTCACAGCGGTGTGTAAGAGATTAGAGGTCTAGGCGACATCATCACAGCGGTGTGTAAGAGATTAGAGGTCTAGGCGACATCGTCACAGCGGTGTGTAAGAGATTAGAGGTCTAGGCGACATCGTCACAGCGGTGTGTAAGAGATTAGAGGTCTAGGCGACATCGTCACAGTGGTGTGTAAGAGATTAGAGGTCTAGGCGACATCGTCGCAGCGGTGTGTAAGAGATTAGAGGTCTAGGCGACATCGTCGCAGCGGTGTGTAAGAGATTAGAGGTCTAGGCGACATCGTCACAGCGGTGTGTAAGAGATTAGAGGTCTAGGCGACATCGTCACAGCTGTGTGTAAGAGATTAGAGGTCTAGGCGACATCGTCACAGCGGTGTGTAAGAGATTAGAGGTCTAGGCGACATCGTCGCAGTGGTGTGTAAGAGATTAGAGGTCTAGGCGACATCGTCACAGAGGTGTGTAAGAGATTAGAGGTCTAGGCGACATCGTCACAGCGGTGTGTAAGAGATTAGAGGTCTAGGCGACATCGTCGCAGTGGTGTGTAAGAGATTAGAGGTCTAGGCGACATCGTCACAGCGGTGTGTAAGAGATTAGAGGTCTAGGCGACATCGTCACAGCGGTGTGTAAGAGATTAGAGGTCTAGGCGACATCGTCGCAGCGGTGTGTAAGAGATTAGAGGTCTAGGCGACATCGTCGCAGTGGTCAGTGTTCTCCGGAAGCCCCGGCGGCCGGCGATTTCGCCGACTACACGCTGACTGAGCGCCGGTTACTTTCCGGTATAATAAATATATTATTTCGAAACAAAACAGCGAATATTTAGGACGAAATCGTCAAATAAATCGATCCGGAAGTGATTCTGTGGGCGCATCCATTTTATCGGATGTTTTTGTTACAATGCGCATAAGAGACGCGCATCTAGTACAAATGCAAATGATCAGCGCTATCTACCAATCATATCGCTCTGGGAAAATCTGGATTTTCCGTGAGTTTCTAAATTAAGACTTTTTTTTTTTAAAATGAATGCAAAAAAGAAAAGAAAACTTTCCAATAATCAAAGAGTTATGTCAGATTTTTGTCACACAGGTAATGATCAGTGATGGTACAGGTAGTAGGGCAGTGCACATTTACCATGTGTGTATGGGTCTGTGTGTTTATTAGAGTTGTGGAACCTATGCTCGGCGTATATCCACATATAATAATGACCGTATAAAATGTTAATTGCACTTGCCGTGTATATTATTATTTTCTTAAGTCGTGAAAACAACTTTCAAAACACTCTTGTTGAATTTTTTAGCTTCATCACGTGACCTTGCTGCTCAATATCGCTATCGCAACGGTGTCGGTCGGCACCGGTTTATATGCCTGAATACTTCAGGGCACCTATGGCTATGCACCGTGTACTTGTTGTTTTTTTTATTTATCCACCATAACTTATTGAATATCTTATTTTGATATAGTACATCATTGAGTAAAAACATTTATTGGTCTTAATCAGAAATGGTATAGAAACTATTTTTCGTGTTAGGTGTAGATTTTTTAAATTCGGATAGCTACCCGAATTGCTCATACACCGTAACAGTTTCGGTGGAAACATTAATGTCAGAGACTGCCTTTAGAAAAAGATAGTGTCGAGTGTGTTGCATACATAACTGGTATATAGTTGTACAAGTGGAAAGAACGGGTCAACAATAGTAAAACAAAGTACATGTACATGCTTGAAACTCCATGACACCAAGATCTAACATTTGTTATATAGTCTCAATCTGTGTTTAACAATTTTTTTTTTCTGTGAAAATAAAATGTGTAAAAATGATCAAAAAATTGGTGTAAATATTGCCTTAAAAATGCACCAGGTTGCACGAAATGAGACCAATTTTGGAAAATTTTCGGGGGGAGGCCCCCCAGCAGGAGGGGAAACCCCTCCCGCACTCTCCCCCTCGTCGACTACGCCGGCTCGGTAGCAAGTGAATGCCGGTTACTTATAAATTAAAACCGGCTACTTCATATTCTACGGAGAACACTGAGTGGTGTGTAAGAGATTAGAGGTCTAGGCGACATCGTCACAGCGGTGTGTAAGAGATTAGAGGTCTAGGCGACATCGTCACAGCGGTGTGTAAGAGATTAGAGGTCTAGGCGACATCGTCACAGCGGTGTGTAAGAGATTAGAGGTCTAGGCGACATCGTCACAGCGGTGTGTAAGAGATTAGAGGTCTAGGCGACATCGTCACAGCGGTGTGTAAGAGATTAGAGGTCTAGGCGACATCGTCACAGCGGTGTGTAAGAGATTAGAGTCTAGGCGACATCGTCACAGCGGTGTGTAAGAGATTAGAGGTCTAGGCGACATCGTCACAGCGGTGTGTAAGAGATTAGAGGTCTAGGCGACATCGTCACAGCGGTGTGTAAGAGATTAGAGGTCTAGGCGACATCGTCACAGCGGTGTGTAAGAGATTAGAGGTCTAGGCGACATCGTCACAGCGGTGTGTAAGAGATTAGAGGTCTAGGCGACATCGTCACAGCGGTGTGTAAGAAATTAGAGGTCTAGGCGACATCGTCACAGCGGTGTGTAAGAGATTAGAGGTCTAGGCGACATCGTCACAGCTGTGTGTAAGAGATTAGAGGTCTAGGCGACATCGTCACAGCGGTGTGTAAGAGATTAGAGGTCTAGGCGACATCGTCACAGCGGTGTGTAAGAGATTAGAGGTCTAGGCGATATCGTCGCAGCGGTGATTAGTTTCCTAAGATGTGGATTATGCATAAATACTTTTAACATTTACCTAGAGGTACTGGATGCTGAGACGACAGGTCAACTGTGAAGCCCATTGGGTAGGTATCGGCATACTCATCTGTGAGGGGACATTCGGCCCTGGCTGTATCATCCAGGTTCCATCTCTCCCAGGCTTGCTGCATAGTAAAACATAAAATATCCACACATATTGTTAGCACTTCTAATCCAAACAATGAAATCTCGGCTTTTGTTTATTTAAGTTTATTTAACGTTGCTACTGGTTGCCCATTTGAGCGACGGGCAGTTTACCTGGGCAGGATCCAGCCGTTAGTCAATAATATCTCTGCCGAGAACAGTTGGTCCTAAAATATTGACTGTTAATGGTGAGGGTTGGAGTGCAGATTCCTGTGCAAGGAAGGCCATACAGTTATGGATGCCCCGTTTCCCAACTGTTAATGGTGAGGGTTGGAGTGCAGATTCCTGTGCAAGGAAGGCCATACAGTTATGGATGCCCCGTTTCCCAACTGGTAATGGTGAGGGTTGGAGTGCAGATTCCTGTGCAAGGAAGGCCATACAGTTATGGATGCCCCGTTTCCCACCTGGTAATGGTGAGGGTTGGAGTGCAGATTCCTGTGCAAGGAAGGCCATACAGTTATGGATGCCCCGTTTCCCAACTGTTAATGGTGAGGGTTGGAGTGCAGATTCCTGTGCAAGGAAGGCCATACAGTTATGGATGCCCCGTTTCCCACCTGGTAATGGTGAGGGTTGGAGTGCAGATTCCTGTGCAAGGAAGGCCATACAGTTATGGATGCCCCGTTTCCCACCTGGTAATGGTGAGGGTTTGAGTGCAGATTCCTGTGCAAGGAAGGCCATACAGTTATGGATGCCCCGTTTCCCAACTGGTAATGGGGAGGGTTGGAGTGCAGATTCCTGTGCAAGGAAGGCCATACAGTTATGGATGCCCCGTTTCCCAACTGTTAATGGTGAGGGTTGGAGTGCAGATTCCTGTGCAAGGAAGGCCATACAGTTATGGATGCCCCGTTTCCCAACTGGTAATGATTTACATATCATGTTTTTTTCATGTAGCTGTGAGATTGTCTTCTTGTCTAGCAGCACTGAATACAGTAAGTTTTGTGTTTGTTTGCGGTTTACAATCTGCACTATTATGGTGAGGGGGAGTGGAGACAGAATGACTTGGCTCTTGTTTGATTAAGTACCCTGGTGTATTATGGTGAGGGGGGAGGTGA
>CM026400.1:34528035-34609910 GCA_014843695.1 Archivesica marissinica | reverse complement strand
CCCTGTAAACAACATGAAACAGACTAGGAGAATACCACGCTACTAGACTATGCTATACCATGACCTAGTATACTGCAGTATCATGTCCCTGTAAACAACATGAAACAGACTAGGAGAATACCACGCTACTAGACTATGCTATACCATGACCTAGTATACTGCAGTATCATGTCCCTGTAAACAACATGAAACAGACTAGGAGAATACCACGCTAATAGACTATGCTATACCATGACCTAGTATACTGCAGTATCATATCCCTGTAAACAACATGAAACAGACTAGGAGAATACCACGCTACTAGACTATGCTATACCATGACCTAGTATACTGCAGTATCATATCCCTGTAAACAACAAGTAAACAATATGAAACAGACTAGGAGAATACCACGCTACTAGACTATGCTATACCATGACCTAGTATACTGCAGTATCATATCCCTGTAAACAACAAGAAAACAACATGAAACAGGCTAGGAGAATACCACGCTACTAGACTATGCTATACCATGACCTAGTATACTGCAGTATCATATCCCTGTAAACAACATGAAACAGACTAGGAGAATACCACGCTACTAGACTATGCTATACCATGACCTAGTATACTGCAGTATCATATCCCTGTAAACAACATGAAACAGACTAGGAGAATACCACGCTACCAGACTATGCTATACCATGACCTAGTATACTGCAGTATCATGTCCCTGTAAACAACATGAAACAGACTAGGAGAATACCACGCTACTAGACTATGCTATACCATGACCTAGTATACTGCAGTATCATGTCCCTGTAAACAACATGAAACAGACTAGGAGAATACCACGCTACTAGACTATGCTATACCATGACCTAGTATACTGCAGTATCATACCTGTAAACAACATGAAACAGACTAGGAGAATACCACGCTACTAGACTATGCTATACCATGACCTAGTATACTGCAGTATCATATCCCTGTAAACAACATGAAACAGACTAGGAGAATACCACGCTACTAGACTATGCTATACCATGACCTAGTATACTGCAGTATCATATCCCTGTAAACAACATGAAACAGACTAGGAGAATACCACGCTACTAGACTATGCTATACCATGACCTAGTATACTGCAGTATCATATCCCTGTAAACAACATGAAACAGACTAGGAGAATACCACGCTACTAGACTATGCTATACCATGACCTAGTATACTGCAGTATCATATCCCTGTAAACAACATGAAACAGGCTAGGAGAAATCCCCGAATAAAGGGCCACAACTCTGGTGCTACTGACCCGATGCGGATAAAAGTTAGAGCAACTGCACACTATGACGATACATATTTAATTGGAGTTTCATGAAATTCCACCCATGGATTCCAGAGATCTGACACCGGACGGACAGATGGAAGGACACATAATGCAAATGCTATATCCCCCTAGGAGATCCTTCGTATCGGCGGGGGGTAACAATATCATTGAACATGTTCCCTAGATTTGTTCCCTAGATTACAATCAAGTCTGTATATTGGCATGTTACACCATATATTGGCAGCATTGTCAAATTCTAACCCACCATTTTTGTATCAAGTTGAAGTGGTATTTTCTCTTCCTCTCCTCCCCTGTACCAAAACACGAGTCCTCAAAGTTGGTATACGCCACTGCTCCCTCTTTCTGTAGAAAGAAAAGTATGTAACAGATAATAGCAACGGAAACATAAAACCCTTTAATGTTTACTTAGAATGTGCTGTAAATTCTGAACGATTTATCAATTGATATGAATGACAGACATTCTGAGCGATTTAACAATAGCTATGAATCTCATAATAAACCCTTTAACGTTTACTTAGAATGTGCTGTACATTCTGAGCGATTTAACAATTGATATGAATCTCAAACATTCTGAGCGATTTAACAATTGATATGAATGACAGACATTCTGAACGATTTAACAATTGATATGAATGACAGACATTCTGAACGATTTAACAATTGATATGAATGACAGACATTCTGAACGATTTAACAATTGATATGAATGACAGACATTCTGAGCGATTTAACAATTGATATGAATGACAGACATTCTGAACGATTTAACAATTGATATGAATCTCACAATAAACCCTTTAACATTTAACTTAGAATGTGCTGTACATTCTGAACGATTTACCAATTGATATGAATCTCATACATTCTGAGCGATTTACCAATTGCTATGAATCTCAATACATTCTGAGCGATTTAACAATTAATACGAATCACAAATATTCTGTTCTGAGCATTTTGTTTTTTGGGGTTTAAAGTTGCACCAGCAGCTTAGGTTATATGACGACTCTCAAGCTATTATTGGTGGAGGAAGACACCGGATGCCCATTCAAACCGTATTTCAGACACCCAGGTAGAACCATTGACCTTTGGCAAGCCAGGTTCCTTACATGAAAGAATTCAATACCCCCAGTGAGATTCGAACCTGCAGTGATTAGGGGCAAATGTGTCTCTGTGGTGTAATGGCCACGGTGCCCGCATCGTAATCATGGGGTTGCGAGATGGAGCCCCGCCAGATCCACGGTCGTGGTGGCCTTAGGCAAGACACTTAAATCAATATATCCTCTTCTCTCTCATGGTAATGCATTTGCAGGAATGAGTTCTCTAATTTTGAATGAACGTCTTGCGCAATCAAACTAGATTTCAGCCAGGTAATTAGAGGGATTATAAATCTAAGCAGAACTTACCGAGCCAGTTATAAGTACTAAGGTCGGTTGTTCGCTGCAGTCTGCTCCGTGTGATACATAGGCCACCAGAAATGAGTATGTCGTTAACCACAACAAATCCAATGCTGTAAGGCGAAAAGGAAAACTATTATAAACTACACAATAGGGCTTCTGATGTTTCCCAAATGCCAATCAGGAGTTGAGAATTACAACATGGCCATGTCTCTGCCTTGACATAGAATCTACCAATAAATTATAGTGAAGCTGATTATGAAAGTTTCAGTCAGGGGTTGAGAATTACTCAAAGACGATATCTGACATGACGCCTCATCATCACATGCCTCGTCATCACACGCCTCGTCGTCACACGCCTTGTCATCACACGCCTCGCCATCACACGCCTCGTCATCACACGCCTCGTCGTCACACACCTCGTCATCACACGCCTCGTCGTCACACGCCTCGCCATCACACGCCTTGTCATCACACGCCTCGTCATCACACGCCTCGTCATCACACGCCTCGTCAGTTAATACTGGACTGATATGATTACCCTAAAGTCATAATCCTCTTCAAGACAGCCGTGTACATGGGGCATCCATACATCTGTACATGGCTATGATATTGGGGCATCCATACATCTGTACAATGCTATGATATTGGGGCATCCATACATGGCTCTGATATTGGGGCATCCATACATCTGTACATGGCTATGATATTGGGGCATCCATACATCTGTACATGGCTATGATATTGGGGCATCCATACATCTGTACAATGCTATGATATTGGGGCATCCATACATCTGTACAAGGCTATGATATTGGGGCATCCATACATCTGTACATGGCTATGATATTGGGGCATCCATACATCTGTACATGGCTATGATATTGGGGCATCCATACATCTGTACATGGCTATGATATTGGGGCATCCATACATCTGTACATGGCTATGATATTGGGGCATCTGTACAAGGCTATGATATTGGGACATCCATACATCTGTACATGGCTATGATATTGGGGCATCCATACATCTGTACATGGCTATGATATTGGGGCATCCATACATCTGTACAATGCTATGATATTGGGGCATCCATACATTTGTACATGGCTATGCTATTGGGGCATCCATACATCTGTACATGGCTATGATATTGGGGCATCCATACATCTGTACAGAAGGCTATGATATTGGGGCATCCATACATCTGTACAGAAGGCTATGATATCGGGGCATCCATACATCTGTACAGAAGGCTATGATATTGGGGCATCCATACATCTGTACAGAAGGCTATGATATTGGGGCATCCATACATCTGTACATGGCTATGATATTGGGGCATCCATACATCTGTACATGGCTATGCTATTGGGGCATCCATACATCTGTACAATGCTATGATATTGGGGCATCCATACATCTGTACAGAAGGCTATGATATTGGGGCATCCATACATCTGTACAGAAGGCTATGATATTGGGGCATCCATACATCTGTACAGAAGGCTATGATATTGGGACATCCATACATCTGTACATGGCTATGATATTGGGGCATCCATACATCTGTACATGGCTATAATATTGGGGCATCCATACATCTGTACATGGCTATGATATTGGGGCATCCATACATCTGTACAGAAGGCTATGATATTGGGGCATCCATACATCTGTACAGAAGGCTATGATATTGGGGCATCCATACATCTGTACATGGCTATGATATTGGGGCATCCATACATCTGTACATGGCTATAATATTGGGGCATCCATACATCTGTACATGGCTATGATATTGGGGCATCCATACATCTGTACAGAAGGCTATGATATTGGGGCATCCATACATCTGTACAGAAGGCTATGATATTGGGGCATCCATACATCTGTACAGAAGGCTATGATATTGGGGCATCCATACATCTGTACATGGCTCTGATATTGGGGCATCCATACATCTGTACATGGCTCTGATATTGGGGCATCCATACATCTGTACATGGCTCTGATATTGGGGCATCCATACATCTGTACATGGCTCTGATATTGGGGCATCCATACATCTGTACATGGCTCTGATATTGGGGCATCTGTACATGGCTCTGATATTGGGGCATCCATACATCTGTACATGGCATCCATAAGTTTTGTTTCAAAAATGAGCTTTTGACAAGAAATGCAACAACAAGAACTGATTCTAACAAATGGTCAAAACTTTACTATCTGCCAACAAATTCACCAAATACTAATCTTCGTTTTGATGCCCCATTTACAGTTTTATAAAAATAGGAATGGTTCCTGTATACACTGTTAATATCGGCAAAAATTCACGAAAATGATATTTGATGTACATATTTCGTTATAATTATTGGTGTGTCCACATATACTACAGATGACCCAATATTTAATATTGGATAGCTTCCTCACATGAAACAATTTGACACCCTAAGTCTGATTCAAGCCTAAAGTAGTGAATGCCAAGTGACTTGAACTCAACAACCGTAACCACTATGCCACGAAGGCCCACTACAATTTGTGACATAAGTATCTTAAGATGGTTCGGGAGGAGTATGTCTCAGACACGAGACCTGAACGGGCAATAAAATCTCTCGACTATATCCACTGTATGTTTGGTTGGGCTTAAGGTCGTGTGTGTTTTACGTATATTTATCGTTGCTACCGGTTGCCCATATGAGCGACGCCTCCTGAATAGATTAGTTATTTTAGATTTTGGAGGATAGTGCATGATACAGACAGAGACCCATTCCAGAATCTCCTCTGCTTCTTTTACGTGCACGGTGTAAAGCACCGACACGAGACCTCGGTTTAACGTCCCATCTGAAAGATTGTTAATTTTATTAGGGTCAGACGGGGGATCGAACCTGCGATCCCTGGATTACCAGTCCAACGTGTTAACCGGGGGGGGACTTAAGGTCACCTGATAGATTAGATCTTATGGTGAGCTTTCACGTTGCACTAGTTTGCTAACTTAGTGATTTAAAAAAATAAAATTATTTTGTGTTTTATATAAAAGACAAATGGGCGGGGCAAAAGGGTGATGCTAAACAGGGCAGGCAGGGCACCCTGACATTCAGTTTTAGAAAAAGTCCCTAGTATGCACTGCTATTTTAATTGAACAATCATTCTTACCCTCAACAGCTGTTTCGATGATTGCCGGACCAACCCACTTTCTTTTTTCAATCAAAGCCGCGTCGTACTGCATCAGTGAACCGTCACCTCGGCCCACCACTAACTGCTTACCCCTTGGACTCCAACAAACTATAAACAACAATAGACGTCCATATACATACAATGCTTATTGGGATATATATTCATTCACTTTAAAATTATGATTCGTTAGAACAATTGCAAAAAAGTTAATGACAATCAAATTAAACTAATTAACAGGATAAACGGCATATCAGTAACAACAAAGAATTCCAACAGAAATGACCTGTATACATTTTGGGATAAATCAGACATTATCTACCAAGGGAGGTAATAGAAAAACAAAGAATGTCGCCCATTCAATCTGTTATATTACATTTTCACGACATTTTATGTTATTTCAATTTGCTTTTTACAACAAACAAACATTTATGTAAATTTCTAATGCTTCTGCTAAATGTTGACGGAGTGAGAGTATTTGGTTTAACGGCGCATCAGCACAGTTCAGGCTATATCGTGCCGTAAATGTTGATGGAAATAAAATTGAAATTTGGGTTTTCTAGCCATTTTAACAGTCGAAAACCTACCACATTTAGCGTTTGCTGTGGACAATGAAGCCTTCATGTCCTTTTCAGAGTAAACATCAAGCCTTCCAGTAGAATAACACACAACGAGTAAATTAGGGTCAACAGGGTTCCAGGCTAGGTCATTCAAGGGTTTGTTTCCTTCACCAACAATCATATGGAATGCTGCAACACGTCCTGTCACCTGCAATGCAGTGACAGATAGTTTAGTAGATATATAGCCGACTGACATACAGATAGTTTAGTAGATATATATCCAACTGACATACACTTAATTTAGTAGTTATATAGCCGACTGACATACACATAATTTAGTAGTTATATAACCGACTGACAAACACATAATTTAGTAGTTATATAGCCGACTGACATACACATAATTTAGTAGTTATATAGCCAACTGACATACACATAATTTAGTAGTTATATAACCGACTGACATACACATAATTTAGTAGATATATATCCAACTGACATACACTTAATTTAGTAGTTATATAGCCGACTGACATACACATAATTTAGTAGTTATATAGCCGACTGACATACACATAATTTAGTAGATATATAGCCGACTGACATACAGATAATTTAGTAGATATATATCCAACTGACATACACATAATTTAATAGTTATATAGCCGACTGACATACACATAATTTAGTAGTTATATAGCCGACTGACATACACATAATTTAGTAGATATATAGCCGACTGACATACACTTAATTTAGTAGATATATAGCCAACTGACATACAGATAATTTAATAGTTATATAGCCGACTGACATACAGATAATTTAGTAGATATATAGCCAACTGACATACAGATAATTTAATAGTTATATAGCCGACTGACATACAGATAATTTAGTAGATATATATCCGACTGACATACAGATAATTTAATAGATATATAGCCGACTGACATACAGATAATTTAGTAGATATATAGCCAACTGACATACAGATAATTTAGTAGTTATATAGCCGACTGACATACAGATAATTTAGTAGATATATAGCCGACTGACAATAATATGGAACCAGTAGAATGATGATATACGACAGGATTTGAACCTATAACCTTGCAATCGGGAATCATTTGGATCAAGCTCATTCCCTTTCTTTTTAGTGGTAGTCTGGTAGAAAAATAGGAATAAGTGGAAGTCATGATAGAGCAGTGGTAGTGTGTTCGCTTCAAGTGCAAAAAGTCCGGAGTTTGCGCACAGCTGTAGCCGTTGTACCATTAGACAAGGCATTTAAATAATTAATTCACATTGTCTCTTCTCTTGGCATCGTGGCGATGGATTCCATCAGGAATGAGGTCTCGAGAGTGATTAATATAAATTTTAAGAACTTGTTTCGCAATCGAGCTAAATTAAATTTCTATAAAATAATAGGAAAAATTTGCTAAAATGATAAGAAGCACTATTAGTTAGTTTATGTTAGTTTGTTTTTGGGATTTAACGTCGCACCAACAGCGTCTGTCATATGGTGACTTTCCAGCTACTATTGGTGGAGGAAGACCCAGGGTGCCCCTCCGAGGAGTTTTGTAGGCACCGATGGGCACCAGGGTAGAACCACCGACCTTCAGTGGAATACCAGCAGTGGCTAGGTGCAATTGAGTTGAAGTCAACAAATTAACCGCTCACCTCTGAAGCGCTATTTTACATGTCAGGTCATAATGTTTTTGATGCCAAATACACAAATGAAATTTTCATTCAAATCCATCATATACTTCAGGGATCAGTTTAGAGGGCGATGTGGGCGAAATTGTCGCCCTAGGGACCCTGACTTCGCCTTATTATTTTTTGTTTTTTTACAATTTTCAAACAAAATTTTGTCTAGTAAGATACACTGGCCCATTATAAAGCACTCCTTCTATTCAAATGTTGTATTTAATGGTTGTACTGTGCATTTTAACCCTATTTTGCAGAAGTATATTAAAGAACACCATTTAAGGAAGCGATCACGCGCTTTCTCACTTCTCCCAAAAATTCTGCCCTAGAATGAACCCTGATCTTATTGCTTTATGGCCATGTAAATATTGGTATGTAGGCTCAGACTGTCAGTGTAAATATTCCATTCCTTACAGAATCATAAATAACTCTTCCACAGATAAATGTACCTGTCCAGCGAAGTTTCTCACATCATACTGGTAAACAACAGCATGCTCTGGTCTCGTGATGGCTACAGCTAACGTCAGCTCGTCGGCACTCAGGCTGATATGCGTCACATCATAGCCGATATTAACCTCGGCAAGCATGGGAAAGTCGGTGATAATGTGCTTTAACCGGTCACCAGAATGAGCCTGGTCCTGTGCAGTGAAGTCAGCCGTCCGTAACACTTTAAATCCTGCAAATATTACATCAAACACTGTCTGTATGAATACATAGTCAAACCAGTAGTACGCAGCCATGCAAAGGAATCGCAGAAAGTGGCTGCTGATGAGGACAAATGTATAATAAAACAACATATTGGGAATCTGGCTGCTTAATACAGGTTGGTTGCTTAATATAGGTGACCACTGACGCAGGTTTGACTGTATCTTCAAGCAAAACAGATTTCCTCACTGACATATGGGATCAGGTAAGAAGCAATGTCAATCTAAGTGTGAAAACAGCAACAAATCTTGGCATCTCTTCATGTCCATAATGAAAATGCCACGAACAGATTCTACATTTTACATACACATGTAAAACAGAAAACGGAGCCGCCTAATTTCACAACTGACCACAGTAAGCACAAGAACTGAGTACTGTTTCCTGTCTGTCTTTTGACTGATTAACTTTTGATCAGGGCGAAAGAGTGGCCCTAAGGACCTTGACATCACCCCCTGTGGGGCACAACTTCACCCTAAGAAATGAAAAAAATTGTTTTCATTTTCATACAAAATATTGTCCGCTTGCCATTTTAAAGCACTCCTTCTATTCAAGTGTGGTATTTAATGGTATTTTGTGGCCTGTAGTCTTTTTTGTACTTTTTGGCAATTCAACTACTTCTGACAATCAGGTATGAAGTTCATTTTAAGAATGGGGCCTGTATACTATAGGAAGTTAGATAGGATTACGGATATATGTACAGATATTTCTAGAGCGGAATGGCAGGGTTACGCACCATTTTAGCCCAGCCCTTTTGCTCTTTATCCCTGCCCTTTTGCCTTTGAAAGTTTTTAAAACAACTTCAGGTGGGCAGACCTATATAACTTAGAACCCTTTTCACTATGTACTGCCTCTGATCAATCACTGTAATTTAGCAACGTTTTCTAGGGGCTAACCCAAAAATACCCCTCCCACACCCCATCGCGGCTCAAAATGCACATTGCCTATTTTCTGACCAACCCTGCCACTTTCTGACCCACCCTGCCCCTTTCTAACCTACCCTTCTCCTTTCTGACCCACACTGCCCTTTTTTCAGCCTCTAGAATAAACCCTAATATGTCACCACCCATGAAAATATGATAAAAAGAAGAAATAAAACACAAAATGACGCTATTTCATGCACTGTTAGATGTGGATATGAACTTGAATACCTTTCTGTGCACCGGCAAAGGTGAGGCCATACTTCGACGATGATACAAGCAAAGAAGTTCTGCTTAGCGGCAACACGGATGGACTGTCCGTCACACGTACTTTGCACAGCTGCTGAAACTTGAAGTCCTGAAATATACAACAAATTATGAAAAGTTGATGGTTTAATATGAAGTGTTGATATAACTAAGCACGGAAGTTGATAGTTTAATATGAAGTGCTGATATAACTAAGCACGGAAGTTGATAGTTTAATATGAAGTGTTGATATAACTAAGCACGGAAGTTGATAGTTTAATATGAAGTGTTGATATAACTAAGCACAGAAGTTGATAGTTTAATATGAAGTGCTGATATAACTAAGCACGGAAGTTGATAGTTTAATATGAAGTGCTGATATAACTAAGCACGGAAGTTGATAGTTTAATATGAAGTGTTGATATAACTAAGCACGGAATTTTTTTTTTGGAGCCACGTTTAAGGTCCGTTTATTTGCCTCGTCGTAGGTAGCAAGCGGGTCGAGGCCATCCCACTTGTACCTTACAAAGAACATAGTAATGAAATTTGTACAAAACAGTTACATTTACATATGTATACAATACATTACATAATTCAATATATAAGAATGTTATGTTTAGACAAAGCATGTGAAAAAGAAGAGAAAAATTAACACAAAAAAATAGAAAAATAATAGTCTTGTCTAAATATCGCAAGAGAGAAAAAAAAAGAGAGATCTACTTCGGCTTGTTATATATATTGAATAAAATGAATTAATTAATTAAGCACGGAAGTTGATAGTTTACTATGAAGAGTTGATATAACTATAGCACAAAAGTTGATTGAAGTCAATACATCTGATCACTTATTCTTCTCAATTATATTTTGACAATATAAACGATTTGTTGTATTTGATTGCATATACACTCGAACCTCATTGCTGTCCGATTAGCGCAGTGGTTAGCGCGCTCGCTTCTCACCAATGTGACCCCGGTTCGATCCTCGGACAGGTAAGTATGTGAGATGGTACGATGGTCGCCAGATCGGACAGGTGGGTTTTCTCCGGGTACTCCGGTTTCCTCCCACATATACGTTTTCATCCGAGCCAACGAGAGTGATTAATATAAGTTGTTAAAACTTGCTTCGCAATCATTGTAAAATAAATAAAGTATAAAAGAACCTCGTTGCCTCAAACTTGTTGGGCCCTTGAATAATGGTTTGAGTCAAGGATAATCAGTCTGAAGTGACCCATAATAATTAGAACTGATATATACATGTAGTTG
Source organism: Archivesica marissinica (assembly GCA_014843695.1). NCBI lineage: Eukaryota > Metazoa > Mollusca > Bivalvia > Venerida > Vesicomyidae > Archivesica > Archivesica marissinica. Next base: position 34,598,612 of record CM026400.1, on the reverse strand, counting down.
TTATACTGTTGTATACTGGTTTATACAATACACCTATATCATTCTCTCGTGGTTTGATCCTTGCTAAATATTAGACAATCGACAACATGCAATGACTAGGACTGGTGATTAAATGTACACATGTTTTGCATGTCAGGTAGAGTTACGCATTCTAAATCAGGGATCAGTCTAGAGGGCGATGTGGGCGAAATAGTCGCCCTAGGGACCCTAACTTCGCCCACTTCTCCCTAAAAAATTTTTTTATTATTTTTTGTTTTTTTACGATTTTCAAACAAAATTTTGTCTAGTATACACTGGCCCATTATAAAGCACTCCTTCTATTCAAATGTTGTATTTAATGGTTGTACTGTGCATTTTAACCCTATTTTGCAGAAGTATATTAAAGAATACCATTTAAGGAAGCGATCACGCGCTTTCTCACTTCTCCCAAAAATTCTGCCCTAGAATGAACCCTGCTAAATATAGACAACTTCAGCCGGTCTGCATTGATTGCCAATTTCACGATGTATAAAAGACGCGTGTGTACTGATGAAAGGAACTGTCAATCAAAAACCTTGTGAGAAGACTTCGCGTTACAGGGTCACGTGATCTTAGGGGCGGCGCGATAGGGCATTTGGTGACTTGTTAATTGCGAGTAAACGTGAACATAAATGTCAATGTTATTATACCGAATTACAGTCAATTTGTACCCAATGCGCGAGATGAATCGTACCTAGGATTAATGTTAGTGTTAGAATTAGAGACATTGCGTACACAATTCTGGACAGTTTGTACCCTAGGATTAATGGTTAGTGCTAGAATTAGAGACATTGCGTACACAATTCTGGACAGTTTGTACCCTAGGATTAATGGTTAGTGCTATAATTAGAGACATTGCGTACACAATTCTGGACAGTTTGTACCCTAGGATTAATGGTTGGTGCTAGAATTAGAGACATTGCGTACACAATTCTGGACAGTTTGTACCCTAGGATTAATGGTTGGTGCTAGAATTAGAGACATTGCGTACACAATTCTGGACAGTTTGTACCCTAGGATTAATGGTTAGTGCTAGAATTAGAGACATTGCGTACACAATTCTGGACAGTTTGTACCCTAGGATTATAATGGCTAGAAACGTTTCATACATTTTGGTCATATACGAAAAAATGTATGCCCCATTGTCTGTGTCCAATGTTTGTTATCATATTGGATGGACCTTGCTGCCGATATGGTACAAAAGTATCCAGACTTGGTACGAAACGTCTCTAACCTTTAATCCCACGGTACGAATTGTACACGGTACAGGCTGGTTACGACACGTCCATGGTACGAATTGACATGCACCCATTTTACCTTGGTATCCCTTTCGGGAGGAACATTTGCTTCAGCCATTCAGTAAAGTTGATTTATTAAATAATGTAATTGTAAACTTTAACATATAATGGCTTGTTTCTGTTTAACTTCTGTCCACTTTCTTTTTCTCTGTGATCTGTTTTTGTAACACACTGTGTAAATCACATGATGACCAGTATAACATTGTTATCATCTAAATAATACTCCAACACTCAATACAGAGTTGGACTGGTAATCCAGGGATCGCAGGTTCGATCCCCCGTCTGACCCTAATAAAATTAACAGTCTTTCAGATGGGAAGTTAAACCGAGGTCTCGTGTCGGTGCTTTACATCGTGCACGTAAAAGAACCAGAGGAGACTCTGAAATGGTCTCTGTCTGTAGTATTGCACTATCCTCCAAGCATTTAAAATGACTAATATATTCAGGAGGCGTCGCTCATATGGGCAACCGGTAGCGACGATAAATAAACGTAAAACACACAATATCGAGTATGACAGGGAGGCGTTTGTCAGTGACAGTTTTTGAAATCTAATTAATTGAGACAGATAGTGTTAAAGTTAACTACATACTAAGGTTAAAAACAGTCATTAGTGTTACACACAAGTGGTACAGTGGTCAGCCACTAAGCAAAAATGGTTTAGCTGGGGCTGGACTGTACATAGTAGTGGAGGCCATTCCAAAGACGTAACGTTCATGGGGGAGGGGATATTAATATTGTACTGGGTGTGTGTTTTACGTTTATTTATCGTCGCTACCGGTTGCCCATATGAGCGACGCCTCCTGAAGAGATTAGTAATTTAGATTTTTGGAGGATAGTGCATGATACAGACAAAGACCCATTACAGAGTCTCCTCTGGTTCTTTTACGTGCACGGTGTAAAGCACCGACACGAGACCTCGGTTTAACGTCCCATCTGAAAGACTGTTAATTTTATTAGGGTCAGACGGGGGATCGAACCTGCGATCCCTGGATTACCAGTCCAGCGTTTTACCACTGGGCTACAGATCCGTTTGTACTGGGTTCAGGACTGCGCAATTTAGTAGTTCAGGTTCCTTGTAGGTACTAAGTGGTTGTGGTCGACGCATACTAAGTTATTTCTGATTTTGTATAGGTATATGATTGTATGAGACGATATTCAAGTGTTTGCAAGTTCAGGGAATTGGGAAGGGCCGTTTTCTAATGTTTATTATAACTTGTGGCCGACCCGTTTGCTATGTTACACACATGTATATATGTGCTTTATAATCTGTTAGCTTATTTCACATCTGATTCATGCTCGTATGCAATATTGTATTGTCGAATGTATTACATATGCATTAAAAAATGGTTAAATCAGGGAATTAATCATTTTTGCTAGACTGCTTGTATAGTTATAATCATTGCAGATATAGCCTGAAGATGATCTTTGCACGTTTCTGCTTTATAGGTGTGAGACTTTTGCCAGGGACGCCAGATGGTTGAGCAATACTCGAGTTGGAGACAAACATACATGTAGGTGTTATAAGCTTTTTCTTTAACCTTCTTATTTCTTGTCTTCATGTTCATTTTAATAAATCTGAAAAGAGTTAGTAGCTTGGAAGATATGTTGTTTATATGGGTAGACCAGTTTAAATCTTTTCTAGTTGTAACACCTATTTATCGACATCGGTTGTCTTTAGTACCATGTTGTGAATTGTGTAAGGGAAAACCAGTTGTTTTCTTTTGTGAGTTATCGTTGTTTCTGATAGCTTGAACCCTCCTGGACATAGTTCAGCCGGGTGACAAGATATCGCTCTTAAACAATGTTTTTAAGGTACACGTTTTGCTGTTCGCTGTACATTGATGTATTTTGGCTGGGCGTATGTAACAAAATGAAAGTGACCATATTAACTACTGTGTAGTTGGGGCCTCTTTATCAATGGGTTTCAGCACATTTTGTTGTACCATTGAAACATTTATTCAGTGATTTTATCATAAATTGGGACGAATGTATCTATACCAGATAAAGGACAGTGGTGTATTATTATATATCACTTATAAGGGAAATTCCCGTTTATTTGATATAAATCCGACTAGTATTAGCAGATTTGGGTTTATTCTTTTCAAATCACTGTTCCCTTTATCAGTGAAATTAACATCCAGTGCCTGATAAGAACGCGCAGTCAATATTGTATGTATCATATCGGCTGATAAAATTCATGAAAAGATCGTGCGTGTACTCAGTGAGGGCGCTATAAATTGGACACCCGCACATTGCACAGTTGTTATCAGCTGTTGTTGAAAGGGGTGTCATGTACGCTCAAATTGCAGGAGCGGAGTAATAGGTCTTGAGTGGTTCTAAGTTTGTATATATATATAGATATACCATATGAGGTCATGATGGGTACGGAGTCGTTGTATATTTAGGCCATGAAGGTCACCATGTGTATTGATTCTACATTGACGTGTGTGTATCTATGTCTAAGCATTATGGCAACTATTGTCTTGTTGTTGTACCACAATGTTATAATATAAGGTGGTAATAAGAGCTGAGTAGATTGACGTAGCACAAGGATATTATATTTGTTATTGTTGTAGTCGCTTCACGCATGAACCAGGAGCCGCGAGAGGTGTAGCTCAGGGGCGTAGATCCTGTTCAGAACGATCGAGATAACGAGCTGGGGCACGAGCAGACTGGGAGAGTTTGCCGGCGTGAGCTGGTGACCTCCATAGACTGGAGCGTGTCAGCGGGTAGCGGTAGCTGAGCAGCATCGAGTCCGCCGTCAGTGGACAGGGTCCTTAGGACGCAGGGAGTTAATCATATTGTGCATTGTAAATCTAGTGAACTATCACTGTAATGGCAATACTTGCCAATCTTTGAAGTGTGCATTATCGCACTGTGACGGCAATACTTGCCGATCTTTTAAAGTGTGCATTATAGCACTATGACGGCAATATTTGCCAATCTTTTAAAGTGTGCATTATATAGCACTGTGAAGGCAATACTTGCCAATCTTAACTATGTGCATTGTAGCACTGTGATGGCCATACGTGCCAATGTTTAAATAGGTGCATTATAGCCTAAAAGTTAGTCGAGTGTGGAACGGCAGTTATTTAGATCTCGGAACTGTTATATAAATTAACGGCATTATCAGCCGTAGACCTGAAGTTAAGCCGGGTGGTGGTCATTTCGGCCACCATCTGTGAAGAGCCAAACTACGGACAGACATACGTCTCCTACCATTCATTGTCTTTGTTGCTAGTATTGTTTTATGTATATTAAAATTTGTAAATCTGCTTAGTCTTTATGCATTCACTTAATCCTGGTATCCGTGATCCTGAGATAAGCTGGCCCTCGTGTCATTCTGTGACAGCGTAGTATGGCTGTTTGAAAGTGTGCGTAATTCAGTGGCTGGTTAAATCTATGCGTGCTGAGCAGCACTGTTGGTCGTAGATTGGCATAGTTTGGCTGTTTGAAAGTGGGCATAGTTCAGTGGCTGGTTGAAGCTACACGTGTTGCTGTTGGTCATAGATTGGCTGGGCAAGGTATGTCTGTTTTAAACTGGGCATAGTTCAGTAGCTGGTTAAATATACGCGTGCTACTGTTGGTCGTAGATTGGCAGGGCATAGTATGGCCGTTTTAAACTGGGCGTAGTTCAGTAGCTGGTTAAATATACACGTGCTACTGTTGATCGTAGATTGGCATAGTATGGCTGTTTTAAACTGGGCGTAGTTCAGTAACTGGTTAAATATACGCCTGCTGCTGTTGGTCGTAGATTGGCATAGTTTGGCTGGGAATAGTATGTCTGTTTGAAACTGGGCGTAGTTCAGTAGTTGGTTAAATATACGCCTGCTGCTGTTGGTCGTAGATTGGCATAGTTTGGCTGGGCAAGGTATGTCTGTTTTAAACTGGGCGTAGTTCAGTAGCTGGTTAAATATACGCGTGCTGCTATACATGTGCTTCACTAGTTTATAATTGTAATGGGAATAAAGACAGTAGTGAAGTTTGTGTAGGGAACTTACGGTAATGACGACCAATAAAGGTATCTATGGTAATATGGTCGATCTTGGAAAGGACCATTTTATCAAATGACAGTCATGCAGCTCACAGGCTGCAGAAAAGAAGTTGAATGCGGAATAATGGGATGATATAAGTAGGATGATTGAACTACATGTACTGGTATATGGGATTATTTTATTCTGTGGCCTTTAATTTTGGCACCCGACTAAAATTATTTGGCCGATTTATTTCACTGATAATATCATAGTATCAATCTAATACATCGATAAGAGCCGGAACATGCAAAGAAAGAAAGGGAAAAGAAAACAGTTAACAGATGACATAACACACACTAGCAGTTCTTCCAGCAATCTCATCAGATGGCATAACACACACAAGCAGTTCTTCCAGCAATCTCATCAGATGGCATAACACACACAAGCAGTTCTTCCAGCAATCTCATCAGATGGCATAACACACACTAGCAGTTCTTCCAGCAATCTCATCAGATGGCATAACACACACTAGCAGCTCTTCCAGCAATCTCATCAGATGGCATAACACACACTAGCAGTTCTTCCAGCAATCTCATCAGATGACATAACACACATTGGAAGTTCTTCCAGCAATCTCATCAGATGGCATAACACACACTAGCAGTTCTTCCAGCAACCTCATCAGATGACATAACACGCACTAGCAGTTCTTCCAGCAACCTCATCAGATGACATAACACACACTAGCAGTTCTTCCAGCAATCTCATCAGATGGCACAACACACACTAGCAGTTCTTCCAGCAATCTCATCAGATGGCCCAACACGCACTAGCAGTTCTTCCAGCAATCTCATCAGATGGCCCAACACACACTAGCAGTTCTTCCAGCAATCTCATCAGATGGCACAACACATACTAGCAGTTCTTCAAATACAGTTTGCTTTTCAGGAAAAATATATTAGTCAATCAACAGTTCAACAATTTATTTAATCAATAATAATTCCCTTCACAACATAAAACATGATGCACCATGGGATAGAAGTTCCATGAACAGATACTAATTCATCTCACTGTCATACATGATGCACCATGGGATAGAAGTTCCATGAACAGATTGCTAATTCAGTCTCTCTGTCATACATGATGCACCATGGGATAGAAGTTCCATGAACAGATAGCTAATTCAGTCTCACTGTCATACATGATGCACCATGGGATAGAAGTTCCATGAACAGATTGCTAATTCAGTCTCTCTGTCATACATGATGCACCATGGGATAGAAGTTCCATGAACAGATAGCTAATTCAGTCTCACTGTCATACATGATGCACCATGGGATAGAAGTTCCATGAACAGATTGCTAATTCAGTCTCTCTGTCATACATGATGCACCATGGGATAGAAGTTCCATGAACAGATAGCTAATTCAGTCTCACTGTCATACATGATGCACCATGGGATAGAAGTTCCATGAACAGATTGCTAATTCAGTCTCACTGTCATACATGATGCACCATGGGATAGAAGTTCCATGAACATATTGCTAATTCAGTCTCTCTGTCATACATGATGCACCATGGAATAGAAGTTCCATGAACAGATTGCTAATTCAGTCTCTCTGTCATACATGATGCACCATGGGATAGAAGTTCCATGAACAGATTGCTAATTCAGTCTCTCTGTCATACATGATGCACCATGGGATAGAAGTTCCATGAACAGATAGCTAATTCAGTCTCACTGTCATACATGATGCACCATGGGATAGAAGTTCCATGAACAGATTGCTAATTCAGTCTCACTGTCATACATGATGCACCATGGGATAGAAGTTCCATGAACAGATTGCTAATTCAGTCTCTCTGTCATAACACAGGTGTATTCGTGCAAGGCTTGGTATTAAAGTATTTTTTTAAAATCATTTCATTTTGCTGTCTTCATCATTAAGTCTGTATGATGTTAACTCTGCCTGGTACCCTGAAACAGTAAGTATTGATATCATAAACACCCTTATAACAAAGTGCATTGACCTAAATGTACACAGAGTCTATCTCTCTTTAATAATAGTTTTTTTTATGTTTTTATTTATTGTCGCTACCGGTTGCCCATATGAGCGACGCCTCCTGAAGAGATTAGTCATTTTAGATTTTTGGAGGATAATGCATGATACAGACAGAGACCCATTCCAGAGTCTCCTCTGGTTCTTTTACGTGCACAGTGTAAAGCACCAACACAAGACCTCGGTTTAAAGTCACATCTGAAAGACTGTTAATTTTATTATGGTCAGACGGGACTTCGAACCTGCGATCCCTGGATTACCAGTCCAGCGTGTTACCACTGGATTACAGTTCCGTCTGTGCTATATAGATGATGATGATTGAGCTTATTTACCCTCGCCTCCGGCGAACCATATATAGAGACACAACATAGTAACTATATATGTGAATCATTCACACAACCAAATGGTGAAAACTCTCAATCCAAAGTGGGACATCAAACTAAAAGTCATGACAATTTTCGCTGACAGTTGACGCCAAAATGAAAGTAGCAGTATTATTTTGTGAAAAAATATGATTAAAACCCAATAGGTCAAAAGGTTCGCTTAATAGCAACATTCTCAATCTCTCGAAAATATGGTATGAAATCATCACGAGTGTAAGATGCTACATATATTAATCACCATTGCTGGCATGGATGAAAGCGTCTTTCGTGTGGGAGAAAAACAAAGTAATCATAGAAAATCACACGCCCACTTTGGCGACCATTGATATAAATGTGGCATTTATCAGAAATATATATTATGTAACACACTTTTAATTTCCATGAAACACACTTTTCGTCTTCAGGAAATATGCAAAATTTTGTGACATCTGAAGTACTCAAATGCAACAAGCAATGAACTGTGTAATTACCCAATGTCTGTCCATCTGTCCGTACTCTAGAAGTAATGCAACCATCCTCGTAATGTCTGTGACTTCGCTACACACCTGTAATTAGATTAGTTTATACAAATTTATTTTAGCTCGATTGCGAAACAAGTTCTTATAACTTATACTAATCACTCTCGAGACCTCATTCCTGATGGAATCCATCGCCACGAGGGAGAGAGAAGAGGCATGTGGAATTTAAATGCCTTGCCTAAGGACACAATCGGACATTAGACCTCGGTTTAAAGTCCCATCTGTAAGACTGTTAATTTTATTAGGGTCAGATGGGGTATCAAACCTGTGATCCCTGGATTACCTGTCCAGCGTGTTACCTCTGGACTACAGATCCGTCTGATAAATGAAAAATGACAAGCACCCTTGTATATATAGAATATTAGGTTACAGTCCTATGAACATTAATTTACACCATACGTGATTTGAAAGTAAATATACACGATGAGGTTCGGTCGAGGCGTGTATTTCTTTAGAGACAGGATTAATGGTTGTCATGACAACTCAATATAAATATTAGGATTTGTAAATGATTTATATTGTTAAAAGAGCAACTCACCATGAATGTAGGCTGTCGCAATTTATCAACATTTGCAAGAGAATATCTTACCATGAATGTTGGTTGTGATGATGCAGGGTTGTGACAACTTAACATGAATGTAGGGTGTGATGATGCAGGTCTGTGACAACTTACCATGAATGTAGGTGTGACAACGCAGGATGTGACAACTTACCATGAATGTAGGGTGTGACAATGCAGGTCTGTGACAACTTACCATGAATGTAGGGTGTGACGATGCAGGCTGTGACAACTTACCATGAATGTGGGGTGTGACGACGCAGGTCTATGACAACTTACCATGAATGTAGGGTGTGACAATGCAGGCTGTGACAACTTACCATGAATGTAGGGTGTGACGATGCAGGGCTGTGACAACTTACCATGAATGTAGGGTGTGACAATGCAGGTCTATGACAACTTACCATGAATGTAGGGTGTGACGATGCAGGCTGTGACAACTTACCATGAATGTAGGGTGTGACGATGCAGGCTGTGACAACTTACCATGAATGTAGGGTGTGACGACGGAGGCTGTGACAACTTACCATGAATGTAGGGTGTGACGACGCAGGGCTGTGACAACTTACCATGAATGTAGGGTGTGACGATGCAGGCTGTGACAACTTACCATGAATGTAGGGTGTGACGACGTAGGCTGTGACAACTTACCATGAATGTAGGGTGTGACGACGCAGGACTATGACAACTTACCATGAATGTAGGGTGTGACGATGCAGGTCTATGACAACTTACCATGAATGTAGGGTGTGACGACGCAGGTCTATGACAACTTACCATGAAGGTAGGGTGTGACGATGCAGGGCTGTGACAACTTACCATGAATGTAGGGTGTGATGATGCAGGTCTATGACAACTTACCATGAATGTAGGGTGTGACGACGCAGGGCTGTGACAACTTACCATGAATGTAGGGTGTGATGACGCAGGTCTATGACAACTTACCATGAATGTAGGGTGTGACGACGCAGGGCTGTGACAACTTACCATGAATGTAGGGTGTGACGACGTAGGCTGTGACAACTTACCATGAATGTAGGGTGTGACGACGCAGGTCTATGACAACTTACCATGAATGTAGGGTGTGATGATACAGGTCTATGACAACTTACCATGAATGTAGGTGTGACGACGCAGGGCTGTGACAACTTACCATGAATGTAGGGTGTGATGACGCAGGTCTATGACAACGTACTATGAATGTAGGGTGTGACGACGCAGGGCTGTGACAACTTACCATGAATGTAGGGTGTGATGACGCAGGTCTATGACAACTTACCATGAATGTAGGGTGTGACAACGCAGGTCTATGACAACTTACCATGAATGTAGGGTGTGACAACGCAGGTCTATGACAACTTACCATGAATGAAGGGTGTGACAACGCAGGTCTATGACAACTTACCATGAATGTAGGGTGTGACGATGCAGGGCTGTGACAACTTACCATGAATGTAGGGTGTGATGACACAGGTCTATGACAACTTACCATGAATGTAGGGTGTGACGATGCAGGGCTGTGACAACTTACCATGAATGTAGGGTGTGACAACGCAGGTCTATGACAACTTACCATGAATGTAGGGTGTGACGACATAGGCTGTGACAACTTACCATGAATGTAGGGTGTGACGATGCAGGCTGTGACAACTTACCATGAATGTAGGGTGTGATGACATAGGCTGTGACAACTTACCATGAATGTAGGGTGTGACGATGCAGGGCTGTGACAACTTACCATGAATGTAGGGTGTGACGATGCAGGGCTGTGACAACTTACCATGAATGTAGGGTGTGACGATGCAGGCTGTGACAACTACCATGAATGTAGGGTGTGACGATGCAGGCTATGACAACTTACCATGAATGTAGGGTGTGACGATGCAGGTCTATGACAACTTACCATGAATGTAGGGTGTGACGATGCAGGTCTATGACAACTTACCATGAATGTAGGGTGTGACGATGCAGGGCTGTGACAACTTACCATGAATGTAGGGTGTGATGATGCAGGTCTATGACAACTTACCATGAATGTAGGGTGTGACGACGCAGGTCTATGACAACTTACCATGAATGTAGGGTGTGACGACCAGGTTTATGACAACTTACCATGAATGTAGGGTGTGACGACGCAGGTTTATGACAACTTACCATGAATGTAGGTGTGACGACGCAGGTCTATGACAACTTACCATGAATGTAGGGTGTGACGACGCAGGCTTGACAACTTACCATGAATGTAGGTGTGATGAGCAGGTCTATGACAACTTACCATGAATGTAGGGTGTGACGACGCAGGCTATGACAACTTACCATCAATGTAGGGTGTGATGATGCAGGTCTATGACAACTTACCATGAATGTAGGGTGTGACGACGCAGGTCTATGACAACTTACCATGAAGGTAGGGTGTGACGACGCAGGGCTGTGACAACTTACCATGAATGTAGGGTGTGACGACGCAGGTCTATGACAACCTACCATGAATGTAGGGTGTGACGACGCAGGTCTATGACAACTTACCATGAATGTAGGGTGTGACGATGCAGGTTTATGATTGTCGCCACATCTCATCATCAGTCGTCTACTGTTGTAGTCACCATACATGGATATGGAAGCTAACTGTAAAGTGCAACATTATCGCATAAATTACTACAAATCACTAAATATTCGAGTGAACCTGTTTTAGTTATTTTCCCAGTTAGATTCGTTCACAAAATCTTAAATAACAGCCAAAAATAGGCAAAAATTAATATCTAAATAATGACAAGATTTAATACAAGCTTATCCAAACAAATGCATGTTGGAAGACCAGAAACCATACCTTCAGATATAGCTGTAGACTGGGTACCCATAGCTGTAGCTCCGTTCTGTTCTGTTCTGCTAGGGAAAGTGACGAGGCAGGAAGTGAAACCAGTCTGAATTAAACAAGAGATTACATTTTCAGACTTTGGCTACCCAAATATTATTTGTTTTTGACTACTTAAATATTATTTGTTTTTGGCTACTTAAAGATTGTCTGTTTTTGGCTACTTAAAAATTGTCTGTTTTTGGCTACCCAATAATTGTGTTTTTAATGAGAAACATTAGTCAGTTACTGCCCCTGAATACTCCTAATAGTATATTGGTCCTCTTAATTGGTTTCCTCTGTTTTTATCGCTGTTTCCTTTGCACCACATGTTTTCCATTCTTATCCGTATTCGCGTCTTATAATTATGAAATTATTAAATCTCGACAGATATCCTTTAGTCCAATGGTTCAATTAATTAAGATGATTTTGATAAAATTACATTTATCCTAACGCAACATCTGTTGACGACAACATAAAAGGACCAATATACATTTAGGGATAAATCTTTCGCTCGCCGATATGGTTCGCCGGAGGCGAGGGTAAATAAGTTCAATCATCATCATCAGGGATAAATCTGACTTTCTCCATCAAGGGAGGTAATAGAAGAACCAGTAATGTGTCTCATTAATTAAGAGTTGCCCCAAAGATCATATAGCTGTTTTCCAGTTTTTAATGGTGGGAAAAGACCCAAGCTGCCCCACTGGGCAGAATGTGAGACCCGGACAGAAACACCGATGGAAAGGAACAACAACCGGTGCTTTACAACCGGACACACATTTGTGTTGCTCAGAATAAAACTGTTACCATGCAGATGAAATGAGTCTAAACACTCACAACATCCCTTATGAGATGCATACGGTGAATCTTTGAGCAAGACATTTACCTGGCATTGCTAAGAATGCCATCAAAATAATCCCATTTTTTCTTCTGTTTTTATTTCACGCCACTTTTCAGGATATTACGTGGCTAGTTTCATATAATATATGATGATAATGCTGATGATAATGCTGCTGCTCTTGCTACTGTAAATTCTGATGATGATGAAAATATGCTGTTTATTATGAAAACCTACTGCTGCTGATGACAACAGAGCAACTACAGAACTAAAATATAAAATTAACATCGAACTTACCTAAAAGGTAGTTCAAACTGTTTGTACAAATCTGTCAAAATGGCTGTGAATTCCTCCATATGTTTAGTACTGGACTCTCCAGACTTGCTTATTCCACACATGCATACCTTCAATATAAGACAGGGTGGATAAACTACACATTGTTAAAACAAGAGTTACTGGCAAGACATACACGCTCGACTATTCAAATATATTCTGAAGTGGTAATAACCATTACGGATTTATGCAATTATTTTTAGTACATTTTTGGCAGTTTGTGTTTAATAAATTTATGATGACCATCTGATGGTGTTTACGCACTAACCGACATTATAATGAACTGGAATCAGAAAAATATTTAAGAAATAATATTTTTGTCTCTCAGTTATTTATATGCGAATAAAACATGGTTTGGAATTCTGATGGGTAGGAATTCCGGTGCTCAGAACGAGAAACCATGTTTTAGTTAACTATAACGCACATACAATTACTTTGATTCTAACAGAGAGAAGGTATCACTGTATATCTAATAGTGTACAGACTAATTAATAGAGCACCAAGTATGACGAAGATTATGCACTTAGGTAACCTATTTAAATCCGCATTGCATCTCCCCCCCCCCTAGGTAACCTATTTAAATCCGCATTGCATCTCCCCCCCTAGGTAACCTATTTAAATCCGCATTGCATCTCCCCCCCTAGGTAACCTATTTAAATCCGCATTGCATCTCCCCCCCTAGGTAACCTATTTAAATCCGCATTGCATCTCCCCCCCTAGGTAACCTATTTAAATCCGCATTGCATCTCCCCCCCCCCCTAGGTAACCTATTAAATCCGCATTGCATCTCCCCCCCCTAGGTAACCTATTTAAATCCGCATTGCATCTCCCCCCCCCTAGGTAACCTATTTAAATCCGCATTGCATCTCCCCCCCTAGGTAACCTATTTAAATCCGCATTGCATCTCCCCCTCCCCCTAGGCAACCTTCTTAAATCCACATTGCCTCTTCTCTCCCCCCTAGGCAGTGTATCACAATGCATAGAGATGGACATATTCCCTGCAGTGTATCACCATGCACACAGATGGACATATTCCCTGCAGTGTATCACCATGCATAGAGATGGACATATTCCCTGCAGTGTATCACCATTCATAGAGATGGACATATTCCATGCAGTGTATCACCATTCATAGAGATGGACATATTCCCTGCAGTGTATCACCGTGCATAGAGATGGACATATTCCCTGCAGTGTATCACCGTGCATAGAGATGGACATATTCCCTGCAGTGTATCACCATGCATAGAGATGGACATATTCCCTGCAGTGTATCACCATGCATAGAGATGGACATATTCCCTGCAGTGTATCACTGTGCATAGAGATGGACATATTCCCTGCAGTGTATCACTGTGCATAGAGATGGACATATTCCCTGCAGTGTATCACCATGCATAGAGATGGACATATTCCCTATGTGTATCACCATGCATAGAGATGGACATATTCCCTGCAGTGTATCACTGTGCATAGAGATGGACATATTCCCTGCAGTGTATCACCATGCATACAGATGGACATATTCCCTGCAGTGTATCACCGTGCATAGAGATGGACATATTCCCTGCAGTGTATCACCATGCATACAGATGGACATATTCCCTGCAGTGTATCACCATGCATAGAGATGGACATATTCCATGCAGTGTATCACCACGCATACAGATGGACATATTCCCTGCAGTGTATCACCATGCATACAGATGGACATATTCCCTGCAGTGTATCACCATGCATAGAGATGGACATATTCCCTGCAGTGTATCACCATGCATACAGATGGACATATTCCCTGCAGTGTATCACCATGCATAGAGATGGACATATTCCCTGCAGTGTATCACCATGCATAGAGATGGACATATTCCCTGCAGTGTATCACTGTGCATACAGATGGACATATTCCATGCAGTGTATCACCGTGCATAGAGATGGACATATTCCCTGCAGTGTATCACCATGCATAGAGATGGACATATTCCCTGCAGTGTATCACCACGCATAGAGATGGACATATTCCATGCAGTGTATCACCACGCAGAGATGGACATATTCCATGCAGTGTATCACTGTGCATAGAGATGGACATATTCCATGCAGTGTATCACCGTGCATAGAGATGGACATATTCCATGCAGTGTATCACCATTCATAGAGATGGACATATTCCATGCAGTGTATCACCATTCATAGAGATGGACATATTCCATGCAGTGTATCACCATTCATAGAGATGGACATATTCCATGCAGTGTATCACCGTGCATAGAGATGGACATATTCCATGCAGTGTATCACCATTCATAGAGATGGACATATTCCATGCAGTGTATCACCATTCATAGAGATGGACATATTCCCTGCAGTGTATCACCGTGCATAGAGATGGACATATTCCCTGCAGTGTATCACCATTCATAGAGATGGACATATTCCCTGCAGTGTATCACTGTGCATACAGATGGACATATTCCCTGCAGTGTATCACCATTCATAGAGATGGACATATTCCCTGCAGTGTATCACCGTGCATAGAGATGGACATATTCCATGCAGTGTATCACCGTGCATAGAGATGGACATATTCCATGCAGTGTATCACCATGCATAGAGATGGACATATTCCCTGCAGTGTATCACCGTGCATAGAGATGGACATATTCCCTACAGTGTATCACCGTGCATAGAGATGGACATATTCCCTACAGTGTATCACCGTGCATAGAGATGGACATATTCCCTGCAGTGTATCACCGTGCATACAGATGGACATATTCCCTGCAGTGTATCACCGTGCATAGAGATGGACATATTCCCTGCAGTGTATCACCATGCATAGAGATGGACATATTCCCTGCAGTGTATCACCACGCATAGAGATGGACATATTCCATGCAGTGTATCACCACGCATAGAGATGGACATATTCCATGCAGTGTATCACTGTGCATAGAGATGGACATATTCCATGCAGTGTATCACCGTGCATAGAGATGGACATATTCCCTGCAGTGTATCACCACGCATAGAGATGGACATATTCCATGCAGTGTATCACCGTGCATAGAGATGGACATATTCCCTGCAGTGTATCACCATGCATAGAGATGGACATATTCCATGCAGTGTATCACCGTGCATACAGATGGACATATTCCCTGCAGTGTATCACCGTGCATAGAGATGGACATATTCCATGCAGTGTATCACCGTGCATAGAGATGGACATATTCCCTGCAGTGTATCACCGTGCATAGAGATGGACATATTCCATGCAGTGTATCACCGTGCATAGAGATGGACATATTCCCTGCAGTGTATCACCATGCATACAGATGGACATATTCCCTGCAGTGTATCACCGTGCATAGAGATGGACATATTCCATGCAGTGTATCACCATTCATAGAGATGGACATATTCCCTGCAGTGTATCACCGTGCATAGAGATGGACATATTCCCTGCAGTGTATCACCATGCATACAGATGGACATATTCCATGCAGTGTATCACCATGCATAGAGATGGACATATTCCCTGCAGTGTATCACCGTGCATAGAGATGGACATATTCCCTGCAGTGTATCACCATGCATAGAGATGGACATATTCCATGCAGTGTATCACCATGCATACAGATGGACATATTCCATGCAGTGTATCACCATGCATACAGATGGACATATTCCATGCAGTGTATCACTATGCATAGAGATGGACATATTCCATGCAGTGTATCACTATGCATACAGATGGACATATTCCATGCAGTGTATCACCATGCATACAGATGGACATATTCCATGCAGTGTATCACCATGCATAGAGATGGACATATTCCATGCAGTGTATCACCGTGCATAGAGATGGACATATTCCCTGCAGTGTATCACCATGCATACAGATGGACATATTCCCTGCAGTGTATCACCATGCATAG
This sequence comes from Archivesica marissinica, assembly GCA_014843695.1. Taxonomy (NCBI): domain Eukaryota; kingdom Metazoa; phylum Mollusca; class Bivalvia; order Venerida; family Vesicomyidae; genus Archivesica; species Archivesica marissinica. Next base: position 34,581,835 of record CM026400.1, on the reverse strand, counting down.
AGATGGACATATTCCCTGCAGTGTATCACCGTGCATACAGATGGACATATTCCATGCAGTGTATCACCATGCATACAGATGGACATATTCCCTGCAGTGTATCACAATGCATACAGATGGACATATTCCATGCAGTGTATCACAATGCATACAGATGGACATATTCCATGCAGTGTATCACCGTGCATAGAGATGGACATATTCCATGCAGTGTATCACCGTGCATAGAGATGGACATATTCCCTGCAGTGTATCACCGTGCATAGAGATGGACATATTCCCTGCAGTGTATCACCGTGCATAGAGATGGACATATTCCCTACAGTGTATCACCGTGCATAGAGATGGACATATTCCATGCAGTGTATCACCGTGCATACAGATGGACATATTCCCTGCAGTGTATCACCATGCACACAGATGGACATATTCCCTGCAGTGTATCACCATTCATAGAGATGGACATATTCCCTGCAGTGTATCACCATGCATAGAGATGGACATATTCCCTACAGTGTATCACTGTGCATACAGATGGACATATTCCATGCAGTGTACTACCATGCATACAGATGGACATATTCCATGCAGTGTACTACCATGCATAGAGATGGACATATTCCCTGCAGTGTATCACCATGCATAGAGATGGACATATTCCCTGCAGTGTATCACCACGCATACAGATGGACATATTCCCTGCAGTGTATCACCATTCATAGAGATGGACATATTCCCTGCAGTGTATCACCACGCATAGAGATGGACATATTCCCTGCAGTGTATCACCACGCATAGAGATGGACATATTCCCTGCAGTGTATCACTGTGCATACAGATGGACATATTCCCTGCAGTGTATCACCATTCATAGAGATGGACATATTCCCTGCAGTGTATCACCGTGCATAGAGATGGACATATTCCCTGCAGTGTATCACCATTCATAGAGATGGACATATTCCATGCAGTGTATCACCATGCATACAGATGGACATATTCCCTGCAGTGTATCACCATGCATAGAGATGGACATATTCCATGCAGTGTATCACAATGCATACAGATGGACATATTCCCTGCAGTGTATCACAATGCATACAGATGGACATATTCCCTGCAGTGTATCACCATGCATAGAGATGGACATATTCCCTGCAGTGTATCACCATGCATAGAGATGGACATATTCCATGCAGTGTATCACCATGCATACAGATGGACATATTCCCTGCAGTGTATCACCGTGCATAGAGATGGACATATTCCATGCAGTGTATCACCATTCATAGAGATGGACATATTCCCTGCAGTGTATCACCATGCATAGAGATGGACATATTCCCTGCAGTGTATCACCATGCATAGAGATGGACATATTCCCTGCAGTGTATCACCATGCATAGAGATGGACATATTCCTCAGCTGTCGGTGCCAAAACAAAATAAATCCAGCGAAGGATCACTCATGGATTCATAAAATGGTTTGCATGTATGATACCTCCATATGAAACGGTTCTAGCCATACCATGATTTTCTTTTGTTTGACTCTGCATAGATATTCATAATACTATATTGCGTGATTACATTGTAAATGGATCACAAAGTTTACCTTAACTGACTGCAATACTCCCAAAAGACCTGGCAAACTTTTACTCTGAGTATTTTCTGGAATAAAAAGAAATACAAAAGCCCTATGAATAGTAAATTCAGTAGATATTATTGACAAGCGTTGTTGGACGATACAGGTGCTAGGCTAGATCTTGTTAGCTCATCGCTTACCTGACCAATAGATAGATGTTTTTGCCACAGTACAGGAAGTTGATTAGCCACAGAATGTCTTGCATCTCTTGCGTAAGAGACCCCCATATCCCTATATATATAAATACAAACACTGTCATCCGTACCCCCATAGAGTGGTCAGCGTAAATCCTACATATCATGGCCTATAAAAAAGGTTAAATGCACTTGCCGTATATTATTATTTTCTTAAGTCGTGAATACAACTTTCATAAAATTGTTGTTGAAAATTTTAGCTTCATTACGTAACCATGCGCCTAAATACAGCTATCGCAACGGCACCTGTTTCCATGGGGAACTAGATACTTTAGGGCACCTATGCATGGTGTACATGAATTTTTTTTATTTATGCATGGGTAAATGTTGAATATATTATTTTGACTTAGTAACATCAATAACTAACAATATTACAACTCATAAGAAACTTTTTTCTGGTTATTTGTACATTTTTGTCCAATCCGGATAGTCACCTGAAATGCTCATAAACCACACATTTCGGTGGAAAAAAATTTCACAACAAGTTATCTGTTTATATTCGGCTACTGAACCAGTCAGGTGACAGTTGCATTAGGCTACCGGTACGCACAACGGAATGTTATTGAACCATGCTTCACCTCTGTCAGCGAAAATAGGTTAAAACTATTTAAATATTTTAAATACGGATGTAAATGGAAAAAATACGCCGAGCATAGGAATACGCCGAGCATAGCACCACTCTATATATAAATACAAGCACTGTCATCCGGACCCCCCATACCAATATATATATAAATACAAACACTGTCATCCGGACCCCTATATATATAAATACAAGCACTGTCATCCGGACCCCTCATACCCCTATATATATAAATACAAGCACTGTCATCCGGACCCCCCATACCCCTATATATATAAATACAAACACTGTCATCCGGACGGACTGGACCATCTTTTATACCTCCTGTTTGGTGTTGAACAGTATGTACTGGTGTTATTTGGAACACTTCCACCACAGCCTAGACCGTATTATACAAATTGTCCTACCTGGTATATAATTCCTTCCAACAACAAACATTCGGATCGGCAAGTCATCGCCATCTATTAACATTCTTGCAAAGTATGCTGAAAAACATAAAAAACCCTTGTGTATTCAGTCTAACAGTAGAAACAGTGTATTCAGAGTTAATTCAACTGTATTCAGTGTAGCCAGAGAAACAGTGTATTCAGAGTTAATTCAACTGTATTCAGTGTACACAGAGAAACAGTGTATTCAGAGTTAATTCAACTGTATTCAGTGTAGCCAGAGAAACAGTGTATTCAGAGTTAATTCAACTGTATTCAATGTAGCCAGAGAAACAGTGTATTCAGAGTTAATTCAACTGTATTCAGTGTACCCAGAGAAACAGTGTATTCAGAGTTAATTCAACTGTATTCAGTGTACACAGAGAAACAGTGTATTCAGAGTTAATTCAACTGTATTCAATGTACCCAGAGAAACAGTGTATTCAGAGTTAATTCAACTGTATTCAGTGTAGCCAGAGAAACAGTGTATTCAGAGTTAATTCAACTGTATTCAGTGTAGCCAGAGAAACAGTGTATTCAGAGTTAATTCAACTGTATTCAGTGTACACAGAGAAACAGTGTATTCAGAGTTAATTCAACTGTATTCAGTGTAGCCAGAGAAACAGTGTATTCAGAGTTAATTCAACTGTATTCAATGTAGCCAGAGAAACAGTGTATTCAGAGTTAATTCAACTGTATTCAGTGTACCCAGAGAAACAGTGTATTCAGAGTTAATTCAACTGTATTCAGTGTACACAGAGAAACAGTGTATTCAGAGTTAATTCAACTGTATTCAATGTACCCAGAGAAACAGTGTATTCAGAGTTAATTCAACTGTATTCAGTGTAGCCAGAGAAACAGTGTATTCAGAGTTAATTCAACTGTATTCAGTGTACACAGAGAAACAGTGTATTCAGAGTTAATTTACCTGTATTCAGTGTACGCGGATTAGCATTGTGTTAGCTCTAAAGTGCTTCAAAACTAGAGTACATAAAGGTTTACATTTTATAAATACAGAAATTGCATGGTGCACACCTAGTAACGGAGTGGTTTCAAGTTCGGCACACCTAGTAACCGAGTGGTTTCGAGTTTGGCACACCTAGTAACCGAGTGGTTTCAAATTTGGCATACCTAGTAACCGAGTGGTTTCAAGTTCGGCACACCTAGTAACCGAGTGGTTTCGAGTTTGGCACACCTAGTAACCGAGTGGTTTCAAATTTGGCATACCTAGTAACCGAGTGGTTTCAAGTTTGGCACACCTAGTAACCGAGTGGTTTCGAGTTTGGCACACCTAGTAACCGAGTGGTTTCAAATTTGGCATACCTAGTAACCGAGTGGTTTCGAGTTTGGCATACCTAGTAACCGAGTGGTTTCTAGTTCGCCACACCTAGTAACCAAGTGGTTTCGAGTTCGGCACACCTAGTAACCGAGTGGTTTCGAGTTCGGCATACCTAGTAACTGAGTGGTTTCTAGTTCGGCATACCTAGTAACCGAGTGGTTTCGAGTTTGGCATACCTAGTAACCGAGTGGTTTCTAGTTCGCCACACCTAGTAACCAAGTGGTTTCGAGTTCGGCACACCTAGTAAATGAGTGGTTTCGAGTTCGGCACACCTAGTAACCGAGTGGTTTCGAGTTCGGCACACCTAGTAACTGAGTGGTTTCGAGTTCGGCACACCTAGTAACCGAGTGGTTTCGAGTTCGGCACACCTAGTAACCGAGTGGTTTCGAGTTCGGCACACCTAGTAACTGAGTGGTTTCGAGTTCGGCACACCTAGTAACCGAGTGGTTTCGAGTTTGGCATACCTAGTAACCAAGTGGTTTCGAGTTTGGCACACCTAGTAACCGAGTGGTTTTGAGTTTGGCACACCTAGTAACGGAGTGGTTTTGAGTTTGTCACACCTAGTAACGGAGTGGTTTCGAGTTTGGCACACCTAGTAACCGAGTGGTTTTGAGTTCGTCACACCTAGTAACCGAGTGGTTTCGAGTTCGTCACACCTAGTAACCGAGTGGTTTCGAGTTTGGCACACCTAGTAACCGAGTGGTTTTGAGTTCGACACACCTAGTAACCGAGTGGTTTCGAGTTTGGCACACCTAGTAACCGAGTGGTTTCCAGTCTCATCAGAACCACAGTGATGGTTTCTTTAGGGCAAATTTTTAATGATAATTATATTACATTAGTGCATTCTGGGTAAAACACATTTCAATGAGATATACCGCATTATTTTTGTCTTCTTGACTGTTTTCAGAACTTCCGAAACAATAATTATTTCTGGTAAGTTTGTTTGTTTGTCTAAATTCAACAATTTAGTTTAAAACAAATTTCTTTTAGATTGATTACAAGTTCTTACAAAAATAGTTTTTACAATCTCTTGAGAGATCTCATTCATGATGTAATCCATCGCAACAAGGGAGCGAGAAGAGGCAATGTAGATTTAAGTGTTGTACCTAAGAACACCACCACTCTGGTTCTCACGGGGCTCAATCTCGCAATATCTGAATTACAAGGCAGACACAGTATCCATTACACCGTATCCACAACATTACACCATATCCACAACATTACACCATATCCACAACATTACACCATATCCACAACATTACACCGTATCCACAACATTACACCGTATCCACAACATTACACCACATCCACAACATTACACCATATCCACAACATTACACCATATCCACAACATTACACCATATCCACAACATTACACTGTATCCACAACATTACACACCATATCCACAACATTACACCATATCCACAACATTACACGGTTTCCACAACATTACACCATATCCACAACATTACACCATATCCACAACATTACACCATATCCACAACATTACACTGTATCCACAACATTACACCATATCCACAACATTACACCATATCCACAACATTACACCATATCCACAACATTACACCGTATCCACAACATTACACCATATCCACAACATTACACCATATCCACAACATTACACCGTATCCACAACATTACACCATATCCACAACATTACACCATATCCACAACATTACACCATATCCACAACATTACACCATATCCACAACATTACACTGCATCCACAACATTACACCATATCCACAACATTACACCATATCCACAACATTACACTGTATCCACAACATTACACCATATCCACAACATTACACCATATCCACAACATTACACTGTATCCACAACATTACACCGTATCCACAACATTACACCATATCCACAACATTACACCATATCCACAACATTACACCATATCCACAACATTACACTGCATCCACAACATTACACCATATCCACAACATTACACTGCATCCACAACATTACACTGCATCCACAACATTACACTGCATCCACAACATTCAACATTACACTGTATCCACAACATTATACTGTATCCACAACATTACACCGCATCCACAACATTACACCATATCCACAACATTACACCTTATCCACAACATTACACTGTATCCACAACATTACACCATATCCACAACATTACACCATATCCACAACATTACACTGTATCCACAACATTACACATCACATCCACAACATTACACTGTATCCACAACATTACACCTTATCCACAACATTACACCGTATCCACAACATTACACACCGTATCCACAACATTACACACCGTATCCACCACATTACACACCGTATCCACAGCATTACACCTTATCCACAACATTACACACCGTATCCACAACATTACACACCGTATCCACAACATTACACACCGTATCCACCACATTACACACCGTATCCACAACATTACACACCGTATCCACCACATTACACACCGTATCCACAACATTACACCTTATCCACAACATTACACCGTATCCACCACATTACACACCGTATCCACAACATTACACACCACATCCACAACATTACACACCACATCCACAACATTACACACCATATCCACAACATTACACACCGTATCCACAACATTACACCATATCCACAACATTACACACCATATCCACAACATTACACACCATATCCACAACATTACACCGTATCCACAACATTACACCATATCCACAACATTACACACCGTATCCACAACATTACACCTTATTCACAACATTACACCGTATCCACAACATTACACACCACATCCACAACATTACACACTATATCCACAACATTACACCTTATCCACAACATTACACCATATCCACAACATTACACCGTATCCACCACATTACACACCGTATCCACAACATTACACACCACATCCACACATTACACACCACATCCACAACATTACACACCATATCCACAACATTACACACCGTATCCACAACATTACACACCATATCCACAACATTACACACCATATCCACAACATTACACACCATATCCACAACATTACACACCGTATCCACAACATTACACACCATATCCACAACATTACACACCATATCCACAACATTACACACCTTATCCACAACATTACACCATATCCACAACATTACACACCACATCCACAACATTACACACCATATCCACAACATTACACCATATCCACAACATTACACACCATATCCACAACATTACACACCGTATCCACAACATTACACACCTTATCCACAACATTACACTGTATCCACAACATTACACCTTATCCACAACATTACACACCATATCCACAACATTACACACCGTATCCACAACATTACACACCGTATCCACAACATTACACACCTTATCCACAACATTACACCGTATCCACAACATTACACCGTATCCACAACATTACACACCGTATCCACAACATTACACCTTATCCACAACATTACACCGTATCCACCACATTACACACCGTATCCACAACATTACACACCACATCCACAACATTACACACCACATCCACAACATTACACACCATATCCACAACATTACACACCGTATCCACAACATTACACCATATCCACAACATTACACACCATATCCACAACATTACACACCATATCCACAACATTACACCGTATCCACAACATTACACCATATCCACAACATTACACACCGTATCCACAACATTACACCTTATTCACAACATTACACCGTATCCACAACATTACACACCACATCCACAACATTACACACTATATCCACAACATTACACCTTATCCACAACATTACACCATATCCACAACATTACACCGTATCCACCACATTACACACCGTATCCACAACATTACACCACATCCACAACATTACACCACATCCACAACATTACACACCATATCCACAACATTACACACCGTATCCACAACATTACACCATATCCACAACATTACACACCATATCCACAACATTACACACCGTATCCACAACATTACACACCATATCCACAACATTACACACCATATCCACAACATTACACCATATCCACAACATTACACACCACATCCACAACATTACACACCATATCCACAACATTACACCATATCCACAACATTACACACCATATCCACAACATTACACCGTATCCACAACATTACACACCTTATCCACAACATTACACCATATCCACAACATTACACCATATCCACAACATTACACACCATATCCACAACATTACACACCGTATCCACAACATTACACACCGTATCCACAACATTACACACCGTATCCACAACATTACACCGTATCCACAACATTACACACCGTATCCACAACATTACACCATATCCACAACATTACACACCATATCCACAACATTACACCATATCCACAACATTACACACCACATCCACAACATTACACACTGTATCCACAACATTACACCACATCCACAACACTTTGGGAATCGTTGAGAGATGATATGAACTTGGATACATTGTGTCATGTTCTCATTCCACACAACTTTACAAAGATTTCTTACATGAGAACGAGTGTTGTGAAGCTCCGTGTAGAAACATGTGCTCCTTGTCCCAATCCGATACACGGCTGGTGCCCTGCTTGTGGTGAAGTCTATATAATGAAGCCGGGTCAACAACATCTATACCGCTAGCCTCCTTTTGAAATGGAATATGCAACAACAATGTCCAGTCGTGTAATTATTAGAAACTGGGTGAACCTTTATTTGTAATATATATTTTCCAATTAAAGGGACACTACATCAAATATTATGGTATATCTTTTCCCCAAATATTTGCAACAGAATCTAAGTATCTTAACTAATAAACAATATACCACGTTTGTTGACAGAAAATAATGTAAATAGGGTCAACATCCAATTGTATTACAATGAGTGTATTATAAATAACAACATTTATGGTATAGATTTACCGTTATATCTCACATTTGTGCCTCTACATATTTATTTTTTAGACTAATATGATTTAAATTCTGATCTAAATTATCTCTAAACGATAGTAGCATGCGCTTACTAGAGACTCCACTAATAAACAAACGTCAATACAGGAGCATAGCTGACCATTATATGAAATCCTACTTTCATTTTCGAGAGTTTCTAGACCGCAAAAACACTGTTTCTGTTTTAAAAGTTTGTGTTCAAAATATTTCGGAAGAAGTTGTAGTAGCAATGCTATTTATATGCAAAAAGGCTTTTTTTCTGGCTTTTTGCGATGTAATGTCGCTATAACATTATCATAAAGCCGATTATCAGATCATGACATGAAATATGTGAGCAATATTTAGTACAGTAAAACTCCTCTAAACTGAACATCGATTGGACCGGAGGTAAAGTTCGGTTTGGAGGGGTTTTCGGTTTAGAGGGGTTTTCATAGTGGGGTAAATTTCTCCTAAATTAACAATTCAACTCTGCAATACTTAGAAGGAGGCTGAGACATGTTTATAGTTTGGCAGATAGTAAAGAACTTATTAATTTTAAATGTACAATTACTTAACGTGGCCATGATTTTCTTCACAGACACAGTTGTCCCCCCTAACACATCGGAGAGAATTTCAATAAGCTATTATAGCTTCCAATTCAATTCACTAGTCATTGTAAATATATTTGTATAAATTATGTATATGTATAGTGTGTATATTATGTATATGTATAGTGTGTATATTATGTATAGTGTGTATATTATGTATAGTGTGTATATTATGAATGTGTATATTATGTATATGTATAGTGTGTATATTATGTATATGTATATTATGTATATGTATAGTGTGTATATTATGTATATGTATAGTGTGTATATTATGTATATGTATAGTGTGTATATTATGTATATGTATAGTGTGTATATTATGTATATGTATAGTGTGTATATTATGTATATGTATAGTGTGTATATTATGTATATGTATAGTGTGTATATTATGTATATGTATAGTGTGTACATTATGTATAATGTGTATATTATGTATATGTATAGTGTGTAATTATGTATAGTGTGTATATTATGTATATGTATAGTGTGTATATTATGTATATGTATAGTGTGTACATTATGTATATGTATAGTGTGTACATTATGTATATGTATAGTGTGTATATTATGTATATGTATAGTGTGTATATTATGTATATGTATAGTGTGTATATTATGTATATGTATAGTGTGTATATTATGTATATGTATAGTGTGTATATTATGTATATGTATAGTGTGTATATTATGTATAGTGTGTATATTATGTATATGTATAGTGTGTATATTATGTATAGTGTGTATATTATGTATATGTATAGTGTGTATATTATGTATATGTATAGTGTGTATATTATGTATATGTATAGTGTGTATATTATGTATATGTATAGTGTGTATATTATGTATATGTATAGTGTGTATATTATGTATATGTATAGTGTGTATATTATGTATATGTATAGTGTGTATATTATGTATATGTATAGTGTGTATATTATGTATATGTATAGTGTGTATATTATGTATATGTATAGTGTGTATATTATGTATATGTATAGTGTGTATATTATGTATATGTATAGTGTGTATATTATGTATATGTATAGTGTGTATATTATGTATAGTGTGTATATTATGTATATGTATAGTGTGTATATTATGAATAGTGTGTATATTATGTATATGTATAGTGTGTATATTATGTATATGTATAGTGTGTATATTATGTATATGTATAGTGTGTATATTATGTATATGTATAGTGTGTATATTATGTATATGTATAGTGTGTATATTATGTATATGTATAGTGTGTATATTATGTATATGTATAGTGTGTATATTATGTATATGTATAGTGTGTATATTATGTATATGTATAGTGTGTATATTATGTATAATGTGTATATTATGTATATGTATAGTGTGTATATTATGAATAGTGTGTATATTATGTATATGTATAGTGTGTATATTATGTATATGTATAGTGTGTATATTATGTATATGTATAGTGTGTATATTATGTATATGTATAGTGTGTATATTATGTATATGTATAGTGTGTATATTATGTATATGTATAGTGTGTATATTATGTATATGTATAGTGTGTATATTATGTATATGTATAGTGTGTATATTATGTATATGTATAGTGTGTATATTATGTATATGATAGTGTGTATATTATGTATATGTATAGTGTGTATATTATGTATATGTATAGTGTGTATATTATGTATATGTATAGTGTGTATATTATGTATAGTGTGTATATTATGTATATGTATAGTGTGTATATTATGTATATGTATAGTGTGTATATTATGTATATGTATAGTGTGTATATTATGTATATGTATAGTGTGTATATTATGTATATGCATAGTGTGTATATTATGTATATGTATAGTGTGTATATTATGTATATATATAGTGTGTATATTATGTATATGCATAGTGTGTATATTATGTATATGTATAGTGTGTATATTATGTATAATGTGTATATTATGTATATGTATAGTGTGTATATTATGTATAGTGTGTATATTATGTATATGTATAGTGTGTATATTATGTATATGTATAGTGTGTATATTATGTATATGCATAGTGTGTATATTATGTATATGTATAGTGTGTATATTATGTATATGTATAGTGTGTATATTATGTATATGTATAGTGTGTATATTATGTATATGTATAGTGTGTATATTATGTATAGTGTGTATATTATGTATATGTATAGTGTGTATTATGTAATGTATAGTGTGTATATTATGTATATGTATAGTGTGTATATTATGTATATGTATAGTGTGTATATTATGTATATGTATAGTGTGTATATTATGTATATGTATAGTGTGTATATTATGTATATTATATGTATTATGATATGTATATTATGTATATGTATAGTGTGTATATTATGTATATGTATAGTGTGTATATATGTATATGATATTATGTATATGTATAGTGTGTATATTATGTATATGTATAGTGTGTATATTATGTATAGTGTGTATATTATGTATATGTATAGTGTGTATATTATGTATATGTATATTATGTATATGTATAGTGTGTATATTATGTATATGTATATTATGTATATGTATAGTGTGTATATTATGTATATGTATAGTGTGTATATTATGTATATGTATAGTGTGTATATTATGTATATGTATAGTGTGTATATTATGTATAGTGTGTATATTATGTATAGTGTGTATATTATGTATATGTATAGTGTGTATATTATGTATAGTGTGTATATTATGTATATGTATAGTGTGTATATTATGTATAGTGTGTATATTATGTATATGTATAGTGTGTATATTATGTATATGTATAGTGTGTATATTATGTATATGTATAGTGTGTATATTATGTATATGTATAGTGTGTATATATGTTATGTATAGTGTGTATATTATGTATATGTATAGTGTGTATATTATGTATAGTGTGTATATTATGTATATGTATAGTGTGTATATTATGTATATGTATAGTGTGTATATTATGATAGTGTGTATATTATGTATATGTATAGTGTGATATTATGTATATGTATAGTGTGTATATTATGTATATGTATAGTGTGTATATTATGTATAGTGTGTATATTATGTATAGTGTGTATATTATGTATATGTATAGTGTGTATATTATGTATATGTATAGTGTGTATATTATGTATATGTATAGTGTGTATATTATGTATAGTGTGTATATTATGTACATGTATAGTGTGTATATTATGAATAGTGTGTATATTATGTATATGTATAGTGTGTATATTATGTATATGTATAGTGTGTATATTATGTACATGTATAGTGTGTATATTATGTATATGTATAGTGTGTATATTATGTACATGTATAGTGTGTATATTATGTATATGTATAGTGTGTATATTATGTAATGTATAGTGTGTATATTATGTATATGTATAGTGTGTATATTATGTATATGTATAGTGTGTATATTATGTATATGTATAGTGTGTATATTATGTATATGTATAGTGTGTATATTATGTATATGTATAGTGTGTATATTATGTATATGTATAGTGTGTATATTATGTATATGTATAGTGTGTATATTATGTATATGTATAGTGTGTATATTATGTATAGTGTGTATATTATGTATATGTATAGTGTGTATATTATGTATATGTATAGTGTGTATATTATGTATAGTGTGTATATTATGTATAGTGTGTATATTATGTATATGTATAGTGTGTATATTATGTACATGTATAGTGTGTATATTATGTATATGTATAGTGTGTATATTATGTACATGCATAGTGTGTATATTATGTATATGTATAGTGTGTATATTATGTATAGTGTGTATATTATGTATATGTATAGTGTGTATATTATGTATAGTGTGTATATTATGTATAGTGTGTATATTATGTATATGTATAGTGTGTATATTATGTATAGTGTGTATATTATGTATAGTGTGTATATTATGTATAGTGTGTATATTATGTATATGTATAGTGTGTATATTATGTATAGTGTGTATATTATGTATAGTGTGTATATTATGTATAGTGTGTATATTATGTATATGTATAGTGTGTATATTATGTATATGTATAGTGTGTATATTATGTATAGTGTGTATATTATGTATATGTATAGTGTGTATATTATGTATATGTATAGTGTGTATATTATGTATATGTATAGTGTGTATATTATGTATATGTATAGTGTGTATATTATGTATAGTGTGTATATTATGTATATGTATAGTGTGTATATTATGTATATGTATAGTGTGTATATTATGTATAGTGTGTATATTATGTATAGTGTGTATATTATGTATATGTATAGTGTGTATATTATGTATATGTATAGTGTGTATATTATGTATATGTATAGTGTGTATATTATGTATATGTATAGTGTGTATATTATGTATATGTATAGTGTGTATATTATGTATATGTATAGTGTGTATATTATGTATATGTATAGTGTGTATATTATGTATATGTATAGTGTGTATATTATGTATATGTATAGTGTGTATATTATGACGAATAAATATGTTTAAACTAACACATTCATTCCCGAGAATTGGACTGAATGCTGCATTCTAAGCAATATACATGTGACCTTGACTTTTGACCCACAATCAACAATTTGATTAGGACTGTGCAGTTCATTACAAGTTACAGAGACACACTTTGACCTTGAAGCCCATGACCTTTGACCTACAGACTAAGTCAATGGTCGTCATTTACTGTATGGACGGACTGCGGAGGAATTGTGTTGCTGCAACTGTGACATTATCAACCCGGGTTTTATGTTCGATGACCTCATAACACAAGCTGTCAAAATATAACAGATTTACTCGGATATAATTACAACGGTTTTCAAGTGGAAGTCGTGAAAGTGCAGTGGATGCGCGCTCGCTTCAGGTGCGAAAGGTCTGGAGTTCGAGGGCAGTACCATTACCATGATTGCTCGTGATTGTAATGCGTTCAATGTTCATTCGGTGAAATATAATTTGAAACAAACACAAAGGTTCATATGGCGGATTCCAATCTGAATGCTGTCGTTATTGACACAACAACCGACCCTATTCAACCACTTTTCTCTATACTAATCTCTTTTTCTTCAAGTGCTCCAATTTGATAGTTCATGTTCTTGAACTTCATATATTCCTTTAAATATTAACCATTTTCTTTTTTACATCCAAAACTATTGACTCACTAATACATTAAGTTCTGAAATTCTTTAGCAAATACCTAGAATAGATTTCACGTATTTTCATTGTTATATTATATATTATTCTCCTGCCTATTGTATATCAATCAATTGATAGGGAGAAGAACTATATAAGTTTTCTTTCGTTCTAATCCCTTTCAGTCTACTGCTGTTAAATTATATGTAAAATGTTCATTTCTTGATTACATGTACAAATACTGAAATAAATAATGTTTAAACCAAACAAACACATATCCTCTTACTATACGTGCACTGTCAGAATCTGGATTAATTCCGACGAAACAAATCCGCCAAAACTAAATTAGTGTTCTCCCAGCAAACAAGGCTTGAGAAATATTCTCGGTATATACGAACCATGACTGGAGTTTTAATCATTTCTGGTGCCGCCATCTGAGTGAGATTATACGAGCGTATTTGAGATGAGAAACGATTGATCAGCTCCTGTTCCAACACAGCCAACCGACCAGTCAGGTAATATGCCTTGTGTCCAACGTTACTGAAATAACAGAAACTTGAAGTTTAATCTGCTTAACCACAGAAACTTGAAGTTTAACCACAGGAGCTTGAAGTTTCATCAGTTTAACCACAGGAGCTTGAAGTTTCCTCAGTTAACCACAGGAGCTTGAAGTTTCCTCAGTTAACCACAGGAGCTTGAAGTTTTCTCAGTTTACCACAGGAGCTTGAAGCTTTGTCAGTTTAAAACAATCACCAATCTATTACAAAAAAGTAACATTGTTATGTTACCATACTGTTTAGATCCTATTAGAATAAAAACAACAATAAAAAACACCTAAGTTAGATCCTTTTACTTGCGGCAAGATAAAACAAACACATTTTTATTGTTTTTTATATATATGTTGTTAAGATAATTTTGGGAAAATTTAGATAATCTAGCATCAATGAACCCATATATTCAAGTTTTATAAACTATTCATTACTAGAGGGGCGGGCCGAAACTAATGTTGTTAAAACTTGTGGCCCAACCCTTTTGCTTCTCAATATATATACATACTGATAATGTTTGTACCATATATTTTATTTAATTCATCCGTAACATGTTTGTAAATTTGAGTTGTATTGTACATTGAATATAAAGAATGCAATAAAATATGATTAAACTAAAATTCATTACTACAGATTTCTCTGCATAGCTATAATCATTAAAATTGTATTGTCTACAACAAGAGACAAATGGAAACACAATTTCACTACTCGTCAAAACTTCTATACGATACAGTCACTACTAGTCAAAACTTCTATATGATACAGTCACTACTGGTCAACTTCTATACGATACAGTCACTACTGGTCAAAACCTCTATACGATACAGTCACTACTGGTCAACTTCTATACGATACAGTCACTACTGGTCAACTTCTATACGATACAGTCACTACTGGTCAACCTCTATACGATACAGTCACTACTGGTCAACTTCTATACGATACAGTCACTACTGGTCAACTTCTATATGATACAGTCACTACTGGTCAACTTCTATATGATACAGTCACTACTGGTCAACTTCTATATGATACAGTCACTACTGGTCAACTTCTATATGATACAGTCACTACTGGTCAACTTCTATACGATACAGTCACTACTGGTCAACTTCTATACGATACAGTCACTACTGGTCAAAACTTCTATACGATACAGTCACTACTGGTCAACTTCTATACGATACAGTCACTACTGGTCAAAACTTCTATACGATACAGTCACTACTGGTCAAAACTTCTATACGCTACAGTCACTACTGGTCAACTTCTATACGATACAGTCACTACTGGTCAACCTCTATATGATACAGTCACTACTAGTCAACTTCTATACGATACAGTCACTACTGGTCAACTTCTATACGATACAGTCACTACTGGTCAACTTCTATACGATACAGTCACTACTGGTCAACTTCTATACGATACAGTCACTACTGGTCAACTTCTATATGCTACAGTCACTACTGGTCAACTTCTATACGATACAGTCACTACTGGTCAACTTCTATACGATACAGTCACTACTGGTCAACTTCTATACGCTACAGTCACTACTGGTCAACTTCTATACGCTACAGTCACTACTGGTCAACTTCTATACGATACAGTCACTACCGGTCAACTTCTATATGATACAGTCACTACTGGTCAACTTCTATACACTACAGTCACTACTGGTCAACTTCTATACGCTACAGTCACTACTGGTCAACTTCTATACGATACAGTCACTACTGGTCAACTTCTATATGATACAGTCACTACTGGTCAAAACTTCTATACGATAGTCACTACTAGTCAAAACTTCTATACGATACAGTCACTACTGGTCAAAACTTCTATATGATACAGTCACTACTGGTCAAAACTTCTGTATGATACAGTCACTACTGGTCAACTTCTATACGATACAGTCACTACTGGTCAAAACTTCTATACGATACAGTCACTACTGGTCAACTTCTATACGATACAGTCACTACTGGTCAAAACTTCTATACGATAGTCACTACTAGTCAAAACTTCTATACGATACAGTCACTACTGGTCAAAACTTCTATACGATACAGTCACTACTGGTCAAAACTTCTATACGATACAGTCACTACTGGTCAACTTCTATACGATACAGTCACTACTGGTCAAAACTTCTATACGATACAGTCACTACTGGTCAACTTCTATACGATACAGTCACTACTGGTCAAAACTTCTATACGATACAGTCACTACTGGTCAAAACTTCTATACGATACAGTCACTACTGGTCAAAACTTCTATACGATACAGTCACTACTGGTCAAAACTTCTATACGATACAGTCACTACTGGTCAACTTCTATACGATACAGTCACTACTTGTCAAAACTTCTATACGATACAGTCACTACTGGTCAAAACTTCTATACGATACAGTCACTACTGGTCAACTTCTATATGATACAGTCACTACTGGTCAAAACTTCTATACGATACAGTCACTACTGGTCAACTTCTATACGATACAGTCACTACTGGTCAAAACTTCTATACGATAGTCACTACTAGTCAAAACTTCTATACGATACAGTCACTACTGGTCAAAACTTCTATACGATACAGTCACTACTGGTCAAAACTTCTATACGATACAGTCACTACTGGTCAACTTCTATACGATACAGTCACTACTGGTCAAAACTTCTATATGATAGTCACTACTAGTCAAAACTTCTATACGATACAGTCACTACTGGTCAAAAC
This sequence comes from Archivesica marissinica, assembly GCA_014843695.1. Taxonomy (NCBI): domain Eukaryota; kingdom Metazoa; phylum Mollusca; class Bivalvia; order Venerida; family Vesicomyidae; genus Archivesica; species Archivesica marissinica. Next base: position 34,563,548 of record CM026400.1, on the reverse strand, counting down.
TTCTATACGATACAGTCACTACTGGTCAACTTCTATACGATACAGTCACTACTGGTCAAAACTTCTATACGATACAGTCACTACTGGTCAACTTCTATACGATACAGTCACTACTCGTCAAAACTTCTATATGATACAGTCACTACTGGTCAACTTCTATATGATACAGTCACTACTAGTCAAAACTTCTATACGATACAGTCACTACTGGTCAAAACTTCTATATGATACAGTCACTACTAGTCAAAACTTCTATACGATACAGTCACTACTGGTCAAAACTTCTATACGCTACAGTCACTACTGGTCAAAACTTCTATATGATACAGTCACTACTGGTCAACTTCTATATGATACAGTCACTACTAGTCAAAACTTCTATACGATACAGTCACTACTGGTCAAAACTTCTATACGATACAGTCACTACTGGTCAACTTCTATACGATACAGTCACTACTGGTCAACTTCTATACGATACAGTCACTACTCGTCAAAACTTCTATACGATACAGTCACTACTGGTCAACTTCTATACGATACAGTCACTACTCGTCAAAACTTCTATACGATACAGTCACTACTCGTCAAAACTTCTATATGATACAGTCACTACTGGTCAACTTCTATATGATACAGTCACTACTAGTCAAAACTTCTATACGATACAGTCACTACTGGTCAAAACTTCTATACGATACAGTCACTACTGGTCAAAACTTCTATATGATACAGTCACTACTGGTCAACTTCTATATGATACAGTCACTACTGGTCAAAACTTCTATACGATACAGTCACTACTGGTCAACTTCTATATACGATACAGTCACTACTGGTCAAAACTTCTATACGATACAGTCACTACTGGTCAAAACTTCTATACGCTACAGTCACTACTGGTCAAAACCTCTATATGATACAGTCACTACTAGTCAAAACTTCTATACGATACAGTCACTACTGGTCAACTTCTATACGATACAGTCACTACTGGTCAAAACTTCTATACGATACAGTCACTACTGGTCAAAACTTCTATATGATACAGTCACTACTGGTCAACTTCTATATGATACAGTCACTACTGGTCAAAACTTCTATACGATACAGTCACTACTGGTCAAAACTTCTATACGATACAGTCACTACTGGTCAAAACCTCTATACGATACAGTCACTACTAGTCAAAACTTCTATACGATACAGTCATTACTCGTCAAAACTTCTATACGATACAGTCACTACTAGTCAAAACTTCTATACAATACAGATTACAGGCATACCTTAATCTCACGCACTTAGATTTCCTTAGGCATTCGTAATGATCTAACGGTGACTCTGGTTTCCGCCCTAGAACAAAATATATTGTACATGTACCGCATAAGTAAAGTGAAATTCACAACTAATCACTCTATCTTACATTGTCGTTTCCAATTTTCCAATTTTGACAGCAGCCAGAAGCTAAAATGATATCTGGATTATTTTCTATTGCTTATATTCATACTAACATACCGGTACAATGTAAGTCTACATCCGCTATGTCGAATTCCGTGGGACCGAGCAAAATACGTCGACATAACCAAAGTCTGACTTAACGAAATTCAATATACTAGTAAACGGAGTAAGTTATATGTAAAATGATAGTGTCTGAAACGGAACTTTGATCCGACTTCGAGATAACCGGAGTATTCGACATAATCGACTTTGACATAACGGATGTAGACTGTACTTGGTTGTGCAGCTGTGTCTTTGTAATGAAATGATGCTCCAAGCATTGGCAGCCACTTGTATAGATAAGCCCCATGCAACTTTGACATAATATACAACCGTCTCCGTGGCCTAGTGGTTAAGGCTGGTTGGTGAGCCGCCAGCTAGTTAAATAATGGTTACCGATTGCCTACCAGCCTGGCATACAAGCATAGGATTCGGGAAGTACTGATATTCATAAAAAAAAAGTGTCTCATAAGTCAGAAATGGCTGGCCCTATAAATAGTGGTGACACTATAATAAACAAACACTATACACTATAATGTATGCAGTCAAATTGTCAACTCAACTCTCTGTGTACAAATATCAACAAAACTTACAGTAAAAGTCTCGTTTTAAAAATGCTTAGCAAACGTCAAATTGAACTATATATGTTAGAGACTATATTTTTAGTTCAATCAGCGTTTTGTCTGCGTATATATGTCAGAGTTGTCCGCGTGAAAACATGTATATGTATATATGTCAGTGTTGCATGGGGTATATCTATGCAATTGGCTGCCTATAGCCCCAAACATGGGCAGTAAAAGTGGACACAAAAATATATTAGCAACAATCATTGGAAACAATAAAAGAAAAGGAAGTTCACTCGATGAAATAAATTCCAATGTTTCACAAATATACACAAATAATACACAAATAATACACAAATAATACACAAATAATACACAAATAATACACACATATACACAAATAATACACAAATATACACAAATAATACACACATATACACAAATAATACACAAATAATACACACATATACACAAATAATACACAAATATACACAAATAATACACACATATACACAAATAATACACAAATATACACAAATAATACACACATATACACAAATAATACACAAATATACACAAATAATACACAAATAATACACAAATAATACACAAATATCCTCTATATCTATACAGTGTATAAAACAACAACGTCTTGGACCTTCATCATTATAGGTAGGTGGGTGGGGTAATATATATATAACAAGACTTCAAATGCTTCAAATGTGTATTAATATAATACTATACCTTGAAAATATTCTTTCAATACTTCCGGTCTCTCTGGCTGAAAATATAAAGTACATGTTTGAACAAAATGCTTAGGTTTTATAATAAACTGGTATAATACGCAGCAAACTATAGGGGAGCATGATCTTATACAGTATATCTTTCTTTCCACCTTTCATTTGTACGGGGGCCAACTCTGGAGAAATATCGTTCATAGTCGATCTGTTGTGGTGAAGAGGACCACACACATTTCCTGGCTAGAAACCAGTACTCAATTCTCCAACCGCTGCAATTCTCCAACATCTGCAATTCTCCGACCTCTGCAATTCTCCGACCTCTGAAATTCTCTGACCTCTGCAATTCTCCGACCTCTGCAATTCTCCAACCTCTGCAATTCTCCGACCTCTGCAATTCTCCTGCAATTCTCCAACCTCTGCAATTCTCCAATCTCTGCAATTCTCCTGCAATTCTCCAACCTCTGCAATTCTCCAACCTCTACAATTCTCCAACCACTGCAATTCTCCAACCTCTGCAAACGACTGACAATTTTCTTACACATCATTTAATCATTTGTCCCCGATAGGGATGGAACTAACAGCTCCTATGACTGCAGTGAAAAGCGAGTTCCTAAACAATGGCGTGCTAGACAACTCGGCCATGAAGGCCTGTTGTAAATTAAAATGTTGTTTGCCGCGGAGTTAACCTTGGTGAGCCATTGGTTGTCAAGTCATGTGTGATTTTGTTTTGATAAAATCGAAATAAGGATAAGCTTGACCCTTAAAATATGCCGAGAAGAAAGGCTAACTGACTCTGCCCAGTGTCCTCTATCCCGGTATATTCTAGTCCTCTATCTGGTATATTCTAGTCCTCTATCTGGTATATTCTAGTCCTCTATCCCGGTATATTCTAGTCCTCTATCCCAGTATATTCTAGTCCTCTATTTGGTATATTCTAGTCCTCTATCCCGGTATATTCTAGTCCCCTATCCCGGTATATTCTAGTCCTCTATCCTGGTATATTCTAGTCTCTATCCCGGTATATTCTAGTCCTCTATTTGGTATATTCTAGTCCTCTATCCCGGTATATTCTAGTCCTCTATCCTGGTATATTCTAGTCTCTATCCCGGTATATTCTAGTCCTCTATTTGGTATATTCTAGTCCTCTATCCCGGTATATTCTAGTCCTCTATTTGGTATATTCTAGTCCTCTATCCCGGTATATTCTAGTCCTCTATTTGGTATATTCTAGTCCTCTATTTGGTATATTCTAGTCCTCTATCCTGGTATATTCTAGTCCTCTATTTGGTATATTCTAGTCCTCTATCCTGGTATATTCTAGTCCTCTATTTGGTATATTCTAGTCCTCTATCCCGGTATATTCTAGTCCTCTATCCCGGTATATTCTAGTCCTCTATCCCGGTATATTCTAGTCCTCTATCCCGGTATATTCTAGTCCTCTATCCCAGTATATTCTAGTCCTCTATCTCGGTATATTCTAATCCTCTATCCCAGTATATTCTAGTCTCTATCCCGGTATATTCTAGTCCTCTATCCCGGTATATTCTAGTCCTCTATCCCAGTATATTCTAGTCCTCTATCCCGGTATATTCTAGTCCTCTATCCCAGTATATTCTAGTCCTCTATCCCGGTATATTCTAGTCCTCTATCCCGGTATATTCTAGTCCTCTATCCCGGTATATTCTAGTCCTCTATCCTGGTATATTCTAGTCTCTATCCCGGTATATTCTAGTCCTCTATTTGGTATATTCTAGTCCTCTATCCCGGTATATTCTAGTCCTCTATTTGGTATATTCTAGTCCTCTATCCCGGTATATTCTAGTCCTCTATTTGGTATATTCTAGTCCTCTATTTGGTATATTCTAGTCCTCTATCCCGGTATATTCTAGTCCTCTATTTGGTATATTCTAGTCCTCTATCCCGGTATATTCTAGTCCTCTATCCCGGTATATTCTAGTCCTCTATTTGGTATATTCTAGTCCTCTATCCCGGTATATTCTAGTCCTCTATCCCGGTATATTCTAGTCCTCTATCCCGGTATATTCTAGTCCTCTATCCTGGTATATTCTAGTCCTCTATCCCAGTATATTCTAGTCCTCTATCTCGGTATATTCTAATCCTCTATCCCAGTATATTCTAGTCTCTATCCCGGTATATTCTAGTCCTCTATCCCGGTATATTCTAGTCCTCTATCCCAGTATATTCTAGTCCTCTATCCCAGTATATTCTAGTCCTCTATCCCGGTATATTCTAGTCCTCTATCCCAGTATATTCTAGTCCTCTATCTCGGTATATTCTAGTCCTCTATCCCGGTATATTCTAGTCCTCTATCCCGGTATATTCTAGTCCTCTATCCCGGTATATTCTAGTCCTCTATCACGGTATATTCTAGTCCTCTATCCCGGTATATTCTAGTCCTCTATCCCGGTATATTCTAGTCCTCTATACTGGGGAAGTATGTGAGATGGTACAGGGGTCGCCAGATCGGACACAGACAGATGATTTTCCCCTGGTACCCCTACTATATACGCTGTCATCCGCGACAATGAGATAGATAAATAATGTTTATATTAACTTCACCTTTTCTAGTATAACCAAAACCCACAGCGATGAGGCACGGGTTATTGTAAATTCTAACATGACCCAGCTAATAACATACATACTTGCAGAGTAAAATCTACCTCGGGTTATTCTGCGATATACCTACCTTGAATTATGCTGCGCGCGCACCGTGTTTTGGCTATTCCATTTATACAATGCGTGTAAAGTTTTATGAATGAAAGTCACGTGATGTTTGTAAATACTACCGTGGGAATTCACAGAAGTGAGCTATTTTTAGAATCAGATAATCTCTTGTCCGTCTTGTTTTTCTGTTAAGTAACGTTTCAGTTACTATTCTGTACAGTTTTATTTGACAAAATAAATAAAATTATTAATCATTTACAACTTTTGTTCATTTATGTAGTAGATTGATATTTTCCATAAAAAATAACGTCATCACCCATTACGCGGGAGTTAATTTCGAAAGCCAAATGCAGCGGAGTAGCACAGCGTTTGAAGAATATACTCCTTTGATTGATTCTCGTCTAAAATTATTAGAAGTAAGTTGTGTTAGAATCGAAATAATAAGTATCAACTGTGGTATATCGCAGAATAACCCTCGTTTGTCGTTCTTATGCGTAGAAATATATCACTCAACTATATCATTTGACAGACATACTATATCATGTGACAGACATACTATATCATGTGACAGACATACTATATCATGTCACATACATACTATATCATGTGACATACTATATCATGTGACATACATACTATATCATGTGACATACATACTATATCATGTGACAGACATACTATATCATGTGACAGACATACTATATCATGTGACAGACATACTATATCATGTGACAGACATACTATGTCATGTGACAGACATACTATGTCATGTGACAGACATACTATGTCATGTGACAGACATACTATATCATGTGACAGACATACTATATCATGTGACAGACATACTATATCATGTGACAGACATACTATATCATGTCACATACATACTATATCATGTGACATACTATATCATGTGACATACATACTATATCATGTGACAGACATACTATATCATGTGACAGACATACTATATCATGTGACAGACATACTATATCATGTGACAGACATACTATATCATGTGACAGACATACTATATCATGTGACAGACATACTATGTCATGTGACAGATTTACTATATCATGTGACAGACATACTATATCATGTGACAGACATACTATATCATATGACATATATACTATATCATGTGACAGACACATGATATCATGTGACAGACATACTATATCATGTGACAGACATACTATATCATGTGACAGATTTACTATATCATGTGACAGACATACTATATCATGTGACAGACATACTATATCATGTGACATACATACTATATCATGTGACAGATTTACTATAGCATGTGACAGACATACTATATCATATGACAGACAACACTATATCATGTGACAGACATACTATATCATGTGACATACATACTATATCATGTGACAGACATACTATATCATGTGACTGACATACTATATCATGTGACAGACATACTATATCATGTGACAGACATAATATATCATGTGACAGACATACTCTATCATGTGACAGACATACTATATCATGTGACAGACTTACTATATCATGTGACAGACATACTATATCATGTGACAGACATACTATATCATGTGACAGACTTACTATATCATGTGACAGCCGGGACGGTAAGGCCAACGCACAAATCATCACCTTTTCTTCCACCACCCAGTACTTCATCTAAAATATATAAAGTCAAGAATTAAGGGAGCATCTGGAAAGAGACTCACTTACTATGTAACTTTTTCCCAATCCTAACTATTCCGGTTTGGAGGGGTTCCGTTTAGTGGGGTTCTGGTAGGGAGGGGTTCCGTTTAGGGGGACCTGGTATAGAGGGGTTCTGGCAGAGGGGTTCAGTTTAGGGGGACCTGGTATGGAGGGGTTCTGGTAGAGGGGGTTCCGTTTAGGGAGGTTCTGGTATAGAGGGGTTCAGATTAGGGGGACCTGATATGGAGAGGTTCTGGTAGAGGGGTTCCATTTAGGGAGGTTCTGGTATAAAGGGGTTCAGTTTAGGGGGACCTGGTATAGAGGGGTTCTGGTAGAGGGAGGTTCTAGTATAGAGGGGTTCTGGTAGAGGGGTTCAGTTTAGGGGGGTTCTGGTAGAGGGGTTCCATTTAGGGAGGTTCTAGTATAGAGGGGTTCTGTTTAGGGGGACCTGGTATAGAGGGGTTCTGGTAGAGGGAGGTTCTAGTATAGAGGGGTTCTGGTAGAGGGGTTCTGTTTAGGGGGGTTCTGGTAGAGGGGTTCCATTTAGGGAGGTTCTAGTATAGAGGGGTTCTGGTATGGAGGGGTTCCGCTTAGGGAGTTTCTGGTATAGAGGGGTTCTGGTATAGTGGGGTTTCCCAGTTATAATTTTGGTGTGCTCTACTTGTAAGTAACATATTTAACCACAACAATTAGGAACTGGGGGAGGGGGGGGGTACTGTTTCTGGATGCATTTGTGAGTGTGTGTGGACAGGGTAACTCACAAATGATGTTGATGGATTTTTATGACAATTTGTGAATATAAAGAGGGTTGGTTAATAATAAGAAATGATTTAATTTTGGGATAAATGTGTCTAAGCTTATGGCCCCGTGGTCAGGGTGGTTTATTTGGTTTAATCATATTTTATTGAATTTATCATACATGTACAGTAGCAGCAATACATAATACAACATTAAGTAATAACAAGTACAAAGCATGATAAAACAAAGGGTGCCTCCCTCGATAAGTATTTTATTGTACAATATATGATATATAGGTGGGCGTATTGTAAATTATGAGAAGTGATGTGTGTTATGTATGATTGTACTTCTAGAAATAGTGTTTGATTATCATCATCGGATAGCGATTCTATTCCATGAAGTAGTTTATGAGTACTGAGAGGGTGAAACAGGGTGGTCAGCAAAGTGTCCACTCCAATGGTTCTTGTGTTAAATACCAGAGTGTGGTTTTGTCTCTCTCTCCGAGTGCTATACTCCAGTTTGATATTGCTTTTGAGATTTCAATCTATTTCTGCCAGTACTTAAACATTTACTTACCATTAAATCTTTCAAGGTCATCTTTGTAGCTTTCCCTTCTTCAATCAGGCTCTTCATCTTGGCGGCAGCCTCCTTGGACTGTAAAATAACCAGTAACTAGGGCTTACCGGTAAGCTAGAGGGAGATAACGGAGAAATATTCTACCTCATCTTCCTCACTTCTCCATATTTTGGGCTCAGGTAGAACATTTACCATATAGGATACATAGAGGTCATTTAGCCGAGTCAACAAACTTACTCCCTATATTGAAGGTCTATCCCATATACATGTATTATGTTGTACATGTAGTACAGTGTGCCCATTGCTTATCAGCATTATGGAGATACAATGGGTATGTAGTACAATGTGTCCAATGCTTATCAGCAGTATGGAGATACAATGGGTGTGTAGTAAAGTGTACCTATTGCTTATCAGCAGTATGGAGATACAATGGGTATGTAGTACAGTGTACATATTGCTTATCAGCATTATGGAGATACAATGGGTATGTAGTACAGTGTACCTATTGCTTATCAGCAGTATGGAGATACAATGGGTATGTAGTACAATGTGCCTATTGCTTATCAGCAGTATGGAGATACAATGGGTATGTAGTACAGTGTGCCTATTGCTTATCAGCAGTATGGAGATACAATGGGTATGTAGTACAGTGTGTCCAATGCTTATCAGCAGTATGGAGATACAATAGGTATGTAGTACAGTGTACCTATTGCTTATCAGCATTATGGAGATACAATGGGTATGTTGTACAGTGTACCTATTGCTTATCAGCAGTATGGAGATACAATGGGTATGTAGTACAGTGTGCCTATTGCTTATCAGCATTATGGAGATACAATGAGTATGTAGTACAGTGTGCCTATTGCTTATCAGCAGTATGGAGATACAATGGGTATGTAGTACAGTGTGCCTATTGCGTATGAGCAGTATGGAGATACAAGGGGTATGTAGTACAGTGTGCCTATTGCTTATCAGCAGTATGGAGATACAAGGGGTATGTAGTACAGTGTGCCTATTGCTTATCAGCATTATGGAGATAACATGAGTAATGGGCACATTCTATTGTGGAATAAAGGGTTACCCCCGGGAAATTGAAACGCTAGCACAACTAGAACTATGAAAACTAAAACTATGAAAACTAGAACTATCAATTAGAACTATCAAAACTAGAACTATCAAAACTAGAACTATCAAAACTAGAACTATCAAAACTAGAACTATCAAAACTAGAACTATCAATTAGAACTATCAAAACTAGAACTACTAAAACTAGAACTATCAAAACTAGAACTATCAATTAGAACTATCAAAACTAGAACTATCAAAACTAGAACTATCAATTAGAACTATCAAAACTAGAACTACTAAAACTAGAACTATCAAAACTAGAACTATCAATTAGAACTATCAAAACTAGAACTATCAAAACTAGAACTATCAATTATAACTATCAAAACTAGAACTATCAAAACTAGAACTATCAATTAAAACTATCAAAACTAGAACTATCAAAACTAGAACTATCAAAACTAGAACTATCAAAACTAGAACTATCAATTAGAACTATCAATTAGAACTATCAAAACTAGAACTACTAAAACTAGAACTATCAAAACTAGAACTATCACTGAATGTGACAGATATTCCTACAACACCACTAAACTATATATTTTAAAGCACATACATTGTCCGATTTTCTCCAAGTAAACAATTATAGCAATAGTGAAGATAAACCACAATATACAAAGTGGAAGCTCATGGGTGCATTGGATGTGGTGTCCGTTTCGTGGTCAAGACATTGTGAGTTTGAGCCCCTTCAGAACCATGGAGATGGTGTCCTTAAACCAGACTCTAAGTGCACATTGCCTCTCTCTGATGATGTTGGATTGGATTGCACCACATGATATGTTGGATTGTACTACATGATATGTTGGATTGTTGGATTGCACCACATGATATGTTGGATTGCACCACATGATATGTTGGATTGTACTACATGATATGTTGGATTGTTGGATTGCACCACATGATATGTTGGATTGCACCACATGATATGTTGGATTGTACTACATGATATGTTGGATTGTTGGATTGCACCACATGATATGTTGGATTGCACCACATGATATGTTGGATTGTACTACATGATATGTTGGATTGTTGGATTGCACCACATGATATGCTGGATTGTACTACATGATATGTTGGATTGTACTACATGATATGTTGGATTGCACCACATGATATGTTGGATTGCACCACATGATATGTTGGATTGTACTACATGATATGTTGGATTGTTGGATTGCACCACATGATATGTTGGATTGTACTACATGATATGTTGGATTGTACTACATGATATGTTGGATTGTACCACATGATATGTTGGATTGTACCACATGATATGTTGGATTGTACTACATGATATGTTGGATTGTTGGATTGCACCACATGATATGTTGGATTGCACCACATGATATGTTGGATTGCACCACATGATATGTTGGATTGTACCACATGATATGTTGGATTGTACTACATGATATGTTGGATTGCACCACATGATATGTTGGATTGTTGGATTGCACCACATGATATGCTGGATTGTACTACATGATATGTTGGATTGTACTACATGATATGTTGGATTGTACTACATGATATGTTGGATTGTTGGATTGCACCACATGATATGCTGGATTGTACTACATGATATGTTGGATTGTACTACATATGTTGGATTGCACCACATGATATGTTGGATTGCACCACATGATATGTTGGATTGTACTACATGATATGTTGGATTGTTGGATTGCACCACATGATATGTTGGACTGTACTACATGATATGTTGGATTGTACTACATGATATGTTGGATTGTACCACATGATATGTTGGATTGTACCACATGATATGTTGGATTGTACTACATGATATGTTGGATTGTACTACATGATATGTTGGATTGTACCACATGATATGTTGGATTGTACTACATGATATGTTGGATTGTTGGATTGCACCACATGATATGTTGGATTGTACCACATGATATGTTGGATTGTACTACATGATATGTTGGATTGTTGGATTGCACCACATGATATGTTGGATTGCACCACATGATATGTTGGATTGTACCACATGATATGTTGGATTGTACTACATGATATGTTGGATTGCACCACATGATATGTTGGATTGTTGGATTGCACCACATGATATGTTGGATTGCACCACATGATATGTTGGATTGCACCACATGATATGTTGGATTGCACCACATGATATGCTGGATTGTAGCATGGTGGTTTACTGTTGTTGCACCAGGGAGGAATTTCACCTTAGTTTTATTCTCTTTTAGATGAGCGACTATAGCAGCAATGTGCCGTGCAATCTCCTCCCTCCTCGTCTCCAAGCGCTGCTTCTCCTTCTCTAGCTCCACAAATACGTTGTAATCTCTCATCTAAAACATATAAACCACTAGCATGAGACAGCATTAAAGCCCATTTGTTTACCAGCATGAAACAGTGTTATAGCCCATGTGTTTACCAGCATGAAACAGCGTTAAAGCCCATATGTTTACCAGCATGAGACAGTGTTAAAGCCCATATGTTTACCAACATGAGACAGCGTTAAAGCCCATGTGTTTACTAGCATGAGACAGTGTTAAAGCCCATGTGTTTACTAGCATGAGACAGTGTTAAAGCCTATGTGTTTACTAGCATGAGACAGTGTTAAAGCCTATGTGTTTACCAGCATGAGACAGCGTTAAAGCCCATGTGTTTACTAGCATGAGACAGTGTTAAAGCCCATATGTTTACTAGCATGAGACAGCGTTAAAGCCCATGTGTTTACCAGCATGAGACAGCGTTAAAGCCCATATGTTTACTAGCATGAGACAGTGTTAAAGCCCATGTGTTTACTAGCATGAGACAGTGTTAAAGCCTATGTGTTTACTAGCATGAGACAGTGTTAAAGCCTATGTGTTTACCAGCATGAGACAGCGTTAAAGCCCATTTGTTTACTAGCATGAGACAGTGTTAAAGCCCATGAGTTTACTAGCATGAGACAGCGTTAAAGCCCATGTGTTTACCAGCATGAGACAGTGTTAAAGCCCATGTGTTTACTAGCATGAGACAGTGTTAAAGCCTATGTGTTTACCAGCATGAGACAGTGTTAAAGCCCATATGTTTACTAGCATGAGACAGTGTTAAAGCCCATGTGTTTACTAGCATGAGACAGCGTTAAAGCCCATGTGTTTACCAGCATGAGACAGCGTTAAAGCCCATGTGTTTACTAGCATGAGACAGTGTTAAAGCCCATGTGTTTACTAGCATGAGACAGTGTTAAAGCCTATGTGTTTACTAGCATGAGACAGTGTTAAAGCCTATGTGTTTACCAGCATGAGACAGTGTTAAAGCCCATTTGTTTACTAGCATGAGACAGTGTTAAAGCCCATGAGTTTACTAGCATGAGACAGCGTTAAAGCCCATGTGTTTACCAGCATGAGACAGTGTTAACGCCCATGTGTTTACTAGCATGAGACAGTGTTAAAGCCTATGTGTTTACCAGCATGAGACAGTGTTAAAGCCCATATGTTTACTAGCATGAGACAGTGTTAAAGCCCATGTGTTTACCAGCATGAGACAGTGTTAAAGCCCATGTGTTTACTAGCATGAGACAGTGTTAAAGCCCATTTGTTTACTAGCATGAGACAGTGTTAAAGCCCATTTGTTTACTAGCATGAGACAGTGTTAAAGCCCATTTGTTTACTAGCATGAGACAGTGTTAAAGCCAATTTGTTTACTAGCATGAGACAGTGTTAAAGCCCATATGTTTACCAGCATGAAACAGTGTTAAAGCACCATTAGTTTACCAGCATGAAACAGTGTTAAAGCCCATGTGTTTACCAGCATGAGACAGTGTTAAAGGGAATTTAAGCCCATGTGTTTACCAGCATGAGACAGTGTTAAAGCCCATGTGTTTACCAGTATGAGACAATGTTAAAGCCCATGTGTTTACCAGCATGAGACAGTGTTAAAGCTCATGTGTTTACCAGCATGAGACAGTGTTAAAACCTATGTGTTTAATAGCACAGTTTGCTATAAAATATTTGGGTCAGGAATAATTTTCAAGTTCTTTTCTGTCTGCTGTCAATATTGAAAACGACAGGCATTACAAATTCATTAGAACAAACTACTAGTAGTACCAATATTTTACATATTGGATCTGTTTTCAAGAGGCTTATATCTCACTTAAAACATACATTTATATAACAAGATTCACCTAATTAAAATTGTTAATTTAGTACATGAACGTGTAGGATTTAATATACATGTATAATACTTTGAAAGCAGTCCAATAATAATAATGGACTGCAAGTAGGCCTACAAAGGTATGAGGTCACGGCAGTGTTTTAAGGACAATTAAAATGAAATTCCATGACACATTTCCAGAGTTTACAAATAAGAAAAACACATTAATGAGTTGTCACATGTTACAATCATTTGAATTATTAATATCCAATATTTGGCCCAGCATGCAGAGTTAATATTAGCCTGGGAAAAGGCGTCGATATATTTTGCCTGGTCAGTCAAATAAATATATTTTAACACCGAGACTATTAATTGGGCAGTATTGAGTTTCTGATCATGTCATTTTGCCAGAATTTAAAAAGTGAAAAATCGACAGACTGGCACCCAGGCTAAGTTAATATCTGTAGCAATTGTCTAATGCTTACCAATTGATCAACATCGATGTTCAAGCCTCGCAAATGTAGATTGGACTTTAGTTCCTCCAAATTATCTAGCCGGTCTACAAGGTCATGATCAAACTGGAAATCTGATGAAGCATTCAAATCTACATCACTGACAAAGAGAGATGAGCTATTATGTCTGAATTGTGCTGCATTTTGAACTGACTGCACCAAGTTTAGTGTTGAATATTCTGCTGCTCTAGCTTTCTCTGATCTATGTTGTGACAGTGTAGCATATACTCTTGCATAGTCTACATCGTGTTTCCATACCGACAGTTTGGATGTTAAATATGCATATGTCAACGGTCTAGATATGGACAAACAGCTGATCTTCGGTGCAGGGAACAGTTTCAGCAAGGAATTCATTTTATACTAATGTTATGAACGATATTTCCAGCTTGTCTTCACCAAATAAACCCTGAAATACATATAGATCTATCAACATTAATACTTATGAATGATATGATACATTACGTTTTCCTTCATTCCAATGCCAGTCTAGCCTCTATTACTGTTATTTCCTTGTATTTATATATAACATTAGAAACAGCATAGACAATATAATTCTACAATAAGGCCGCTACCAAAGTTTTATGGAAAGAAATTTACATAAGCTCTCAGCTTCTTTTCCTATCCATTTCAAATATCCTGTGTATTGTTTATATATATATTGAATGAACTGAATAAAATATGTTTAAACTAAGTGGAAGTATGGGGCGGTATGTGATTGACAAACTTGAACATTGGAACAAGTCCAAGACAGGTCGTCAGATTCATAAATGGAGACTACACCACCAAATCAATAGTGTGTGTCAGTCGCATGTTACCGTGACCTCAGGCTCCAATCCCTCCAGGACAAAAGGAAGGCGAATGAATTGGCTGATATTCTTCTTCTAGGTGGTCAAGGGGCTGGTGTCAGCCCTGTCATGGTGGTCATAAGAGTGACAACTATATTGAACATCAAACCACAAATCATTCAAGATGCATTATTCCAGTACATTGCAAAACGATCCAGCATAGACACTATTTCTTTCATCAAACTAAATAGCGTTGCATGCATGGATACAGTTACCAGCTTCAGAACAGCTGTCAACAAGTGGGTCAAATAGTATTCCGTTCTCTCTCCTGTTGCGTTGACGCTGAAAAACCGCAATAACATTAAGGTCAGACGGTGTTATTGATATAGTGGTCTGGGATTGGTTGAAAAAGTGTAGGGAAGCCCTTAAGAGTTATTGATACATGAACTGATTGGCTGAGTAGGTATTGTCACAAATAGTGAACATGACTTCTAAATATTAAAATACAATATATGAGCTGCATTTTGGAATATTTAAAAATATTTGCAGACAATATGGTGACAAATAAACAGCATATTATAAATGCAGGTGTCAGTGCAACATTCACCACTAAATTACCTTCAGAGTAGGGGTGGGGTGCCTTTAGTGGGAAATAAAAAAACGCAATCGGTCAACCCCATTGATATTTTCCTGTGGCTCAAAGGCCAGTCTGTTGAAAACTACTGTCTTTTGTGCCAAACTATTTTGGGGGAAATATAATGGCACTGTATGTTATAATGGTGACCTATGGAAATTGCAATAGCGGTGTCTGACCTAAATTATCACGATCTCCTCTAATTTATTGGTCGCGAAAATATATGTTAAATGCAATTTATGTACTAAATATTACAAATAGGGAATTGACAACTTCGAATAATAATGAGGTAGGTTGCATAAACATACTAGCCATGTGATATATTTAAATGTTGTTCTAGTATACTGATAATTAATGAGAATCTAAATAAATAATCTGCATCGCCACAGAGCTTATACCTTTTCGGAAACCTTCGGTGTGTTTCGTTAGCCTAGATGTAAGCTTCCAATTGTCCGGAGTATGTGGATTTCCCCACATCTAAATATAGATTCAATAGGCGTGGAAAATAAACGTGGAAAATATGTCTTTGTCAATTTTAGTCGAATTTGGGTAATATATCAATCTCCTTAACTATATGTGGCGTCCGTGGTCCAATGTCGGATTTGGAATCGAACAGTCCCGGGTTCGATACTCGCTAAGTCCACGTATATAGTGTCATTGAGCAGCATGGCAACTCGCACACATTGCTTAGTACTTGTTAACTGCTTAGGTCGGCTAAGTCTGCCATTGAAAACATGTCTAGGTAACCGCATGGGGTTTGCCATTAATGGAACATACATACATACAGGCGAGTTCTAACAATGGCATGCTAGACCACTCTGTCATTGAGGCTCGCTCCATATTTTTCCATTTATGTCAAACCACTTAATGTTATAAAGCTTTTCTTTTATAAAGATTTACTCAGCTGAACAAATCAGAAGCTTGAGACGGAGTTTGAAATTGGTTTGTTTTTGGGTTTAGACTGGGGGTGTCAAATCCTTTCAAGTGAGGAAGCTATCCAGCTGGCTTGCAGAAGATCGGTGATTCTACCCGGGTGCTCGTACGTACCTGAAATATTGCTCGGAGGCACCCGGGATCTTCCTCCACCAATCATACATGTTGCTGGAAACCATATGACCTAACCTGTTGGTGCGACATTAAACCTCAAAAACAAATAAAAGTTGGTTTTAATAGTCCACTGAATCAACCTTGGATAGTAGACTTTAAGTTTGTTGTGTGCAGTACAGTACATTGTATTTCTATCTTGTGCAGTACAGTACATTGTATTTCTATCTTGTGCAGTACAGTACATTGTATTTCTATCTTGTGCAGTATAGTACATTGTATTTCTATCTTGTGCAGTACAGTACATTGTATTTCTATCTTGTGCAGTACAGTACATTGTATTTCTATCTTGTGCAGTACAGTACATTGTATTTCTATCTTGTGCAGTACAGTACAGTGTATTTCTATCTTGTGCAGTACAGTACATTGTATTTCTATCTTGTGCAGTACAGTACAGTGTATTTCTATCTTGTGCAGTACAGTACAGTGTATTTCTATCTTGTGCAGTACAGTACATTGTATTTCTATCTTGTGCAGTACAGTACAGTGTATTTCTATCTTGTGCAGTACAGTACAGTGTATTTCTATCTTGTGCAGTACAGTACATTGTATTTCTATCTTGTGCAGTACAGTACATTGTATTTCTATCTTGTGCAGTACAGTACATTGTATTTCTATCTTGTGCAGTACAGTGTATTTCTATCTTGTGCAGTACAGTACAGTGTATTTCTATCTTGTGCAGTACAGTACATTGTATTTCTATCTTGTGCAGTACAGTACATTGTATTTCTATCTTGTGCAGTACAGTACATTGTATTTCTATCGTGTGCAGTACAGTACATTGTATTTCTATCTTGTGCAGTACAGTACAGTGTATTTCTATCTTGTGCAGTACAGTACATTGTATTTCTATCTTGTGCAGTACAGTACATTGTATTTCTATCTTGTGCAGTACAGTACATTGTATTTCTATCTTGTGCAGTACAGTACATTGTATTTCTATCTTGTGCAGTACAGTACAGTGTATTTCTATCTTGTGCAGTACAGTACATTGTATTTCTATCTTGTGCAGTACAGTACAGTGTATTTCTATCTTGTGCAGTACAGTACAGTGTATTTCTATCTTGTGCAGTACAGTACATTGTATTTCTATCTTGTGCAGTACAGTACAGTGTATTTCTATCTTGTGCAGTACAGTACAGTGTATTTCTATCTTGTGCAGTACAGTACATTGTATTTCTATCTTGTGCAGTACAGTACATTGTATTTCTATCTTGTGCAGTACAGTACATTGTATTTCTATCTTGTGCAGTACAGTACAGTGTATTTCTATCTTGTGCAGTACAGTACAGTGTATTTCTATCTTGTGCAGTACAGTACATTGTATTTCTATCTTGTGCAGTACAGTACAGTGTATTTCTATCTTGTGCAGTACAGTACATTGTATTTCTATCTTGTGCAGTACAGTACATTGTATTTCTATCTTGTGCAGTACAGTACAGTGAATTTCTATCTTGTGCAGTACAGTACAGTGTATTTCTATCTTGTGCAGTACAGTACAGTGTATTTCTATCTTGTGCAGTACAGTACAGTGTATTTCTATCTTGTGCAGTACAGTACATTGTATTTCTATCTTGTGCAGTACAGTACTTTGTATTTCTATCTTGTGCAGTACAGTACAGTGTATTTCTATCTTGTGCAGTACAGTACAGTGTATTTCTATCTTGTGCAGTACAGTACAGTGTATTTCTATCTTGTGCAGTACAGTACAGTGTATTTCTATCTTGTGCAGTACAGTACATTGTATTTCTATCTTGTGCAGTACAGTACATTGTATTTCTATCTTGTGCAGTACAGTACAGTGTATTTCTATCTTGTGCAGTACAGTACATTGTATTTCTATCTTGTGCAGTACAGTACATTGTATTTCTATCTTGTGCAGTACAGTACAGTGTATTTCTATCTTGTGCAGTACAGAACAGTGTATTTCTATCTTGTGCAGTCCAGTACAGTGTATTTCTATCTTGTGCAGTACAGTACATTGTATTTCTATCTTGTGCAGTACAGTACAGTGTATTTCTATCTTGTGCAGTACAGTACATTGTATTTCTATCTTGTGCAGTACAGTACATTGTATTTCTATCTTGTGCAGTACAGTACAGTGTATTTCTATCTTGTGCAGTACAGTACAGTGTATTTCTATCTTGTGCAGTACAGTACAGTGTATTTCTATCTTGTGCAGTACAGTACATTGTATTTCTATCTTGTGCAGTACAGTACATTGTATTTCTATCTTGTGCAGTACAGTACAGTGTATTTCTATCTTGTGCAGTACAGTACAGTGTATTTCTATCTTGTGCAGTACAGTACAGTGTATTTCTATCTTGTGCAGTACAGTACAGTGTATTTCTATCTTGTGCAGTACAGTACAGTGTATTTCTATCTTGTGCAGTACAGTACATTGTATTTCTATCTTGTGCAGTACAGTACATTGTATTTCTATCTTGTGCAGTACAGTACATTGTATTTCTATCTTGTGCAGTACAGTACATTGTATTTCTATCTTGTGCAGTACAGTACATTGTATTTCTATCTTGTGCAGTACAGTACAGTGTATTTCTATCTTGTGCAGTACAGTACATTGTATTTCTATCTTGTGCAGTACAGTACATTGTATTTCTATCTTGTGCAGTACAGTACATTGTATTTCTATCTTGTGCAGTACAGTACATTGTATTTCTATTGTGCAGTACAGTACAGTGTATTTCTATCTTGTGCAGTACAGTACAGTGTACGTCTATCTGTTACAGAGGTGGAGCTGAGCTGTTGTTTGATAAAATAAAAAAACACAAGGTGACTCTCCCTGCACAAGAAACTAAATGTAAGTGTTTACATAGTTCATTTCCACGTTTATAAGCATGTGGTTACATAGTTCATTTACACGTTTATAAGCATGTGGTTACATAGTTCATTTCCACATTTATAAGCATGTGGTTACATAGTTCATTTACACGTTTGTAAGCATGTGGTTTTGTACTTTCCATCCTGGGTCCATGCTGCTTCCAATTCAGTAGTGGGGCGACCATCCCCTACCCAGCGGGTCCTCAGGTGGCAGATAGGGGAAACGGCCCTCAGATATGGGGGTTAGCTGTGAATCAAATAAGCAGTCCCGGACCATATGGCGGTGTTACCTACCAGGACGGGGCAGGATAGCACATGTCAAAGCTACTCCTATTAAATACTCCACGTGTCCCACAACGGGTGCATCAGGCGAACATATGGACCGCCTTAAAAGTCCTAGCCTAAGGGTGAGGTAACCCCAACAGAAACTTCGAATGCTGAAGCCGGAAGTACTGGGCCGCACGGCGCATTCTAATAAACCACGGTACTACGCATAACGCAACATGAATCACAATGACAGAAAGAGTAAACCGAGATGGTGCTGGACCTGTGAAGACCCGCCAGGCAGGTACAGTGCCGGGTTCCATACCTCGAAGGAACCCATCCTTAGCTACTGGAGGTCACCCTAAGCCGCCCTGTGGAGCCAGGGGACGGCGAAGGACAGCTACTGGCCGAAACGTGAATCAGAAACCTCTTGTGCTCATGCAGTGGAATGCTGAAGGAGTCTTTAACAAAAAGACTGAACTTGAGCAAGTACTACAGGACAAAGAGGTAAGTGTTTGCTGCCTACAGGAAACACACCTGAACAAAGACAAGACGTTCAAAGTACGAGGCTACCAGTGCCTCCGAGCAGACCGACAAGACAGACACAAGGGTGGTGTGCTCACTCTAATCCGGAACAACATCAATGTGAGCGAAGTGAACACCTACCTTGAAGGAGCAGAATACCAGGAGTTCAAGATCAAGATCAAATCAACTGAGATGAACCTCGTCAACTACTACTGCCCAAATGACAAAGCCCTTGCCCTTGACACTATTGGAGTTTCAAACAGTCGATGCATGGTTGTTGGTGACTTCAATAGTCATTCCCAGAGTTGGGGATATGCACAGTCTGATAGGCGTGGGGATGAAGTGGAGGACTGGCAGGATGAGCACAACTTGATTCTCGTCAACCAGCCCTATGATGTACCAACCTTCTACTCTAGGCGATGGCACACTACTACCTCTCCAGATCTAGCATTCTGCACAGAGGACATTCAGAAAGGTACGGTTAGAGAAGTTGGCGATCAACTTGGTGGAAGTGACCACAAACCAGTGTTCCTCACACTCAGCAGTGAAGTGATACAGACAGACCATCCCTACCCTAGATGGAACTACAAGAAAGCCAAGTGGAGTCTCTATGCTATTCGGTCCAATTCTCTTACTCGAGGCATACAGGTACAAGGAAGAGATGTTAACAACGTGGTGAAAGAGTTCAACAGCTGCATACTCAAAGCTGCCCATGAAACCATACCTAGAGGTGCGAGAAGAGAATACAAGCCCTACTGGACCAATTAGTTGCAGACCCTCCAAGATGAACTCACTGAAGCAAGGAACAGGGCAGAAGAACAGCCATCACAAGAAAACCATGAACAACTTCAGAAAGCAAAGGCACAGTTTCAAAAATCTAAACTGGAAGCTACACGACGAAGTTGGAGGGAGAAAACTGCTGCCCTGAACCTTGAGAAGGATGGGAGGAAGTTGTGGAGGCTCACGAAACAGCTAAATGAAGAAGAAAATAACAGACAGAAAATCACGTTGGATGAGGATGGGAAACTGTTGACCGGCAAAGAGACTGCAGACTGTCTCGCCAAAGCCTACCAGAAAGAGGGCAACATCAAAGTCACACGCCAACAGCAAAGAGAGGCACGGAAAGAACAGAAGGATAGAAGTAAAACGCATACGGAACAAGACTCCATGAAACTTCCACTTACATACCAGGAACTGTACACAGCACTCAGACAACTGAAAAAGAGGAAGTCACCTGGACCAGATGGAATCTCCAATGAGATGCTAACTCATCTTGGATGCTCAGCCATGCTGAAACTTCTTGACATCTTCAATCTTAGCTGGAAAGAAGGCATAGTTCCGCAGATCTGGAAGGAAGCCAATGTTATCCCAATCTACAAGAACGGCAAGGATAGAAAGAAAGCTTCCAGCTATCGCCCTATTAGTCTCACTAGCTGTGTGGTCAAGACAATGGAGAGGATAGTTAACAAGATACTCATGTGGTACCTTGAGACAGAAAACCTCCTATCCAAGGAACAAGCAGGATTCCGACAGTTCAGATGCACAGAGGACCAGGCAACATACCTCGCTCAGGAAGTTGAGGATGCATTCCAAGGCCAGAAGGTAGTTTTTGCAACCTGGATAGACCTCCAGAAGGCTTTTGACAAAGTCTGGACTGATGGGCTGCTGGTCAAGATGCAATGATGCGGAATTGCCGACAAGATGCTCCGATGGACCAAATCCTTCCTACACAATCGCAGAGCCAGAGTACTTGTTGACAACCAGAAGAGCAAGAAATTCCTCATCCGACATGGTGTTCCTCAAGGAGGAGTGATCTCGCCTACGCTGTTCCTCATCTTCATCGATGACTTGCTTGCAGAGTTGCCACATGGTATCAAAGCAGCACTCTATGCTGACGACTTGGTCATGTGGTGTGTTGAAGAATATGCAACGACTGCCACATACAGAATGCAGATGGCCGCAGACAAGCTCACAGCATGGGCAGAAGACTAGTGCATCTCTATTAATAAGGAGAAGTCGTCAACCACACTCTTCACACTTTCCACCAAACAGAAAGCTGGAACCATCAAAGTCGGTGGAACTGCCTTGAAGACGGACAACGAGCCAACATACTTGGGGGTGACATTTGACAGACGGCAGACATGGAAGCCACATATCCAGAAAGCAGAGGCCAAAGCCAAGCGCAAACTTGCAATCCTTCGGAAGCTTGCTGGCACCACATGGGGTGCCAATGATCACATCCTGAAGACTATATACCAAGGTGTGGTCAGGCCTCACCTGGAATATGGATCCACCGCCTGGACATCATCAGCCAAGACCAACCAACAGACACTCGACAAGGTTCAGAACAAGGCTCTCAGGCTGATCACATGTGCAATGAAGAGCACTCCAATCAAGGCTATGGAGAAAATTACGTCCATCCAGCCACTGCAAGAACGTCGCGACACAAGAATTCTTCTACAGACAGAGAAGTTTCGATGTCAGGAAGAACAACCGATGAAGCAGAGAGTTGAGGCACTAACGAAGAATCGTCTAAAGCGAAGCAGTTTCATCCACCAGTCCAAGAAGCTTGCTCGAAAGCACACCAGCCATCTCCCAGCCAAGACATTGCCTCTAACGCCATTTCTATCCAAGCCATGGTTGACTAGCGATGAATCCAAGGTTACCATCTGCAGTACAATCCCATACATGACATCCAGAGATAGACAACATGATGACGTCAAACGTGCCCTCACACTAGCACACATCGACAAAAGTTATCCTGGAGAAGCATGGCTACAAGTCTACACAGATGGTTCAGCCACAAGAGCAGTAGCAAACGGAGGAGCAAGCGTGTATGTCCGACACCCAGATGGACACACACAGTCAGTTGCTCTACCTACTGGAGTACACTGCAGCAACTATGGGGCAGAAGTACAGGCCCTTGAAACAGCAGCATCTCTAGTACACAACACTGTAGAGTGTGCCCAGGTTGTCTTCCTGACTGATGCGCTCTCAGTTCTGGATGCCCTGTCTAACAACAAAGAACCCCACCTGATGGAAGCCCTTCGAACAGTCAGCGTATCTAAAAGAACTGTCCTCCAGTGGGTACCTGCACACAGGCATTCCTGGCAATGAAGCCGCTGACCAGCTTGCCAAGCAAGGTTCTACCGAGACGCAACCAGACAAAGATTTGACTTACAAGGAGAAATGCACCATAATCAAATCTGCATCAAAGCCAACAGTCGAGAAGGATGACTACCACCTTCTCACCAGACAGGAGCAAGTCACGATATTCCGGCTTAGAACAGGGCATAACCGCCTGAACTTCCATATGTGTCGGAAGCTTGGACTAGCTCCATCAACTGCCTGCAGCTGCAATGTAGGGGACCAGACTGCAGAACACATCCTCCAAGAGTGTCCCAATCTTCATGGGCTGAGGAAAACAACCTGGCCAACAGATACTTCTCTCCAGACGAAGTTACATGGCTGCCGGGAGGATCTGAGGAGGACGGCCCATTTCGTGTTTGCTGCCGGCTTGTCCATGTGATTCGCGAACGACAAGAAGAAGAAGTACTTTCCATCCATCATCAGTATGGACATCTCGTGCTAACTTGAAACATGTTGATGAAATTAGTACGAAATATCAGTTTGAAGTCTATAGTTGCGTGTGTCATGGGGCACGTTCCAATCCAGTAACTTTTCACAGAGTAACATTCTGTTTGAAGTTTTCAAATGCTTTTAGGCTTTCCTAATCTTATAAGTAAATTTATGAAAAAATATATTTTAGCTTGATTGCGAAACAAGTTCTTACAATGCTAGATTACTCGTGGAATCCATTGCCTTGAGGGAGAGAGAAGAAGCAATGTGGATCCAATAGTCTTAACTAGCAGCCTAAGGACATTGTGGAAGTCGTTATAGCGCAGTGGTAGAACATTTGTTTCATGTGCGAAAGGCCTCGAGTTCGCGCCCCACAGGAGCCATTACGATTGTGCCCTTAGGCAAGGCATTTAAATTCCACGTTGCCTCTTCTCTCTCCCTCGCGGTAATGATTTCCATCAGGAATGAGGTCACGAGAGTGATTAATATAAGTTATA
The DNA here is from genome assembly GCA_014843695.1 of Archivesica marissinica. Taxonomy (NCBI): domain Eukaryota; kingdom Metazoa; phylum Mollusca; class Bivalvia; order Venerida; family Vesicomyidae; genus Archivesica; species Archivesica marissinica. The sequence continues at coordinate 34,539,042 of CM026400.1, read as the reverse complement.
AGAACTTGTTTCGCACTCCAGCTAAAATAAATTTGTATTATGAGGTGTACATCGTATCCATTATACCACGGAGGCTGCAAGAATATAAGATTTAGTGATGAAGGAGCAAGTAAATGTGTATAATATTAGTACAAAATTAATTTAGATAAATCTGGTGACACTGATATGGAAATTAGCGTCCATGGCCGAGTGGTTAATTCGATGGACTGATAATCAATTTTCCATCAATGTTGTGATATTCCACCAATGACAGAATAACGGCCGCATGAAACTATATGACCCACAGTTCCAAGTGCCCGGTATTCTGCTGTCGTAACTTTACGGTTGGTCGGTATTCTGCTTACGGTTGGTCGTATTCTGCTTACGGTTGGTCGGTATTCTGCTTACGGTTGGTCGGTATTCTGCTTATGGTTGGTCGGTATTCTGCTGTTGTAACTTTATGGTTGGTCGGTATTCTGCTTACGGTTGGTCAGTATTCTGCTATCGTAACTTTACGGTTGGTTGGTATTCTGCTATCGTAACTTTACGGTTGGTCGGTATTCTGCTGTTGTAACTTTACGGTTGGTCGGTATTCTGCTGTTGTAACTTTATGGTTGGTTGGTATTCTGCTGTTATAACTTTACGGTTGGTCAGTATTCTGCTATCATAATTTTACGGTTGGTCATTATTCTGCTATCATAACTTTACGGTTGGTCAGTATTCTGCTATCGTAACTTTACGGTTGGTCGGTATTCTGCTGTTGTAACTTTATGGTTGGTCGGTATTCTGCTTACGGTTGGTCAGTATTCTGCTATCGTAACTTTACGGTTGGTTGGTATTCTGCTATCGTAACTTTACGGTTGGTCGGTATTCTGCTGTTGTAACTTTATGGTTGGTCGGTATTCTGCTGTTGTAACTTTATGGTTGGTTGGTATTCTGCTGTTATAACTTTACGGTTGGTCAGTATTCTGCTATCATAATTTTACGGTTGGTCATTATTCTGCTATCGTAACTTTACGGTTGGTCGGTATTCTGCTATCGTAACTTTACGGTTGGTCGGTATTCTGCTGTTGTAACTTTATGGTTGGTCGGTATTCTGCTATCGTAACTTTAAGGTTGGTCGGTATTCTGCTGTCGTAACTTTACGGTGGTCGGTATTCTGCTATCGTAACTTTACGGTTGGTCGGTATTCTGCTATTGTAACTTTACGCTTGGTCGGTATTCTGCTATCGTAACTTTACGGTTGGTCGGTATTCTGCTGTCGTAACTTTACGGTTGGTCGGTATTCTGCTGTTGTAACTTTACGGTTGGTCGGTATTCTGCTATCGTAACTTTACGGTTGGTCGGTATTCTGCTGTTGTAACTTTATGGTTGGTCGGTATTCTGCTGTTGTAACTTTATGGTTGGTCGGTATTCTGCTATTGTAACTTTACGGTTGGTCGGTATTCTGCTTACGGTTGGTCAGTATTCTGCTGTTGTAACTTTACGGTTGGTCGGTATTCTGCTATCGTAACTTTACGGTTGGTCGGTATTCTGCTGTTGTAACTTTATGGTTGGTCGGTATTCTGCTGTTGTAACTTTATGGTTGGTCGGTATTCTGCTTACGGTTGGTCAGTATTCTGCTATCGTAACTTTACGGTTGGTCGGTATTCTGCTGTTGTAACTTTATGGTTGGTCGGTATTCTGCTGTTGTAACTTTATGGTTGGTCGGTATTCTGCTGTTGTAACTTTATGGTTGGTCGGTATTCTGCTGTCGTAACTTTACGGTTGGTCGGTATTCTGTTATCATAACTTTATGGTTGGTCGGTATTCTGCTATCGTAACTTTACGGTTGGTCGGTATTCTGTTATCATAACTTTACGGTTGGTCGGTGCTGTTGTAACTTTACGGTTGGTCGGTATTCTGCTATCGTAACTTACGGTTGGTCGGTATTCTGCTTACGGTTGGCCAGTATTCTGTTATCATAACTTTACGGTTGGTCGGTATTCTTCTGTTGTAACTTTATGGTTGGTCGGTATTCTGCGGTATTCTGCTTACGGTTGGTCAGTATTCTGCTTACGGTTGGTCGGTATTCTGCTTACGGTTGGTCGGTATTCTGCTTACGGTTGGTCGGTATTCTGCTTACGGTTGGTCGGTATTCTCCTTACGGTTGGTCGGTATTCTGCTGTTGTAGCTTTACGGTTGGTCGGTATTCTGCTATCGTAACTTTACGGTTGGTCGGTATTCTGCTATCGTAGCTTTATGGTTGGTCGGTATTTTGCTATCGTAACTTTATGGTTGGTCGGTAGTTTGCTATCGTAACTTTACGATTGGTCGGTATTCTGCTATCGTAACTTTACTGTTGGTCGGTATTCTGCTATCGTAACTTTACTGTTGGTCGGTATTCTGCTATCGTAACTGTACTGTTGGTCGGTATTCTGCTGTCGTAACTTTACAGTTGGTCGGTATTCTGCTGTTGTAACTTTACGGTTGGTCGGTATTCTGCTGTTGTAACTTTATGGTTGGTCGGTATTCTGCTATTGTAACTTTACGGTTGGTCGGTATTCTGCTTACGGTTGGTCAGTATTCTGCTATCGTAACTTTACGGTTGGTTGGTATTCTGCTATCGTAACTTTACGGTTGGTCGGTATTCTGCTGTTGTAACTTTACGGTTGGTCGGTATTCTGCTGTTGTAACTTTACGGTTGGTCGGTATTCTGCTGTTGTAACTTTATGGTTGGTTGGTATTCTGCTGTTATAACTTTACGGTTGGTCAGTATTCTGCTATCATAATTTTACGGTTGGTCATTATTCTGCTATCGTAACTTTACGGTTGGTCGGTATTCTGCTATCGTAACTTTACGGTTGGTCGGTATTCTGCTGTTGTAACTTTATGGTTGGTCGGTATTCTGCTTACGGTTGGTCAGTATTCTGCTATCGTAACTTTACGGTTGGTTGGTATTCTGCTATCGTAACTTTACGGTTGGTCGGTATTCTGCTGTTGTAACTTTACGGTTGGTCGGTATTCTGCTGTTGTAACTTTATGGTTGGTTGGTATTCTGCTGTTATAACTTTACGGTTGGTCAGTATTCTGCTATCATAATTTTACGGTTGGTCATTATTCTGCTATCGTAACTTTACGGTTGGTCGGTATTCTGCTATCGTAACTTTACGGTTGGTCGGTATTCTGCTGTTGTAACTTTATGGTTGGTCGGTATTCTGCTATCGTAACTTTATGGTTGGTCGGTATTCTGCTGTCGTAACTTTACGGTGGTCGGTATTCTGCTATCGTAACTTTACGGTTGGTCGGTATTCTGCTATTGTAACTTTACGGTTGGTCGGTATTCTGCTGTTGTAACTTTACGGTTGGTCGGTATTCTGCTATCGTAACTTTACGGTTGGTCGGTATTCTGCTGTTGTAACTTTATGGTTGGTCGGTATTCTGCTGTTGTAACTTTATGGTTGGTCGGTATTCTGCTATTGTAACTTTACGGTTGGTCGGTATTCTGCTTACGGTTGGTCAGTATTCTGCTATCGTAACTTTACGGTTGGTCGGTATTCTGCTGTTGTAACTTTATGGTTGGTCGGTATTCTGCTGTTGTAACTTTATGGTTGGTTGGTATTCTGCTGTTGTAACTTTACGGTTGGTCGGTATTCTGCTGTCGTAACTTTACGGTTGGTCGGTATTCTGTTATCATAACTTTATGGTTGGTCGGTATTCTGCTATCGTAACTTTACGGTTGGTCGGTATTCTGTTATCATAACTTTACGGTTGGTCGGTGCTGTTGTAACTTTACGGTTGGTCGGTATTCTGCTATCGTAACTTATGGTTGGTCGGTATTCTGCTTACGGTTGGCCAGTATTCTGTTATCATAACTTTACGGTTGGTCGGTATTCTGCTGTTGTAACTTTATGGTTGGTCGGTATTCTGCGGTATTCTGCGGTATTCTGCTTACGGTTGGTCAGTATTCTGCTTACGGTTGGTCGGTATTCTGCGGTATTCTGCTTACGGTTGGTCAGTATTCTGCTTACGGTTGGTCGGTATTCTGCTTACGGTTGGTCGGTATTCTGCTTACGGTTGGTCAGTATTCTCCTTACGGTTGGTCGGTATTCTGCTGTTGTAGCTTTACGGTTGGTCGGTATTCTGCTATCGTAACTTTACGGTTGGTCGGTATTCTGCTATCGTAGCTTTATGGTTGGTCGGTATTCTGCTATCGTAACTTTATGGTTGGTCGGTAGTTTGCTATCGTAACTTTACGGTTGGTCGGTATTCTGTTATCGTAACTTTACTGTTGGTCGGTATTCTGCTATCGTAACTTTACTGTTGGTCGGTATTCTGCTATCGTAACTGTACTGTTGGTCGGTATTCTGCTGTCGTAACTTTACAGTTGGTCGGTATTCTGCTGTTGTAACTTTACGGTTGGTCGGTATTCTGCTGTTGTAACTTTATGGTTGGTCGGTATTCTGCTGTTGTAACTTTACGGTTGGTCGGTATTCTGCTGTTGTATCTTTACGGTTGGTCGGTATTCTGCTATCGTAATTTTACGGTTGGTCGGTATTCTGCTGTCGTAACTTTACAGTTGGTCGGTAGTTTGCTATCGTAACTTTACGGTTGGTCGGTATTCTGCTATCGTAACTTTACGGTTGGTCGGTATTCTGCTGTCGTAACTTTACTGTTGGTCGGTATTCTGCTAACGATTATAAATTTAAATGCATTGTATTGTTGTTTTAGGGACTATCGGAGAGCTTCTACGCTGGATGAAGGAAAACATGCTCAGAGAAAGACCGGAACTATTTTTACAAGGAGATACAGTGTAATAATATCATAGAATTCTTTCCTCATATAAACACCTCAACACCATTATTCATATAAACACTTCAACACCATTATCCATATATACACCTCAACACCATTATCCATATATACACCTCAACACCATTATCCATATAAACACTTCAACACCATTATCCATATAAACACCTCAACACCATTATCCATATAAACACCTCAACACCATTATCCATATAAACACCTCAACACCATTATCCATATATACACCTCAACACCATTATCCATATAAATACCTCAACACCCTTATCCATATATACACCTCAACACCATTATCCATATATACACCTCAACACCATTATCCATATAAATACCTAAACACCCTTATCCATATATACACCTCAACACCATTATCCATATATACACCTCAACACCATTATCCATATAAACACCTCAACACCATTATCCATATATACACCTCAACACCATTATCCATATATACACCTCAACACCATTATCCATATAAACACCTCAACACCATTATCCATATATACACCTCAACACCATTATCCATATAAACACCTCAACACCATTATCCATATAAACACATCAACACCATTATCCATATAAACACCTCAACACCAGTATCCATATAAACACCTCCAACACCATTATCCATATAAACACCTCAACACCATTATCCATATAAATACCTCAACACCATTATCCATATAAACACCTCAACACCATTATCCATATAAACACCTCAACACCCTTATCCATATAAACACCATTATCCATATAAACACCTCAACACCCTTATCCATATAAACACCATTATCCATATAAACACCTCAACACCATTATCCATATAAACACTTCAACACCATTATTCATATAAACACCTCAACACCATTATCCATATAAACACTTCAACACCATTATTCATATATACACCTCAACACCATTATCCATATAAACACTTCAACACCATTATTCATATAAACACCTCAACACTATTATAGGGTTTTCTCTAGAGCGGAATGGCAGGGCGCCGCGCCCTGCCCCTTTTTAGCCCCGCCCTTTTGCCCTTTATGACCGCCCTTTTGCCCGATTTGTTCCGCCATGCTGCCCAAACTAGAACCACGACTCTTTGATCATGCTTAATTAGCTGTCAATCATCGTAAGGTAGGTTAACGGTCAACCGTATATTAGCCGATACGTGTGATCTGTTTAATTTATCAATAATTGGTATATACTGTACACAACAGCTGGGGGCATAATTATGCAGATACTGTAAGAAATCGATTTATCAATGGATTAATTGGTGATAATTGGATGACTGCAACTGTTAAAAAAAAGAAGAAGTAGGGCCTATGATTGTAACACCTAGTATTTCGAGAATTAGTTTTAACGTAATTACCATCAGGCCCGTCGCTGGGCATACGCAAGTACGCATGTGCGTATCATTGGTCTCAGAAAATGAAAAAATCCAATAAAACCCCAGGGGGGTAGTAGGGATACATAGGCGCCGTGACGTGTGTAGTGGTGGAATAATTGAGCCCATTGCAAATATGGTGCATCTCGAAATTTAGTGTGTGCTATTGTACGTGCTTGTTTAATTGATAAGGGCGATAGATCATGTATATTATACATCTAGCCTTAATTTATACCTTTATACGGATTGTCGTAAGAACTCTAGTCCTGTACGTTACAAAATGCACTGAAATGCAGGAAATTGCTTCCTCATTTCAAACAATTTCAGGGGAGGGGCATGCCCCCGGACCCCCCTAGCGTACTCGCTCGCTATGATCACTCGACAAACAAGCATATTTGGCCGTGCGTATCATAAAAATAGCTCAAGCGACGGCCCTGACCATTGAATGTAGACATATTCAAAACGTAGATGCAAGACATGTTACTTAAAATAGAACTGGTTTCGCGCATTTCCGCCCCTTTCCGTTAGTCAATTGAACTACACGCTCCGAAAAGTCCCGAATGTTACCAGGTTTACGATCGGAACGAACCGGGCTGAGTGCGCGCGCAAGATGACGAAGAGTTGTCGTTATTTCAAAGGAAAATAGACTGACAAGGGAAACAACTCATTTAGCGACAATCGCCTCTGTTTTCTATTTGGTGAATTTGAAAAAAAAAGTAAAATCTTTATCTCAACCAGCCGATCAGAATATAGTATCAACCACGCATAAAGAACGCCTTCATCACTTGCTCCGCCCAGGGTTAGGGTCAAAACGCGTGGTTGATGTCATTATTCAGTTGTGTGGTTGAGAAAAATAGCTTACCGAAAAAAAAAAATCCGAAAATGAAATATTTGGACAAGGGTACCAACGTTAAAGTGCTAGAAAAAGATGTAAAGAACAAGTGGAGGTTGGAAGAAATCGACGAATCCGGTCAAAAGTATGAGAAATGGTTGAAAAACCGGACATACACGGTTTGTTTTGTGATCCCTGCGGAAAGACAATCAGTATTCAATTACAAGTCATCCGGGGAAAAAGCAGTCAAAAGTCATTCCACTAACAATATGCACAACAGGAATGTAGTGATTATCAAAACAAACCAGGTACAGTTAATTATGGGACATAGGGCTATTTACAGTACGAACAGAATTATTTGGGATTTCCGAAATGGACATCAGAATACCGAAATGGACTATTTATACAAGCTTCATCATATTGATTTCGTTCTGAATTGTGCTTTTCAAACACGCTTTCAATTTAGTCATTGTGCAACGTTTTACAGCAAATTACTTTAGCATTTGAGCAAACTTTCTATCTGAAAACTCTTGTTAAAATATGCATCAGCAGCCTCTCATAATAAAGAATGTAGTTATCTTCTTGGTGATTTCGGCACTCCCTCAATATTGAGGATTATGTGTCGTCACTGGTGAATTTTGAGATGATGATATTTACAAATAAGTGAATGTCCAAAGACAAATATACTACAGTGATTGTTTAAGATGTTGTACATAGAGTGAATGCTTTAGATCATGGTTGGGAGGGCATTTACGGGGATAAGTGCTTTAAAGCCATCAACTGTTATTGCTTCATGTGCGGCAAGGGGTAACAAGTTCCATTGGATGACGGTTCTTGGATAAAAAGAGAATTTGTATGAATCTTTGTTGACAGGGATGTGTTTATAACAATATGGGTTTGTGTGTCTGGTTATGTTGTCTACGGGTATCAAAAGGTTTATGGAAATGTTTACAGCTACTATTTGGTGTATTATTTTATAATAAAATACATGTTTTAATGTTTTCTCGGTGGGGGTGGGGTGACAGCTCCGCCGCGCCCTCTTGCGGCTAAAAATCCACCCTGCCCTTTTTCTGGCCCACCCTGCCCCTTTTCTGACCCACCCTGCCCTTTTTTCTGACCCACCCTGCCCTTTTTACCACTCTAGAATAAACCCTACTATTATCCATATAAACACTTCAACACCATTATTCATATAAACACCTCAACACCATTATTCATATAAACACCTCAACACCATTATCCATATAAACACCTCAACACCATTATCCATATAAACACCTCAACACCATTATCCATATATACACCTCAACACCATTATCCATATATACACCTCAACACCATTATCCATATAAATACCTCAACACCATTATCCATATAAACACCTCAACACCATTATCCATATAAACACCTCAACACCATTATCCATATATACACCTCAACACCATTATCCATATAAACACCTCCAACACCATTATCCATATAAACACCTCAACACCATTATCCATATAAACACCTCAACACCATTATCCATATAAACACCTCAACACCATTATCCATATAAACACCTCAACACCATTATCCATATAAACACCTCAACACCATTATCCATATAAACACCTCAACACCATTATCCATATAAACACCTCAACACCATTATCCATATAAACACCTCAACACCATTATCCATATAAACACCTCAACACCATTATCCATATAAACACCTCAACACCATTATCCATATAAACACCTCAACACCATTATCCATATAAACACCTCAACACCATTATCCATATAAACACCTCAACACCATTATCCATATAAACACCTCAACACCATTATCCATATAACTCAACACCATTATCCATATAACACCTCAACACCATTATCCTATAAAACTCAACACCTATCCATATAAACACACCATTATCCATATAAACACCTCAACACCATTATCCATATAAACACCTCAACACCCTTATCCATATAAACACCATTATCCATATAAACACCCTTATCCATATAAACACTTCAACACCATTATCCATATAAACACCTCAACACCATTATCCATATAAACACTTCAACACCATTATCCATATAAACACCTCAACACCATTATCCATATAAACACCTCAACACCCTTATCCATATAAACACCATTATCCATATAAACACCCTTATCCATATAAACACTTCAACACCATTATTCATATAAACACCTCAACACCATTATCCATATAAACACTTCAACACCATTATCCATATAAACACCTCAACACCATTATCCATATAAACACCTCAACACCATTATCCATATATACACCTCAACACCATTATCCATATATACACCTCAACACCATTATCCATATAAACACCTCAACACCATTATCCATATATACACCTCAACACCATTATCCATATATACACCTCAACACCATTATCCATATATACACCTCAACACCATTATCCATATAAACACCTCAACACCATTATCCATATAAACACCTCAACACCATTATCCATATATACACCTCAACACCATTATCCATATAAAACTCACACCATTATCCATATAACCCAACACCATTATCCATATATACACCTCAACACCATTATCCATATATACACCTCAACACCATTATCCATATAAACACCTCAACACCATTATCCATATATACACCTCAACACCATTATCCATATAAACACCTCAACACCATTATCCATATAAACACCTCAACACCATTATCCATATAAACACCTCAACACCATTATCCATATAAACACCTCAACACCATTATCCATATAAACACCTCAACACCATTATCCATATAAACACCTCAACACCATTATCCATATAAACACCTCAACACCATTATCCATATATACACCTCAACACCATTATCCATATAAACACCTCAACACCATTATCCATATAAACACCTCAACACCATTATCCATATAAACACCTCAACACCATTATCCATATATACACCTCAACACCATTATCCATATAAACACCTCAACACCATTATCCATATAAATACCTCAACACCATTATCCATATAAACACCTCAACACCATTATCCATATAAACACTTCAACACCATTATCCATATAAATACCTCAACACCCTATCCATATAAACACCATTATCCATATAAATACCTCAACACCATTATCCATATAAACACCTCAACACCATTATCCATATAAACACTTCAACACCATTATCCATATAAACACCTCAACACCATTATCCATATAAATACCTCAACACCATTATCCATATAAATACCTCAACACCATTATCCATATAAACACCTCAACACCATTATCCATATAAATACCTCAACACCCTTATCCATATAAACACCATTATCCATATAAATACCTCAACACCATTATCCATATAAACACCTCAACACCATTATCCATATAAACACCTCAACACCATTATCCATATAAATACCTCAACACCCTTATCCATATAAACACCATTATCCATATAAATACCTCAACACCATTATCCATATAAACACCTCAACACCATTATCCATATAAATACCTCAACACCATTATCCATATAAACACCTCAACACCATTATCCATATAAACACCTCAACACCCTTATCCATATAAACACCATTATCCATATAAACACCTCAACACCCTTATCCATATAAACACTTCAACACCATTATTCATATAAACACCTCAACACCATTATCCATATAAACACTTCAACACCATTATTCATATATACACCTCAACACCATTATCCATATAAACACTTCAACACCATTATTCATATAAACACCTCAACACCATTATCCATATAAACACTTCAACACCATTATATACACCTCAACACCATTATCCATATAAACACCTCAACACCATTATTCATATAAACACCTCAACACCATTATCCATATAAACACCTCAACACCATTATCCATATATACACATCAACACCATTATCCATATAAAC
>CM026400.1:34491011-34527035 GCA_014843695.1 Archivesica marissinica | reverse complement strand
ACCTCAACACCATTATCCATATAAACACTTCAACACCATTATTCATATAAACACCTCAACACTATTATCCATATAAACACTTCAACACCATTATATACACCTCAACACCATTATCCATATAAACACCTCAACACCATTATTCATATAAACACCTCAACACCATTATCCATATATACACCTCAACACCATTATCCATATATACACCTCAACACCATTATCCATATAAACACCTCAACACCATTATCCATATATACACCTCAACACCATTATCCATATAAACACCTCAACACCATTATCCATATAAACACCTCAACACCATTATCCATATATACACCTCAACACCATTATCCATATAAACACCTCAACACCATTATCCATATATACACCTCAACACCATTATCCATATATACACCTCAACACCATTATCCATATAAACACCTCAACACCATTATCCATATAAACACCTCAACACCATTATCCATATAAACACCTCAACACCATTATCCATATAAACACCTCAACACCATTATCCATATATACACCTCAACACCATTATCCATATATACACCTCAACACCATTATCCATATAAACACCTCAACACCATTATCCATATATACACCTCAACACCATTATCCATATATACACCTCAACACCATTATCCATATAAACACCTCAACACCATTATCCATATAAACACCTCAACACCATTATCCATATAAACACCTCAACACCATTATCCATATATACACCTCAACACCATTATCCATATATACACCTCAACACCATTATCCATATATACACCTCAACACCATTATCCATATAAACACCTCAACACCATTATCCATATAAACACCTCAACACCATTATCCATATAAACACCTCAACACCATTATCCATATAAACACCTCAACACCATTATCCATATAAACACCTCAACACCATTATCCATATAAACACCTCAACACCATTATCCATATATACACCTCAACACCATTATCCATATAAACACCCAACACCATTATCCATATAAACCCTCAACACCATTATCCATATATACACCTCAACACCATTATCCATATAAACACCTCAACACCATTATCCATATATACACCTCAACACCATTATCCATATAAACACCTCAACACCATTATCCATATATACACCTCAACACCATTATCCATATAAACACCTCAACACCATTATCCATATAAACACCTCAACACCATTATCCATATAAACACCTCAACACCATTATCCATATAAACACCTCAACACCATTATCCATATAAACACCTCAACACCATTATCCATATAAATACCTCAACACCATTATCCATATATACACCTCAACACCATTATCCATATAAACACCTCAACACCATTATCCATATAAACACCTCAACACCATTATCCATATAAACACTTCAACACCATTATCCATATAAACACTTCAACACCATTATCCATATAAACACTTCAACACCATTATCCATATATACACCTCAACACCATTATCCATATAAACACTTCAACACCATTATCCATATAAACACTTCAACACCATTATCCATATAAACACTTCAACACCATTATTCATATAAACACTTCAACACCATTATCCATATAAACACTTCAACACCATTATCCATATAAACACCTCAACACCATTATCCATATAACACCTCAACACCATTATCCATATAAACACCTCAACACCATTATCCATATAAACACCTCAACACCATTATCCATATAAACACCTCAACACCATTATCCATATAACACCTCAACACCATTATATAAACACTCCATATCCATATAACCCTCAACACCATTATCCATATAAACACCTCAACACCATTATCCATATAAACACCTCAACACCATTATCCATATATACACCTCAACACCATTATCCATATAAACACCTCAACCATTATCCATATATACACCTCAACCCATTATCCATATAAAACCTCACACCATTATCCATATATACACCTCAACACCATTATCCATATAAACACCTCAACACCATTATCCATATAAACACCTCAACACCATTATCCATATAAACACCTCAACACCATTATCCATATATACACCTCAACACCATTATCCATATATACACCTCAACACCATTATCCATATATACACTCAACACCATTATCCATATATACACCACACCATTATCATATAAACACCTCAACACCATTATCCATATAAACACCTCAACACCATTATCCATATAAACACCTCAACACCATTATCCATATAAACACCTCAACACCATTATCCATATAAACACCTCAACACCATTATCCATATATACACCTCAACACCATTATCCATATAAACACCTCAACACCATTATCCATATATACACCTCAACACCATTATCCATATATACACCTCAACACCATTATCCATATAAACACCTCAACACCATTATCCATATATACACCTCAACACCATTATCCATATAAACACCTCAACACCATTATCCATATAAACACCTCAACACCATTATCCATATAAACACCTCAACACCATTATCCATATATACACCTCAACACCATTATCCATATAAACACCTCAACACCATTATCCATATAAAACCCAACACCATTATCCATATAAAACCTCAACACCATTATCCATATACACCTCAACACCATTATCCATATAAACACCTCAACACCATTATCCATATAAACACTCAACACCATTATCCATATAAACACTTCAACACCATTATCCATATAAACACCTCAACACCATTATCCATATAAACACCTCAACACCATTATCCATATAAACACCTCAACACCATTATCCATATAAACACTTCAACACCATTATCCATATAAACACCTCAACACCATTATCCATATAAACACTTCAACACCATTATCCATATATACACCTCAACACCATTATCCATATAAACACATCAACACCATTATCCATATAAACACCTCAACACCATTATCCATATAAACACTTCAACACCATTATCCATATAAACACTTCAACACCATTATCCATATAAACACCTCAACACCATTATCCATATAAACACTTCAACACCATTATCCATATATACACCTCAACACCATTATCCATATAAACACATCAACACCATTATCCATATAAACACCTCAACACCATTATCCATATAAACACCTCAACACCATTATCCATATAAACACTTCAACACCATTATCCATATAAACACCTCAACACCATTATCCATATAAACACTTCAACACCATTATCCATATATACACCTCAACACCATTATCCATATAAACACCTCAACACCATTATCCATATAAACACCTCAACACCATTATCCATATAAACACCTCAACACCATTATCCATATAAACACCTCAACACCATTATCCATATAAACACCTCAACACCATTATCCATATAAACACCTCAACACCATTATCCATATATACACCTCAACACCATTATCCATATAAACACCTCAACACCATTATCCATATATACACCTCAACACCATTATCCATATAAACACCTCAACACCATTATCCATATATACACCTCAACACCATTATCCATATAAACACCTCAACACCATTATCCATATAAACACCTCAACACCATTATCCATATATACACCTCAACACCATTATCCATATACACCTCAACACCATTATCCATATAAACACCTCAACACCATTATCCATATAACACCTCAACACCATTATCCATATATACACCTCAACACCATTAATATAAACACCTCAACACCATATCATATAAACACCTCAACACCATTATCCATATAACACCTCAACACCATTATCCATAAACACCTCAACACCATTATCCATATAAACACCTCAACACCATTATCCATATATACACTCAACACCATTATCCATATAACACCTCAACACCATTATCCATATAAACACCTCAACACCATTATCCATATAAACACCTCAACACCATTATCCATATAAACACCTCAACACCATTATCCATATAAACACCTCAACACCATTATCCATATATACACCTCAACACCATTATCCATATAAACACCTCAACACCATTATCCATATAAACACCTCAACACCATTATCCATATAAACACCTCAACACCATTATCCATATAAACACTTCAACACCATTATCCATATAAACACCTCAACACCATTATCCATATAAACACCTCAACACCATTATCCATATAAACACTTCAACACCATTATCCATATAAACACTTCAACACCATTATCCATATAAACACTTCAACACCATTATCCATATAAACACTTCAACACCATTATCCATATAAATACCTCAACACCATTATCCATATAAACACCATTATCCATATAAATACATCAACACCATTATCCATATAAACACCTCAACACCATTATCCATATAAACACCTCAACACCATTATTCATATAAACACCTCAACACCATTATCCATATAAACACCTCAACACCATTATTCATATAAACACCTCAACACCATTATCCATATAAACACCTCAACACCATTATCCATATAAACACCTCAACACCATTATCCATATAAACACTTCAACACCATTATTCATATAAACACCTCAACACCATTATCCATATATACACCTCAACACCATTATCCCTCATAGAAGCACCTCTTGACGCCATTACCAATACAACATACATTGACAATGTAGTAGTCAAGCCAATGTTTATAATAAAAGCCAGAATCTCATGTAGTTCCAGTAATATCTATGGAGGTCGGATAGATATGGTGACTACTTATCCACTGTATGATAGCTAAATGGCTGTTGTTTGTATGGAGATATAATAGTATATTAACCTAAATCTCTATGTAGTCCCAGTAATATCTATGGAGGTGGGATAGATATGGCGACTACTTATCCACTGCATGATAGCTAAATGGCTGTCGTTTGTATGGAGATATAATAGTATATTAACCTAAATCTCAATGAAGGAAAGGGTTAAAATCTATTATCAGAAACTCGATATGGCCCAATTAATAGTCTCGGTGTTAAAATATATTTATTTCACTGTCCAGACAAAATATATCGACACCTGTTCCCAGGTTACCCTATCCATCTTAAAAAATTTTTATTTATATAAAAAAAATTAAATTGTTGCATAATCAATAATTTATTGATACATTGAACCATATTTGACATACATACATGTTGTAATTCATTTGACATGTACATTTATTGTTGCAGAAGACCTGGAATCCTTGTGTTAGTTAACGATGCTGATTGGGAACTTATGGTAAGAATGAGAGACAACTCTAATTTTCTATTACCTCCCTTGGCAGATAACGTCTGATTTCTTCCAAAATGTGAATAGGTCCTTTTAGTTAGAATCCTTTGTTTTTACAGTTGTTCCCTAACCAGATGTTGCGGTATGATAATGTGATTTTATCAAAATCGTGTTAATTAACTGATATCATTGTTTTACAAATAAGTACCCATTGCATGTACAGTGCAGAGATATGTCGTCATATATGTTCAGATATAGTAATTTAATAATCATATAAACCGATAGTGGAATAAAATTGCTAGCATATTGTGCAAAGGAAACAATGATAAAAACAGAAGAAAACACTTAATAGGACCTATTTACTTTTAGGGATTATTCAGGGGCAGTAACTCACTGATGTCTCTCATTATGGTATCTTGAGTTATTGTGGGTAATTAAAGTTACATGTATTTAGAGTTATTGTGGGTAATTAAAGTGACATGTATTTAGAGTTATTGTGGGTAATTAAAGTGACATGTATTTAGAGTTATTGTGGGTAATTAAAGTGACATGTATTTAGAGCTATTGTGGGTAATTAAAGTGACATGTATTAGAGTTATTGTGGGTAATTAAAGTTACATGTATTTAGAGTTATTGTGGGTAATTAAAGTTACATGTATTTAGAGTTATTGTGGGTAATTAAAGTGACATGTATTTAGAGTTATTGTGGGTAATTAAAGTGACATGTATTTAGAGTTATTGTGGGTAATTAGAGTTACAGTCTACATCCATTATGTTGAATTCCGTCGGACCGAACAAAATACATCGACATAACCGAAGTTTGACAATATTTCCCAAGATAATGATTCTCGTAGATCTTAGGCCTTGCACGTATACACTTGTTCCATAATAAACAAATTTCCAAGTTGTCATTGCCTGTTATAACCGTGATATTTACACACTTGATAAATAAACCACCCTGATATTGTATTTAATAAATGCAGCACATCTGTGTGTGTTTTACGTTTATTTATCGTCGCTACCGGTTTCCCATATGAGCGACGCCTCCTGAAGAGATTAGTCATTTTAGATTTTTGGAGGATAGTGCAATGATACAGACAGAGACCAATTCCAGAGTCTCCTCTGGTTCTTTTACGTGCACGGTGTACAGCACCGACACGAGACATCGGTTTAAAGTCCCATCTGAAAGAGTGTTAATTTTATTATGGTCAGACGGGGGATCGAACCTGCGATCCCTGGATTACCAGTCCAGCGTGTTACCACTGGACTACAGATCCGTATGTACGCAGCACATGCATATAAATAACATTTATATACGAAAATGTGATAAGAAATCGCTGATGTATACTGGTGCAGTTATAAACTGATACTCGATTACAATGAAATGTTTATGCCGATTAGTTTGTACCTGTATTGAACACATTGTAATTACTGTCACGGTAAACACCATCAACTATCATTATCTCGATTGTTTGCACAAACACGGCGGTACGTCTTTGATCAGGTAAATTTGCCGAATGAAAGTCGCACTTCGGCGGCAAACTGGCCCTTTGACACAACAAGTGCGAAATACTGCCTATTTATATTGAAAGGACCAAAAAATGAATTTGACATAACTGACTTTGAGATAATGGATGTAGACTGTACATGCATTTTGTGTTATTTGTGAAAATGAATGGTCGGAGATGCATATATTTTGGGACATTGGTAGCCTGCTTTCCAGCAATTTTTTAATCCGACAAAACGACATTGATATTACCAGAAACCCAATACAACTGAAATATAGAATAAAGTTAATTCAATCTTATCCCTATTAACAAATGAAGACTGCCTAAATAATGTCTTACAAGTTTACAATCCTGGAATTTAGATGGAGCTTAGTTTAAACTTTAACGCTTGCGAAGCAAGTTTTAACAACTTATATTAATCACTTGTTGGCCCGAATGAAAGCATATATGTGGTCAGGAAACCGGAGTACCCGGAGAAAACCCACCTGTCCGATCTGGCGACCACCGTACCATCTCACATTCTTCCCGGTCCGAGGATCGAACCTGGGTTGCAGATGATGATGATGATTGAGCTTATTTACCCTTGCCGCCGGCGAACCATATGGGCGAGCTTTGGGTTGCATT
This sequence comes from Archivesica marissinica, assembly GCA_014843695.1. Taxonomy (NCBI): domain Eukaryota; kingdom Metazoa; phylum Mollusca; class Bivalvia; order Venerida; family Vesicomyidae; genus Archivesica; species Archivesica marissinica. The sequence continues at coordinate 34,519,610 of CM026400.1, read as the reverse complement.
GGTAAGAAGGTAGCGGTTAACCACTGCGCTAATCGGACAGGTGGAGCATAAAAATGTAAACATAAAATTAACCAATCAGAAAGTACGAAATTACAGATAAACAACACATTTATTTGAGTGACACTTCTCAATAAATAATTAGATCTATTCGAGTATTTGTTTGTACATGTAAGTTGTAACCATACAAGGCATATTCTCAAAATGCCATACAGGCTTATCATGTCATGAAGATTAGCTAACAATGATTTACGTTTCTATGCTTTAAATTATTATACTAATATTTCCTTGTAAACTATAGATCTGTAACACACCACTGATTGATGAATAACGTTTTTTGAGTTATCTGGTGGGGACCGGTTAACAGGCACAGACGGACACAGGAACCCATCACTCCTACTGATTTATTGTTAACTGACATGTAAATATAAAATTGTCTCGACTTGATACTGAACAAACAAACACAAACAAGAGACAAATATTCCATAGAATGTCTTTAATCACTAGGGATTTAGCAGCTATTGTTTTGTATGATTTAGCAGCTATTGTTTTGTATGATTTAGCAGCTATTGTTTTGTATGATTTAGCAGCTATTGTTTTGTATGATTTAGCAGCTATTGTGTTGTGTGATTTAGCAGCTATTGTTTTGTATGATTTAGCAGCTATTGTTTTGTATGATTTTGCAGCTATTGTTTTGTATGATTTAGCAGCTATTGTTTTGTATGATTTAGCAGCTATTGTTTTGTATGATTTTGCAGGGAGAGCTGGAGTATACTATACTAGAAAACGACAGAATAACGTTCATATCGACTTTACATGGAGGCTAGTGTATACACCAATTATACAAGGAGGCTCGAATTTACAAGAACATCAGTTTCACACGGAGGTTAATGCTTATTTAACTATTACACATGGGATAGTTACAACTTTATGAGTTATGATCGTTCAGAAGCTGAGGAATTACAGGCATTGTTGTGAACAGGGCACTTGGGATTATGTGAGACACTTTGGGAAATATCAGGGCACAAAATTAATGTCATTTTGGCGAAATCAACAGGACACTAGATCAAGACCTGTGACCTGTAGGGAATACATGTGGCACTTGGACGAGGTTCAAGACACATTGTGTAGATTTGGGATGCTTGGGGAAATGTTTTAGAACAAGTGAGGAAGATTCAGCAGAGTTAAGGAAATATTCATGGCACTTGTGGAAGATTCAAAACATTTAGGGAAGATTCACGACACTCCTGTGAATAGAGAATATCTCGAACACTTGGGATAGATTAAAGACTCATGTGAGATGTTACCGGCAATCCAGAGCCATTTGGAGTCCGGACCCCACCTAAGCCATGGTGTCCTTAACCATTAGTGTGATGTAGATGAAATGAGCAGATAACAACTGTGTAATATTTATCTTATATTCCTAGAAATTGTTTACACAATATTACCTGGATGTTACACAATATTACCTGGACGTTACACAATATTACCTGGACGTTACACAATATTACCTGGATGTTACACAATATTACCTGGACGTTACACAATATTACCTGGATGTTACACAATATTACCTGGACGTTACACAATATTACCTGGATGTTACACAATATTACCTGGACGTTACACAATATTACCTGGACGTTACACAATATTACCTGGACGTTACACAATATTACCTGGACGTTACACAATATTACCTGGACGTTACACAATATTACCTGGATGTTACACTATATTACCTGGACATTACACAATATTACCTGGACATTACACAATATTACCTGGACGTTACACAATATTACCTGGACATTACACAATATTACCTGGACGTTACACATATTACCTGGATGTTAAACACTATTACCTGGATATTAAACACTATTACCTGGACATTAAACACTATTACCTGGACGTTACACAATATTACCTGGACGTTACACGATATTACCTGGACGTTACACAATATTACCTGGACATTACACAATATTACCTGGACATTAAACACTATTACCTGGATGTTACACAATATTACCTGGACGTTAAACACTATTACCTGGACGTTACACAATATTACCTGGACGTTACACAATATTACCTGGATGTTACACAATATTACCTGGATATTAAACAATATTACCTGGACGTTACACAATATTACCTGGACGTTACACAATATTACCTGGACGTTACACAATATTACCTGGACGTTACACAATATTACCTGGACGTTACACAATATTACCTGGACGTTACACAATATTACCTGGACGTTACACAATATTACCTGGACGTTACACAATATTACCTGGACGTTACACAATATTACCTGGACGTTACACAATATTACCTGGACGTTACACAATATTACCTGGATGTTACACAATATTACCTGGACGTTACACAATATTACCTGGACGTTACACAATATTACCTGGATGTTACACAATATTACCTGGACGTTACACAATATTACCTGGATGTTACACAATATTACCTGGACGTTACACAATATTACCTGGATGTTACACAATATTACCTGGACGTTACACAATATTACCTGGACGTTACACAATATTACCTGGACGTTACACAATATTACCTGGACGTTACACAATATTACCTGGACGTTACACAATATTACCTGGATGTTACACTATATTACCTGGACATTACACAATATTACCTGGACATTACACAATATTACCTGGACGTTACACAATATTACCTGTACATTACACAATATTACCTGGACGTTACACTATATTACCTGGATGTTAAACACTATTACCTGGATATTAAACACTATTACCTGGACATTAAACACTATTACCTGGACGTTACACAATATTACCTGGACGTTACACGATATTACCTGGACGTTACACAATATTACCTGGACATTACACAATATTACCTGGACATTAAACACTATTACCTGGATGTTACACAATATTACCTGGACGTTAAACACTATTACCTGGACGTTACACAATATTACCTGGACGTTACACAATATTACCTGGATGTTACACAATATTACCTGGATATTAAACAATATTACCTGGACGTTACACAATATTACCTGGACGTTACACAATATTACCTGGACGTTACACAATATTACCTGGACGTTACACAATATTACCTGGACGTTACACAATATTACCTGGTCGTTACACAATATTACCTGGACGTTACACAATATTACCTGGACGTTACACAATATTACCTGGACGTTACACAATATTACCTGGACGTTACACAATATTACCTGGACGTTACACAATATTACCTGGATGTTACACAATATTACCTGGACGTTACACAATATTACCTGGATGTTACACAATATTACCTGGACATTACTTTGTACATGTACAATCATGTTAATAGTAACGTTTTGTGTTTGTGGTTTAAACTCACATCAACAGCTTATGTCATGGCGACTCTCCAACTATGATTGGTGGAGGAAGACACCCCTGGCAGTATTCCAGGCACGGACAGACACCCCCTGGTAGAACCACTGCTGGATAGCTTCCCCACATTGAAGAATTCGACAACCCAGTGGGTTTTGGCAAATGATTTGAAGTCAACAAGCTTAACCACATGGCCACGCAATCCAATTGGCTGTAAACATGCCATACTGGGTGGGTGGGGGTATTTGTAAATATAATCCTATCGAGCTATAGCTATGTATGCTCATACTCTGTGTGAAAAATCAAATTATCTTATGGTGGAATGCCTTAATTAATAACAGTTCATAGTAAGGGCCTATCCCTTACATCTTCCAAAAGCATACCCCCTTCTTATTGTATACAAAATACGTGGAATCCCAGTTAACCAATGACCAGTCTATGTCCAGTTAACCAATGACCCGTCTATGTCCAGTTAACCAATGACCCGTCTATGTCCAGTTAACCAATGACCCGTCTATGTCCAGTTAACCAATGACCCGTCTATGTCCAGTTAACCAATGACCCGTCTATGTCCAGTTAACCAATGACCAGTCTATATCCAGTTAACCAATGACCCGTCTATGTCCAGTTAACCAATGACCCGTCTATGTCCAGTTAACCAATGACCGTCTATGTCCAGTTAACAAATGACCCGTCTATGTCCAGTTAACAAATGACCCATCTATGTCCAGTTAACCAATGACCCGTCTATGTCCAGTTAACAAATGACCCGTCCATGTCCAGTTAACCAATGACCCGTCTATGTCCAGTTAACCAATGACCCGTCTATGTCCAGTTAACCAATGACCCGTCTATGTCCAGTTAACCAATGACCAGTCTATATCCAGTTAACCAATGACCCGTCTATGTCCAGTTAACCAATGACCCGTCTATGTCCAGTTAACCAATGACCGTCTATATCCAGTTAACAAATGACCCGTCTATGTCCAGTTAACAAATGACCCATCTATGTCCAGTTAACCAATGACCCGTCTATGTCCAGTTAACAAATGACCCGACCATGTCCAGTTAACCAATGACCCGTCTATGTCCAGTTAACCAATGACCCGTCTATGTCCAGTTAACCAATGACCTGTCTATGTCCAGTTAACCAATGACCCGTCTATGTCCAGTTAACCAATGACCCATCTATGTCCAGTTAACCAATGACCCGTCTATGTCCAGTTAACTATGTCCAGTTAACCAATGACCCGTCTATGTCCGGATTGTAGTTATACTAAATGTAATGCATGCCCTGGTATGTTTATTGACGTTAATTGCAAATATAGTGTGCACATGATCCCGTGAGGTATTCCTACATCAGTGTTAACCCTCGCCCCGGCGCACCATATGGGCGAGGGAGGGGAGGGCCGTAACTAATGTTGTTAAAACTTGTGGCCCAACCCATTTGCTTCAACATATATTGCCAATCCTTGTACAAACAATGCCACGGATCATATATTTGTTCATTTGTCTTGTATTGTACACTGTTTATATAGAATGAATGCAATAAAATATGATTAAACTAAACCATATAGGCGAGTATGTGTGTGTGTTTAATGTTTATCGTCGCTACCGGTTGCCCATATGAGCGAAGCCTCCTGAATAGATAAGTGATTTCAGATTTTGGAGGATAGTGCAAATTTGTTTACAAATTCCAGTCCCTTGGTGTTAAATTCTAATCCGAAAGACTATGATACACAAGTAATTTTAGTATGGTATAGTTGTGGATCGAACCTGCGACTCCTAGATTACAAGTCCAGCGTGTTAACCACTGGACCACTGATCTGCTAGTATGGGCTCACGCTATATATACTTACAATATTGATATAGTGATTTGCTGTCGCCATATTTGTTTAAATGTACACGTATGCCACATGGGTCTGAGACCTTCTGGGTGTAAAGCAAATAAAACTTTGAAACTATAACCGTGCACCATTTCAATGAAGGTTTATCACAAGTTTATTTTCAACATTTCCGGTGGGCTAACAAGCCAATGAGGACATAGCATAAACATATATACAGTTGTTGGACAAGGTTATATAAACATCAATACAATCTTAAAAATAAAACCAAACAAATAATACTAATGAATAAATGGTAAACGATAGTATAAATTATAATTCTTGGTGCTCAGCGTCGTTACCATGGTCACCCACATTATCATATAAATGTTTTATTATAGGTTGAACAATAACATCTAAGTCTTTCTTCTGTTCTCTATATGCTTCCGTTTCTGCGTTCGTATTACTATCTAGCCAATCAGCCTTATCATTTAGCGCATTCTCGATAGTAACTTTATCATCTGCCGACAATTTCCCGCCTAATTTCTCTGAGTCATTAATTTGGTTTTTCAACGAATAAACATAACCTTCTAATTCATTTCGAGCATCTATCTTTTCTTTCACAAGATTATCTTCCTCTGCGTATATATCAGCATCTTTAATCATCCGCTCAATTTCTTCCTCTGACAGCCTGTTTTGGTTGTTTTCTATCACAATGTTGTTCTTCTGGCCAGTGCCTTTGTCTTCTGCACTAACTCGTAATATTCCATTGACGTCGATTTCAAACGAGACTTCAATTTGAGGGATGCCTCTTGGTGCAGATGGTATTCCATTTAAATCAAACTTTCCAAGAATATTGTTATTCTTCGTCATTGTTCGCTCACCTGAAAATAAACCCAACAAACAACCATTACAATAGTAGTTACGTTTATTCACCCTCGACGCAGGCGAACCATGAGGTCGAGCATTCTAAGGTGATGATATTCCTGCATCGATTATTCGTGAAGTGTCTGTAGAGTTGTAGAGTGTTGTTTTGTAGTGCGATGGTATTATTCAATGACGGTGCGATAAAACGACAACTGGAGAAGGCATCTTCTTCCTCTCCAGGGTTACAAGTCGTGATGGTCTTTTCTTTCTGAACGGCTCTTCTTAGGGCAACACTCCCCACTGTTAGTCATCTCGCAACAGCATATAAACGGACTTGGCAGTTAATTTTTCGTTTTGGTAAAAATGCATTTTCATGACAGGCAGTGTATAGTTTGTGTTTTTTGAGAAATTATGTGACTTGAGAAGACTTCAGACTAGTTGATGTGTAGAAAAGATGTATAAGAATTCAGGCCATTGCAAACTGAAGGTTGGTATACTGTATTATTTGGCGGAGGAATACAGTGTGTAAACACTGACGTTATTCACAGGCAAGCACTGGTTATTTGAAACTTAAACTTTGAAATAGTCTTGATGTGTTTCAGGCTGATTTGAATACCTCTTCACAGTATCAGAAGAAATGAAAAATTGGAAATATAAATGAACAGACTATATGTTTTACTTTTTACTATGTATTTAATAGGCAATTTATTTGTTGTTTTACAACCTTATGAATATTCCTATGTCCTCTAAAATAGACAGTTCTGTGTTATTGTTGTCTATCGTGATGGTTGATAGAATTATGTGTAGTAAGGTGGTATCTGGTCACGCGATTGCAAACTATGTACATTGTATTACATAGAGTTCATATGACGTCACGAGCATCTATGTCGAGCTACATCATACGATACATACATTACAACAAACAATACACACAGTTAGTCGTTATCATGTTATCACTGAATCTTATGTGTGTGTTTTACGTTTATTTATCATCGCTACCGGTTGCCCATATGAGCGACACCTCCTGAAGAGATTAGTCATTTTAGATTTGTGGAGGATAGTGCAATGATACAGACATAGACCCATTCCAGAGTCTCCTCTGGTTCTTTTACATGCACAGTGTAAAGCACCGACACGAGACCTCGATTTAAAGTCCCATCTGAAAGCCTGTTAATTTTATTAGGGTCAGACGGGGGATCGAACCTGCGATCCCTGGATTACCAGTCCAGCGTGTTAACCATTGGACTACAGATCCGTCTGAATTAAATCTGTTTAGACAGTGGAATCCTTTAATACTGATCAACTATTGAGGTTCCACTGTTTGTTGCACGTGTTTCCCACAAGAATGCGGCGCCACGTGGTATTTGCAATCTATGTATTGTGATACATGTAGTCCAGGTAACGCACGTGACTACGCTTACCGCTATTAATATATTTTACATAATGAAAGCTCTACTATACTGTAGGATAATAAAGAATCTATCTACCTTCAAACACTTGTATGGATACAGTAGGTTGATCGTCGGCGGCTGTTGAAAATATCTGAGACTTTTTCGTCGGTATTGCCGTATTTCTGTGTATCAGCTTAGTCATAACCCCGCCCACCGTCTCAATCCCCAGGGTTAGAGGGTTAACGTTGATTACGATCATGCGGTTGATATCGTCATCATCAACTCCACCCAGAATACCAGCTTGAACGGCGGCCCCATACGCCACTGACTCGTCAGGATTAATCCCACTGGTTGGTTCCTGTAATAATATTAAAGTTAATATTTTATTATACAAGTAACCTATCATCACTGGTTCGAGCTCCGTTCAGACCGTGTCTCTTTATATGAAAAAGTTGACATGTCCATTCTATAATTCGCCAGCGATTTTAAATATACCAAAGCTCTGGGCAAGCTATGAGATTGATATAATACTCATATGGCATATATATGCTGTATACTGTGTTTGTGTGTGGATGAGTATGTTATGCCTAAATAGAACACATAAGGATATCCCCTGTTTAATAGGGATTTCCTGAGTTATTATGGGATGCTGACGGCTGTATATACGTCCGAATGCGGCTTATTAATGCCAGACATGGACAAGATTGAGTAGTGACACATATAAAATGGCAAGTGTCGATTGCGAAACATGGTTCTCGTATTTGGTTAGGCAATGTAGCGGCAGGACTGCACTCCGAAGTGTTTAAAAGTGTTTCTAATAGTAATACAGTGATGTTCGATGTTGACTAGCCTGGGTGCCAGTCTGTCGATTTTTAACTTCTGGCAAAATGACATGATCAGAAACTCAATACGGCCCAATTAATAGTATCGGTGTTAAAATATATTTATTTGACTGATCAGGCAACATATATCGACGCCTGTTCCCAGGCTATATGTTGATGTCTCCGGTTGTTAACGACTCCGGTTTCATGTGGTTGGCATGTATACACTGGAGTGAAACGACTACTGGAATATTTAATTAGATTGGGTTCATTATAACATAAAGAGCGGGAGTGATATATTGTTGGAGGATAGTGGTTGGATTTTATAATACTGGGTACCAAATCGGTGTGGACACAGGGAGAGCCAATGTTTGTTGGGGGGTAGTGGTTGGATTTTATAATACTGGGTACCAAATCGGTGTGGACACAGGGAGAGCAGTAAGTTAATATCGGGACTTCATTAGCATATGTAATTTATTCAATAAGAGATTATGTCACGTGTCAGATCTATAGACTCGTGGCGATTGATGCACGTTTATTGTGCAATAGGAGATTATTTGAACTGCTAAGACAGAGATGGGGTGGATATATTATGGACATTTATAAAATGAGCATAGATGGATATCGATAGAATGTACGTGTATAGATATTGTATATTAAAACTATAAAGGCAACGTTAAGTACTGATTGGTTATTAAGATGCCCGGGTGTCACGTGTTATGGTTGTCACGTGTTATGTGCGTCACTATGTGACAGTGCCTATAATGGAGGGTTGATTGAAAAGGGAATCGACACGTTGTGGGAGGTGATAAAATGTCTTATTTTAGTGTCCTGCCTGGAGCCTCAACTAACAAAACTCCATTATATTATGGATTCACCTTGTCAACTGAGTTTTTAGTTGTATTATGTATTATCGTTGTCATTGTTGGTATTGTTGTTTCTGATTGTATTAATTTTAACTGAGCAGCAAGTATCTGCCGTCCATGTATATTACAGTTATGCTGATAGCTTGTTTCTGAAGGCCATTTTGCAAATAAATTTGAGCCCCGCTGGAGCCGTTACGATTGTGCCCTTGGGCAAGGCATTTAAATTCCACATTGCCTCTTCTCTCTCCATCATTACGATGGATTCCATCAGGAATGAGGTCTCGAGAGTGATTAATATAAGTTGAAAGAACTTGTTTCGCAATCGAGCTAAAATTAATTTGTATAAACTAAATAAATTCGGCTTTATTTATACACTGAATTAATGTGTTACATTCCATTAACCCATTTCATTCTGGATATATTTAAAGGCTTTTGCAAACAACATAGATCCAGATCAGCCGCAGCGTCACGCTGCATGCTGATCAGTATCTATGTTGTTTGCTGCATAGCCAAGTGTCTTAGCAAGATCATCTGAATAGCAAACAGCATAGAGCCTGATCAGACGGCACGTTCTGTGGCAGTTGATCTGGCTCTATGTTCTTTGCAAATACCGTTTGAACGGTATCCAGAATGAAATGGGTTAATAAAGACATTATTATTATTATGGTTCACATTTTAAGCTTACACTACCTTCCCTTTGAAGAATTGCTTGACAAGTTGCTGTACTTTCGGTATTCTCGTTGAACCGCCAACCAGGACGATTTCATCAACATCGCTAACCGTTAGATCTCCATCATTTAGAACCTTCTCTACGGGTGATAACGTGGAACGAAACATCTCCTATGCAGAGTAACAACGTTTGGTTAAACATATTGTATTGCTTTCAAATAACATAGAGTGGTGGAACCTATGCTCGGTGTAAATCCTACATACCATGGCCTATAAAAAAAGTTAAATGCACTTGATGCATATTATTATTTTCTTAAATCGTGAACACAACTTTCAAAAAATTGTTGTTGAAAATGTTAGCTTCATTACGTAACCATGCGCCTAAATACAGCTATCGCAGCGGCACCTGTTTCCATGGTGAACTAGATACATTAGGGCACCTATGCACGGTGTATATGATTTTTTGTTATTTATGCATGGGTAACTGTTGAATATATTATTTTGACTTAGTATCATCAATAACTAACAATATTACAACTCATAAGAAACTTTTTTCTGGTTATTTGTACATTTTTTCCCCAATCCGGATAGCCACCTGAAATGCTCATAAACCACACATTCGGTGGGAAAAAAGTTCCCAACAAGTTGTCTGTTTATATTCGGCTACTGAACCAGTCAGGTGACAGTTGCATTAGGCTACCGGTACGCACAATGGAATGTTATTGAAACATGCTTCACCTCTGTCTGCGAAAATAGGTTAAAACTATTTAAATATTTAAAATACGGATGTAAATGGAAAAAATACGCCGAGCATAGGAATACGCCGATCATAGGTTCCACCACTCTACATATATACACAGACTGCACAATAATTGTTCAACAAATGAAATGTAACGAATATTATACGAGTGAAACTGTTATAACTTAGAAGCAATTGGGTTGTATGTATGTATGTATGTATGTATGTATGTTCCATTAATGTCAAACCCCTTGCGAGGACCTAGACATTGGGTTGGGTCACAAGTTTGACCAACATTAGTGACGACCCTCCACTTATATCAAGAAGATGTAGGCCTAATAGAATGAGCAGATTTTGTCTATGATTCTTTAGAAGTAGCGTACATAGTTATTGGACAAATAATTTATTGATATCTATGTAAATAAATCATTAAAAATGTAAATAGGAAAGACAAAATGTTTGTAGTTGGTTACACTTGGTTACAGGTACAACTCGGCGACAGTTTATCGAATATAGCAGGAACATAGAACATTATTCTGAATATAATGACCAGCTCAAGATTGACATAACCCGAGGGTGTGATTTACCCAAAACATTCTTTATTACGATGCAATGCTGCTTTAATGTAATGGATAATATGGTGTGTTATGCTATGAAGAGAGTCGAATGAATAAAATACTATCATCTTAATAAAAATAAGATTGTTAACTTGTCAGCAATGTTCAAGCACTAAAATGTCAAAACGTATCGTATCATACCTGTCAAGGGTCTGTTGGTGTTCAGAGTGAGATTTCTAGGGGGTCCGGGGGCATTCTCCCCCGGAAATTGTGTTTTTCTTAGATCGTCTGTGGTGCATTCTGGAGTGATTTTCACAACTATTGCAATCAAATAACGTTTGATATTGTTTGTATGCTTAAAATAATGGATGTCTTCCGAAACTCCAATCTTTGCAATACGGTTGATGTCCTTTGTATGTCTTTATGTTTACATCATTTTATGTCCTTTGTATGTTTGTAATATCCTATGTGTTTCTTTTTGAATGTTATATACTCTTCAGAAATGGAGGAAATAAAGATGATATATATATGCATTAATATTTTGATTTTAAGGTCGGAGGTTATCACACTTGTTCAAAGCAAGTGGACGGTGACTGTGTGGTAGTGTTAGAGTAATCGTAGGATAACGGGGTCGTGAGTGCGAGCCCTCACATGACGCTGGACTGTCGAGTGTTTCTTGAGCAAGACGATGTATCCATATTGATTAGTAGTGGTTTTTTATTTTGTAATCCGTGAGAAATTAGAAACTCGCCGTGAGACCGTGATTTCACTGAAAAATGCGTGAGACTCACGGCGAAACCGTGAGACTTGACAGGTATGTCGTATGATTGTATGATAACTCTTTTGGAAACTATGACAGTGAGTTTGAAAAGGTATCTTGATGAATGATGGTCAGGAAACAGTAACACGACTTACGGCATTTAGTTCCTCGAACTTTGCCCTGGTAAGCGTTTCTCGAAAGTCACTCCCATCGTGAAGCGATTCCACCTCGACAACCGTCTGATGAGACGACGACAACACGCGCTTTCCTTTCTCCACTTCTCGGCGCAGTTTTTGAATTGCGCGCGCATCTCCTCTGATGTCACGTCCGGTTCTCTTCTTCACAACTTTGATGAAGTAATCCATGACATTCTGATCGAAATCTTCACCGCCAAGATGCGTGTCTCCATTAGTGGCGAGGACCTCGAAAACGCCATTGTCAATAGTTAGCAATGACACATCAAACGTACCACCTCCCAGATCAAATACTAGAATATTCATCTCTTCTTTATTACGTTTATCAAGGCCATAAGCAAGGGCGGCGGCGGTTCTAAATATAAAGAAGATTTTCCCGATGACTCCTGTGGGCTTTAAAAGCTTTGGCTGTTCAGAAAGACCGTATTGCACTGTATGTAACTTAGTGTCCCGTTATAGACCTATGCCATACATTTTAATAAAACATGCTAAAAGTGATATATACAAGTTAATATGGCTGTCCGATTAGTGCAATGGTTAGCACGCTCTCTTCTCACAAATGCAACCCGGGTTAGATCCTCGGACCGGGAAGTATGTGAGATGGTACGTGGTCACCAGATCGGACAGGTGGGGTTTCTCCGGGTACTCCGGTTTCCTCCCACACGAATGACAACATTTACGCTTTCATCAGCGCCAACGAGAGTTATTAATATAAGTTGTTAAAACTTGCAACTAAAACTTTAAAACTTAAAAATCGTTGTAAAATAAATAAAGTTTTTAAAAATATATATCTTTGCTGTTAAGATATGCTACGGAGAAACGAACTACGGAACTATCCGCATGAAACAATTAAAAAATATCCTCGTCAAAATACGAGTATGTATTGTTTTTATTGAAATACTTGGCTAATACAATATCATGATAGCAACCACATTAAAAACTGAGAACAGGAATAAGACGCTAAACATTAGATACATTATAAACCAATCTACTGCACTGAATAGTATGCTTAACTTTACACAGCTATGGTATTGAATCTACACTAGCACCCAGATAGAACCACATACCTGCTGCAAGCTACAGTAGCACACAGGTTCTCAAATGATGTGAAATCAACGACATTAACCACACGACCACGGAGGCCCCTCTCTATAATCAAGACGGCAGTGCGGTACAGGCGCGTATCTACATGTACACCAATTGAAGCTGCGTACACATCGCATAAAACAAGCATGGACATTAAATAGTCTAAAAATGGGGGTGGGGGCGGAAGATGGGTGGGATACCCTAAGATTCTAGAAATTCCCATCATAGCCTGGTTGCACTTTCAATGCTCCCACATTTGCGTACACATCATTTGGGTCTGGCTACGCCCCTGTGGATCTGTGTCTGGCTACGCCCCTGTGGTATATAGAGAATAATCGGCTTGCATCTTGATGTAACATTACCATAATGGATGTTGTATTGTGTTGTATAAGCAGTTTAATGTCCAGTATCCATTGCACCAGCGGCGATACAAGCGACGGAAATGTTGTCTGACTACAAAATGTGATGTATATACAATTAATAACTATACCTATAATTATAATGTATTACTTACGGTTCGTTTAGTATCCTCATTACGTTGAGGCCAGCAATTCTCCCGGCGTCCTCCGTGGCGCGTCTCTGGGCGTCGTTGAAGTACGCCGGTACTGTCACCACCGCGTGCGTCACGTTTTCTCCCAGGAATGACTCGGCGGTTTTCTTCATCTCTCGGAGAACCATGGCGGAAATCTCTTCTGGCGAAAACGTCTTCATGCTTGACCCGATTTGAACCTGCACGTGTGGTTTGTTGTGCACGTTAACGATCTTAAACGGGTAGTATTTCATGTCTTTCTGTACCACAGGATCATCCCACGTGCGTCCAATAAATCGTTTGACGTCAAATATAGTATTGTGTGGGTTTGACGTTAGCTGATTCTTCGCGGCATCACCAATAAGACGTTCTCCATCCTCGGTGAATGCGACGTATGACGGCGTAATTCTATTACCCTGGTCATTAGGGATGATTTCTACCCCACCTTTCTTGTAAACGCCAACACTATATAAAAAAAATACGTATATTTAAAATACTTTGTTAAATTAAAAATTCACAATATGTTGTAATCCACCTGTTACAAATGCCCGTTTTGCAACCATTGATGTGGTGGTACTTTTTTAACACAAACCTAGCTTCACAGCAGTTTGTGATCGCTCTGTGTCCGTCCCAGCCAAAAAAGCCATAACTTAAAATCATCATGAAATGTCAATTATATAGTTGTGGTTGAGGATTACGACGACCCGGGAAAAGACTAAAAATTCACATTTAAAATCTTTATCTCAACCAGCCGATCAGAATATAGTATCAACCACGCATAAAGAACGCCTTCATCACTTGCTCCGCCCAGGGTTAGGGTTGGATTAGGGTCAAAACGCGTGGTTGATGTCATTATTCAGTTGGGTGGTTGAGAAAAAAGGCTTACGGCACCCATTTGCGACTCGGAATGAAAGCAATCAGGTCCAGCGGGTAACACGTTCGACTGTGAGTCTAGTTTCGACCACGTGTCTGACCATAATACTATTAATAGATAGTGGGACTATAATTATATGATATAGTGGGACTATATAAACCGAGGTTTCATGTATCCTTGATATACACAGGCTATGCAATGGAACCAGGGAAATACAACATACAAAAATAAAACATTCATATGCATATTTATCATCCATAATATACTAGCATAATGCACATGAACAGATGTTGGATTGGAAAATAAGTTCTGGAAAAGACTGTGTTTTACGTTTATTTATCGTCGCTACCGGTTGTCCATATGAGCCTCCTGAAGAGATTAGTCATTTTAGATTGTTGGAGGATAGTGCACTGATATAGACAAAGACACATTCCAGAGTCTCCTCGGGTTCTCTTGCGTGCACGGTGTAAAGCACCGACACAAGACCTCGGTTTAAAGTCCCAACTGAAAGATTTTAATTGTATTAGTAAAAATGAAGACCAGACAAAGTTCCATTCCATAGTGATGATTTTACAAATAAACATCCACAAAGGAGGTCATTTACAAATAGTAATTTCACAACAAAACCAATACAATGAGGATAGGATCTTCAACACTACTTATATTCTAACACGGATAGTCGCCACAGATGGATCTGTAGTCCAGTGGTAACACGCTGGACTGGTAATCCAGGGATCGCAGGTCTGACCCTAATAAAATTAACAGTCTTTCAGATAGGACGTTAAACCGAGGTCTCGTGTCGGTGCTTTACACCGTGCACGTAAAAGAACCAGAGGAGACTCTGGAATGAGTCTCTGTCTGTATCATGCACTATCCTCCAACATAAAATGACTAATCTCTTCAGGTGGCGTCGCTCATATGGGCAACCGGTAGCGACGATAAATAAACGTAAAACACACACACACACGCCACAGTAAGCACCAGTGAGCAATGCAGACTGGTCGCCTAAACAACAGAATACAACAGTAGGATGCTACAAAGCACTCACCAGGAGTACGTTGTCCCCAGATCGATCCCTATAACTGTACCGACATCTGTTTCCGGTCCACGAGTTACCGTGCTGAGGACTACACACGCCGACATTAACACCTTGAGCAATGTCCGCAACATGCCTGGATCTGTAACAGTACATGTATAGTACAAAGCATTATAACAGTACATGTATAGTACAAAGCATTATAACAGTACATGTATAGTACAAAGCATTATAACAGTACATGTATATTACAAAGCATTATAACAGTACATGTATAGTACAAAGCATTATAACTGTACATGTATAGTACAAAGTATTATAACAGTACATGTATAGTACAAAGCATTATAACAGTACATGTATAGTACAAAGCATTATAACAGTACATGTATAGTACAAAGTATTATAACAGTACATGTATAGTACAAAGCATTATAACAGTACATGTATAGTACAAAGTATTATAACAGTACATGTATAGTACAAAGCATTATAACAGTACATGTATATTACAAAGCATTATAACAGTACATGTATAGTACAAAGCATTATAACAGTACATGTATAGTACAAAGTATTATAACAGTACATGTATAGTACAAAGCATTATAACAGTACATGTATAGTACAAAGCATTATAACAGTACATGTATATTACAAAGCATTATAACAGTACATGTATAGTACAAAGCATTATAACTGTACATGTATAGTACAAAGTATTATAACAGTACATGTATAGTACAAAGCATTATAACAGTACATGTATAGTACAAAGCATTATAACAGTACATGTATAGTACAAAGTATTATAACAGTACATGTATAGTACAAAGCATTATAACAGTACATGTATAGTACAAAGTATTATAACAGTACATGTATAGTACAAAGCATTATAACAGTACATGTATATTACAAAGCATTATAACAGTACATGTATAGTACAAAGCATTATAACAGTACATGTATAGTACAAAGTATTATAACAGTACATGTATAGTACAAAGTATTATAACAGTACATGTATAGTACAAAGTATTATAACAGTACAAAGTATTATAACAGTACATGTATAGTACAAAGTATTATAACAGTACAAAGTATTATAACAGTACAAAGTATTATAACAGTACAAAGCATTATAACAGTACATGTATAGTACAAAGTATTATAACAGTACAAAGTATTATAACAGTACAAAGTATTATAACAGTACAAAGTATTATAACAGTACATGTATAGTACAAAGTATTATAACAGTACAAAGTATTATAACAGTACAAAGTATTATAACAGTACAAAGTATTATAACAGTACATGTATAGTACAAAGTATTATAACAGTACAAAGTATTATAACAGTACATGTATAGTACAAAGTATTATAACAGTACAAAGTATTATAACAGTACATGTATAGTACAAAGCATTATAACAGTACATGTATAGTACAAAGTATTATAACAGTACAAAGTATTATAACAGTACATGTATAGTATAAAGTATTATAACTGCACCTGTATAGTATAAAGTATTATAACTGCACCTGTATAGTATAAAGTATTATAACTGCACCTGTATAGTACAAAGTATTATAACTGCACCTGTATAGTACAAAGTATTATAACTGCACCTGTATAGCATAAAGTATTATAACTGCACCTGTATAGTACAAAGTATTATAACTGCACCTGTATAGTACAAAGTATTATAACTGCACCTGTATAGTATAAAGTATTATAACTGCACCTGTATAGTACAAAGTATTATAACAGTACATGTATAGTATAAAGTATTATAACTGCACCTGTATAGTATAAATTCAGAAATATATATATATAAATTCAGTTATATAGAAATTCAGAAATATATTAAATTCAGAAATATAATATATAGAAATTCAGAAATACAATGTATATTAAATTCAGAAATATGCATAGAATTTCAGAAATATGTATAGAGAATTCAGAAATAAACTTACCTTTTTCTTTGTTCGACAGTGGTATGTTTGTATTCTATATTTCACTGATAGTCGATGTTCGTTTCTCGCTCGTATATTCGGAATATTACATGTACATGTATATCTAATAGCGAATTCTACTTTGGATTAATGTTCGTTTCTCGCTCGTACAATCCGTATATCTCCAAGTCTTCTTCGATCTCAAGATTAAGTTGAATAATTTTTATTCTCGCCATTCTAGTATTTATACTGGATGATATCTGACTAAATGATGTCGTGTTATTTACCTAGTACAAACGTGGCCTTAAAATTTACAAAACAAAATCCGTCTATAAATAACTTTGTTTGAGGTATTCCCACGAAACGAAAGTAGGTTATTTCATCATACTGTATAATGCAATTAGTGTAGCGGCGGTATGTACTGTTATAGCAATAGCATTTTGTATTACAGTACATTGCGTGGTGATGATGATTTAAGGACACGTATCATTTCATTATTTATGTATGTATGTATGTATGTATGTATGTATGTATGCGTGTGTGTGTGCGCGCGTGCGTATGTATGAATACTGTTGTGTTGAATATTGTATGGCGTCCGTGGTAGAGCGTCGGATTTGGAATCGAACGGTCACGGGTTCGATACTCGAACAAGCCACGTATGTAGTGTCATTGAGCAAGGCACCTCACACACATTGCTTAGTACTGGTTAATCGCTTAGGTCGGCTAAGCCTGCCCAGGAAAACATGTATAGGTCCCCGAGAGGGGTTTGACATTAACGGAACATACATACATACTACAATATTATATTATTATATAATAATACCCTTTTATTTAGTTATTGGAACACGTATTTCTGTATTCACAGTCGGTTGTAGTTTTTGACAAGGACTCGGTGTGCCCTACAACCGGTCGATCCATCTACTCTCCCAGTCATGATCTAGTGTGAAGTAGTATGGGTAATTACCGGAGCCACACTAGGCAGCCAGAGCAACAGGGTAACCTACACGGTATTACCGGAACCGTAGACTAACCTAATCTACTTCCGGAACAGAGTGAGACCAATGCCGAACCCCGAAAACAAAAAAATAGCAATGCACTGAGAGTGCTGGGAGAGTGCTGTGGAGAGATATGTGGATAGTGTTGTGGAGAGAGATGTGGAGAGTGCTGTGAGAGTGCTGTGGAGAGTGATGGGAGAGTGCTGTGGAGAGTGTTATGGAGAGTGCTGTGAGAGTGCTGTGGAGAGTGCTGGGAGAGTGCTGTGGAGAGTGCTGGGAGAGTGCTGTGGAGAGTGTTATGGAGATTGCTGTGGAGAGTGTTATGGAGAGTGCTGTGGAGAGTGTTATGGAGAGTGCTGTGAGAATATTGTGGAGAGTGTTGGTGGATATTGTTTTGAGAGTGTTCGATAGTGCTGTGGAGAGTGCTGGGAGTGTTGTGGAGAGTGTTGTGAGTGTTGTGGAGTGTTGTGGAGAGTGTTGTGGAGCGTGCTGTGAGTGTTGTGGAGAGTGTTGTGGAGCGTGCTGTGAGTGTTGTGGAGAGTGTTGTGGAGAGTGCTGTGGAGAGTGCTGTGGGGTGTGTGGGAGTGTTGTGGAGAGTGCTGTGAGTGTTGTGGAGAGTGTTGTGGAGAGTGCTGTGAGTGTTGTGGAGAGTGATGTGATTGCTGTGGAGAGTGTTGTGGAGAGTGCTGTGGAGAGTGCTGTGGGAGTGTTGTGGAGAGTGATGTGAGTGTTGTGGAGAGTGTTGTGGAGGTGCTGTGGAGAGTGCTGGGAGAGTGCTGTGGAGAGTGCTGTGAGCGTGTTGTGGAGAGTGCTGTGGAGAGTGCTGTGGAGAGTGCTGTGGATAGTGCTGGGAGAGTGCTGTGGAGAGTGCTGTGAGAGTGTTGTGGAGAGTGCTGTGGAGAGTGTTCTGGAGAGTGCTGTGAGAGTGCTGTGTGAGTGCTGTGGAGAGTGCTGTGTGAGTGCTGTGGAGAGTGCTGTGGAGAGTGCTGTGTGAGTGCTGTGGAGAGTGTTGTGGAGAGTGATGTGGAGAGTGCTGTGGAGAGTGTTGTGGAGAGTTTGTGGAGAGTGTTGTGGAGAGTGTTTTGGAGAGTGATGTGGAGTGTTGTGGAGAGTGCTGTGGAGAGTGCTGTGGAGAGTGTTGTGGAGAGTGATGTGAGAGTGCTGTGGGAGTGTTGTGGAGAGTGTTGTGGAGAGTGTTGTGGAGAGTGATGTGGAGAGTGCTATGAGAGTGCTGTGGAGAGAGTTGTGAGAGTGCTGTGGAGAGTGCTGTGGAGAGTGCTGTGAGAGTGCTGTGGAGTGTTGTGAGTGTTGTGGAGAGTGTTGTGGAGAGTGTTGTGGAGAGTGATGTGGAGAGTGCTATGAGAGTGCTGTGGAGAGTGTTGTGGAGAGTGCTGTGAGAGTGCTGTGGAGAGTGCTGTGAGAGTGGCTGTTGAGAGTGCTGTGGAGAGTGTTGTGGAGAGTGAGGTGAGAGTGCTGTGGGAGTGTTGTGGAGAGTGTTGTGGAGAGTGTTGTGGAGAGTGATGTGGAGAGTGCTATGAGAGTGCTGTGGGAGAGAGTTGTGAGAGTGCTGTGGAGAGTGCTGTGGAGAGTGCTGTGAGAGTGCTGTGGGAGTGTTGTGGAGTGTTGTGGAGAGTGTTGTGGAGAGTGTTGTGGAGAGTGATGTGGAGAGTGCTATGAGAGTGCTGTGGAGAGTGTTGTGGAGAGTGCTGTGAGAGTGCTGTGGAGAGTGCTGGGAGACTGATGTGGAGAGTGTTATGGAGAGTGCTGTGAGAGTATTGTGGAGTGTTGGGATATATGTTTTGAGAGTGTTCGAGAGTGTTGTGTGAGTGCTGTGAGAGTGTTGTGGAGAGTGTTGTGGAGAGTGCTGGGAGTGTTGTGGAGAGTGTTGTGAGTGTTGTGGAGAGTGTTGTGGAGAGTGCTGTGGAGAGTGCTGGGAGTGTTGTGGAGAGTGTTGTGGTGTTGTGGAGAGTGTTGTGGAGAGTGTTGTGGAGAGTGTGTGGTGGAGTGGTTGTGGAAGTGCTGTGAGTGTGTGTGGAGAGTGCTGTGAGTGTTGTGGAGAGTGATGTGGAGAGTGATGTGAGTGGTTGTGGAGAGTGTTGTGGAGAGTGATGTGAGAGTGCTGTGGAGAGTGTTGTGGAGAGTGTTGTATGAGTGCTGTGGAGAGTGTTGTGGAGAGTGCTGTATGAGTGCTGTGGAGAGTGCTGTGTGAGTGCTGTGAGAGTGCTGTGGGAGTGTTGTGGAGTGCTGTGGGAGTGCTGTGTGAGTGTTGTGGAGAGTGCTGTGGAGAGTGCTGTGGAGTGTTGTGGAGAGTGCTGTGTGAGTGCTGTGGAGAGTGTTATGGAGAGTGATGTGGAGAGTGCTGTGGAGATTGCTGTGGAGAGTGTTGTGGATAGTGTTGTGGAGAGTTGTTGTGGAGAGTGCTGTGGAGAGTGGTGTGGAGTGATGTTGGAGAGTGCTGTGAGAATGCTGTGGGAGTGTTGTGGAGAGTGTTGTGGAGAGCGCTGTGGAGAGTGTTTGTGGAGAGTGATGTGGAGAGTGATGTGGAGAGTGCTATGAGAGTGCTGTGTGAGTGCTGTGGAGAGTGCTGTGTGAGTGTTGTGGAGAGTGCTGTGGAGAGTGCTGTGTGAGTGCTGTGAGAGTGTTGTGGAGAGTGTGTAGAGAGTGCTGTGGAGAGTGTTGTGGAGAGTGTTGGGGAGAGTGTTATGGAGAGTGTTGTGGAGAGTGTTGTGGAGAGTGCTGTGGAGTGTTGTGGAGAGTGCTGTGGAGAGTGCTGTGGAGAGTGTTGTGGAGAGTGAGTTGTGAGAGTGCTGTGGGAGTGTTGTGGAGAGTGTTGTGGAGAGTGTTTGTGAGAGGTGAGTGTGGGAGAGTGCTATGAGAGTGCTGTGGAGAGTGTTGTGAGAGTGCTGTGGAGAGTGCTGTGGAGAGTGCTGTGAGAGTGCTGTGGGAGTGTTTGTGGAGTGTTGTGGAGAGTGCTGTGGAGAGTGTTGTGGAGAGTGATGTGGAGAGTGTTGTGGAGAGTGATGTGGAGTGCTGTGGAGAGTGCTGGGAGACTGATGTGGAGAGTGTTATGGAGAGTGCTGTGAGAGTGTTGTGGAGTGTTGTGGATATTGTTTTGAGAGTGTTCGAGAGTGTTGTGGAGTGCTGTGGAGAGTGTTGTGGAGAGTGTTGTGGAGAGTGCTGGGAGTGTTGTGGAGAGTGTTGTGAGTGTTGTGAGAGTGCTGTGGAGAGTGTTGTGGAGAGTGATGTGGAGAGTGCTATGAGAGTGTGTGTGGAGAGTGTTGAGAGAGTGCTGTGAGAGAGTTGCTGGGAGTCTGAGTGAGTGATGGAGGGAGTGGGAGGAGAGTGTGGAGAAGTATTGTGGAGTGTTTTGTGGATATTGTTTTGAGAGTGTTCGAGAGTGTTGTGGAGAGTGCTGTGGAGAGTGTTGTGGAGAGTGTTGTGGAGAGTGCTGGGAGTGTTGTGGGAGTGTTGTGAGTGTTGTGGAGAGTGTTGTGGAGAGTGCTGTGGAGAGTGCTGTGAGTGTTGTGGAGAGTGTTGTGAGTGTTGTGGAGAGTGTTGTGGAGAGTGTTGTGGAGAGTGTTGTGGAACGTGCTGTGAGTTGTTGAGAGTGCTGTGAGTGTTGTGGAGAGTGATTTGGAGAGTGATGTGAGTGTTGTGGAGAGTGTTGTGGAGAGTGATGTGGAGAGTGCTGTGGAGAGTGTTGTGGAGAGTGCTGTATGAGTGCTGTGGAGAGTGTTGTGGAGAGTGCTGTATGAGTGCTGTGGAGAGTGATGTGTGAGTGCTGTGAGAGTGCTGTGGGAGTGTTGTGGAGAGTGCTGTGGGAGTGCTGTGTGAGTGCTGTGGAGAGTGCTGTGGAGAGTGCTGTGGAGTGTTGTGGAGAGTGCTGTGTGAGTGCTGTGGAGAGTGTTATGGAGAGTGATGTGGAGAGTGCTGTGGAGATTGCTGTGGAGAGTGTTGTGGATAGTGTTGTGGAGAGTGTTGTGGAGAGTGCTGTGGAGAGTGGTGTGGAGAGTGATGTGGAGCTGTGAGAATGCTGTGGGAGTGTTGTGGAGAGTGTTGTGGAGAGCGCTGTGGAGAGTGTTTGTGGAGTGATGTGGAGAGTGATGTGGAGAGTGCTATGAGAGTGCTGTGTGAGTGCTGTGGAGAGTGCTGTGTGAGTGTTGTGGAGAGTGCTGTGGAGAGTGCTGTGTGAGTGCTGTGGAGAGTGTTGTGGAGAGTGATGTAGAGAGTGTGGAGAGTGTTGTGGAGAGTGTTGTGGAGAGTGTTATGGAGAGTGTTGTGGAGAGTGCTGTGGAGTGTTGTGGAGAGTGCTGTGGAGAGTGCTGTGGAGAGTGTTGTGGAAAGTGATGTGAGAGTGCTGTGGGAGTGTTGTGGAGAGTGTTGTGGAGAGTGTTGTGGAGAGTGATGTGGAGAGTGCTATGAGAGTGCTGTGGAGAGTGTTGTGAGAGTGCTGTGGAGAGTGCTGTGGAGAGTGCTGTGAGAGTGCTGTGGGAGTGTTTGAGTGTTGTGGAGAGTGCTGTGGAGAGTGTTGTGGAGAGTGATGTGGAGAGTGTTGTGGAGAGTGCTGTGAGAGTGCTGTGGAGAGTGCTGGGAGACTGATGTGGAGAGTGTTATGGAGAGTGCTGTGAGAGTGTTGTGGAGTGTTGTGGATATTGTTTTGAGAGTGTTCGAGAGTGTTGTGGAGAGTGCTGTGGAGAGTGTTGTGGAGAGTGTTGTGGAGAGTGCTGGGAGTGTTGTGGAGAGTGTTGTGAGTGTTGTGAGTGTTGTGGAGAGTGTTGTGGAGAGTGCTGTGGAGAGTGCTGGAGTGTTGTGGAGAGTGTTGTGAGTGTTGTGGAGAGTGTTGTGGAGAGTGTTGTGGAGAGTGTTGTGGAACGTGCTGTGAGTGTTGTGGAGAGTGCTGTGAGTGTTGTGGAGAGTGATGTGGAGAGTGATGTGAGTGTTGTGGAGAGTGTTGTGGAGAGTGATGTGGAGAGTGCTGTGGAGAGTGTTGTGGAGAGTGCTGTATGAGTGCTGTGGAGAGTGTGTGGAGTGAGTGTTGTGGAGAGTGCTGTATGAGTGCTGTGGAGAGTGCTGTGTGAGTGCTGTGAGAGTGCTGTGGGAGTGTTGTGGAGAGTGCTGTGGGAGTGCTGTGTGAGTGCTGTGGAGAGTGCTGTGGAGAGTGCTGTGGAGTGTTGTGGAGAGTGCTGTGTGAGTGCTGTGGAGAGTGTTATGGAGAGTGATGTGGAGAGTTCTGTGGAGATTGCTGTGGAGAGTGTTGTGGATAGTGTTGTGGAGAGTGTTGTGGAGAGTGCTGTGGAGAGTGGTGTGGAGAGTGATGTGGAGAGTGCTGTGAGAGTGCTGTGGGAGTGTTGTGGAGAGTGTTGTGGAGAGCGCTGTGGAGAGTGTTGTGGAGAGTGATGTGGAGAGTGCTATGAGAGTGCTGTGAGAGTGCTGTGGAGAGTGCTGTGGAGAGTGTTGTGAGAGTGCTGTGGAGAGTGCTGTGAGAGTGCTGTGAGAGTGTTGTGGAGAGTGTTGTGTCGAGTGCTGTGGAGAGTGTTGTGGATAGTGATGTGGAGAGTGCTATGAGAGTGCTGTGGAGAGTGTTGTGGAGAGTGCTGTGTGAGTGCTGTGGGGAGTGATGTGGAGAGTGCTGTGTGAGTGCTGTGGGGAGTGATGTGGAGAGTGCTGTGGAGAGTGTTGTGGAGAGTGCTGTGTTAGTGCTGTGGAGAGTGTTGTGGAGAGTGCTGTGTGAGTGCTGTGGGAGTACTGTGAGAGTGCTGTGTGAGTGCTGTGAGAGTGCTGTGTGAGTGATGTGGAGAGTGCTATGAGAGTGCTGTGAGAGTGCTGTGGAGAGTGCTGTGGAGAGTGTTGTGAGAGTGCTGTGGGGAGTGCTGTGGAGAGTGCTGTGGGAGTGCTGTGAGAGTGCTGTGGAGAGTGTTGTGGAGAGTGCTGTGTGAGTGCTGTGGGGAGTGCTGTGAGGAGTGCTGTGAGAGTGCTGTGGAGAGTGTTGTGGAGAGTGCTGTGTGAGTGCTGTGAGGAGTGCTGTGGGGAGTGCTGTGAGAGTGATGTGTGAGTGCTGTGGGGAGTGCTGTGAGAGTGCTGTGGGGAGTGCTGTGGAGAGTGCTGTGGAGAGTGTTATGGAGAGTGCTGTGGGGAGTGATGTGGGGAGTGCTGTGAGAGTGCTGTGGGGAGTGCTGTGGAGAGTGTTGTGGAGAGTGATGTGGAGAGTGCTATGAGAGTGTTGTGGAGAGTGATGTGGAGAGTGCTGTGGGGAGTGTTGTGAGAGTGCTGTGTGAGTGCTGGTGCTGTGAGAGTGCTGTGTGAGTGCTGTGGGGAGTGCTGCGAGAGTGCTGTGTGAGTGCTGTGAGAGTGCTGTGAGAGTGCTGTGTGAGTGCTGTGGGGAGTGCTGTGAGAGTGCTGTGTGAGTGCTGTGTGAGTGCTGTGAGAGTGCTGTGTGAGTGCTGTGGGGAGTGCTGTGAGAGTGCTGTGAGAGTGCTGTGAGAGTGCTGTGTGAGTGCTGTGAGAGTGCTGTGTGAGTGCTGTGGGGAGTGTTGTGGAGAAGTGCTGTGGAGAGTGTTGTGTAGAGTACTGTGAGAGTGCTGTGAGAGTGCTGTGGAGAGTGTTGTGGAGAGTGATGTGGAGAGTGTTGTGGAGAGTGCTGTGAGAGTGCTGTGAGAGTGCTGTGGGGAGGGTTGTGGAGAGTGCTGTGTAGAGTGCTGTGAGAGTGTTGTGAGAGGTTGTTTTGTTGTGTAGCAACGGATTGAAATCAAATACAAACCTGTGTTAGTGGTCACCGCCATTAAGCAGCCAGTTTCCAGATTCCCAATATGTTGTTTTATTATACATTTGCCCTCTATTAAGCAGCCACCTGTGCGAAGCAGCCACTTTCTATGATTCCCTTGGCTGGCTGCTTAATACATGTCTGGGTGTACTCACTTTGCTAAGATTACGTTGCCGTTTTGTACACATTTCTAAAACGTCTATGATTTAGTTCAATCGACGGATGTTTTACTAGTGTTACAATTTTCTTTTAGTTAGATTGTGAAACAAGTTCTTTACACGGAACATTCCGTTTTGTCGCTATGGAGATCTCCATTGCCATGACGGAGAATGGAGAGGCACTGTAAGACACAACCACTGTGACGGGGATCAAACTCATAACCCTCTCGCTACTGGGCGGACACCACACCACGGAGGCTCAACAACACACGTCATGTTATATATACATGGCATCGAACAGGACTAAACATGTTGGTTTCACATTTCATATACATTGGGGGAAAAAACAACGAATATATGGATTCAATCTAAGTCTCTAGTAAGTCCGCTCTTATGATTACTCGCGAATATGACAGTGGACCCTCTTCTAAGTCCTTGTCGGCTGTCCGATTAGCGCAGTGGTTAACGCGCTCGCTTCTCATCAATGTAAACCGGGTTCGATCCTCGGACCGAGAAGTATGTGAGATGGTACGGTGGTTGCCATATTGGACAGGTGGGTTTTCTCCGGGTACTCTGGTTTCCTCCCACATTTACGCTTTCATCCGAGCCAACGAGAGAGTAATTAATATAAGTTGTTAAAACTTGCTTTGCAACGGTTTTCATAAAACAAAATGATTTAGTTTTTTTTACCGATTGAACAAAACATGATCAGTGGCAGGATTTATAGGGCCGTTACGAGTGTGCCCTAGGGCAAGGCAATTTAAATTCCATGTTGCCTCTTGTCTCTCCCCTGTGGCGATGGATTCCATCAGGAATGAGGTCTCGATAGTGATTAATATAAGTTATAGGAACTTGTTTCGCAATCGAGCTAAAATAAATTTACATAAACTGAGATCTAAATTAATTACTTGTTTGTGTACTTTATGTGTGACGCCGCATTCACGGCCATGTAACGTATGTTTGTGAAGCTCTTAAAGCGCAAGTTTTGGTGGCACATTCTTAGATAGGTCACGTGTGTTACTGCTGAACATGTTGCCATGGTTATGCACGTTCAAAACCTGACTTACGCCTATACACAGTACACTGTTATTTACAGATGTGGTCAAAGCTTTGGACTGTGAATCCAGTAATCGCATGTTCGATCCTCCGTCTGATCGCAATAATACTGATAGTCTTACAGATGCAATCCAGGGATCGCAGGTTCAATCCCCCCCGATATTCCTTACTAAAATTACTTATATCATAGTATTTCGGATGGGACTTTCAACCGAGGTCTCGTGTCGGTGCTTTACACCGTGCATGTAAAAGAACTAGAGGAGACTCTGGAATGGTTCTCTGATTGTATCATTGCACTATCCTCCAAGACAAATCAGCTCCAATACAGTACAATTTCGGGACAACTCACACCTGGTTCGGGAAGCTAAGGCGAAAAGATTTACAAGATGATTTCAAACATGTTTGAAGACAATTGTGGATGGGCGGGCAGGCGGGCGTACAGATACTGGACAACTTGCATATGCAATACGTCACCTCAAATTCTAACTCAAGCGAACTAAAACGAAAAACATTTGCTAACATAGTCGCCAGTCATGAATATTGAATACAGATGCTGCATAGTCGTTAGTCATGAATATTGAATACAGATGTTGCATAAACGGCGAGTGTCGAGTACTTCCAGCATATGCAATCTGAACAGACGCCTGGGCGAGTGCAGTAACTCTGTTCTTTGAACTGTTTGTTTGCTTCTTGGCTTTAAAGACGCACCAACAGCTAGGGCCACAACTGCAGCTACTATTGGATGATGAAAACCCCTTGTGCCCCTCGGAGCAGTATTTCAGGCACGGATGGAGTGTGTAGACGGTTTCTGGACCAGGTGTAGCTTGGTGGACACGTACACGGTTTCTGGATCACGTGTAGCTTGGACGCGTATATAGTTTCTGGACCGGGTGTAGCTTGGTGGACGCGTACATGGTTTCTGGACCACGTGTAGCTTGGTGGACAGGTACACGGTTTCTGGACCGGGTGTAGCTTGGTGGACGCGTACATGGTTTCTGGACCAGGTGTAGCTTGGTGGACGGGTACACGGTTTCTGGACCACGTGTAGCTTGGTGGACAGGTACATGGTTTCTGGACCACGTGTAGCTTGGTGGACGGGTACACGGTTTCTGGACCAGGTGTAGCTTGGTGGACGGGTACACAGTTTCTGGACCACGTGTAGCTTGGTGGACGCGTACATAGTTTCTGGACCATGTGTAGCTTGGTGGACAGGTACAGGTTTCTGGCCACGTGTAGCTTGGTGGACGCGTATATAGTTTCTGGACCACGTGTAGCTTGGTGGACAGGTACACGGTTTCTGGACCGGGTGTAGCTTGGTGGACGGGTACACGGTTTCTGGACCAGGTGTAGCTTGGTGGACGGGTACACGGTTTCTGGACCACGTGTAGCTTGGTGGACGCGTACATAGTTTCTGGACCACGTGTAGCTTGGTGGATGGGTACACGGTTTCTGGACCACGTGTAGCTTGGTGGACGCATACATAGTTTCTGGACCACGTGTAGCTTGGTGGACGGGTACACGATTTCTGGACCGTGTGTAGCTTGGTGGACTGGTACACGGTTTCTGGACCATGTGTAGCTTGGTGGACACGTACACGGTTTCTGGACCACGTGTAGCTTGGTGGACTGGTACACTGTTTCTGGACCACGTGTAGCTTGGTGGACGGGTACACGGTTTCTGGACCATGTGTAGCTTGGTGGACTGGTACACGGTTTCTGGACCACGTGTAGTTTGGTGGACAGGTACACGGTTTCTGGACCACGTGTAGCTTGGTGGACAGGTACATGGTTTCTGGACCACGTGTAGCTTGGTGGACGCGTACATAGTTTCTGGACCAGGTGTAGCTTGGTGGACGGGTACACGGTTTCTGGACCAGGTGTAGCTTGGTGGACGGGTACACGGTTTCTGGACCAGGTGTAGCTTGGTGGACGCGTACATAGTTTCTGGACCACGTGTAGCTTGGACGGGTACATAGTTTCTGGACCAGGTGTAGCTTGGTGGACGGGTACACGGTTTCTGGACCACGTGTAGCTTGGTGGA